>LPNX010089150.1:179604-331185 GCA_001517045.1 Pseudotsuga menziesii | reverse complement strand
TTAGACAGCTTTTGCATCATTTTGGCCATACTTTCATAATCTGGTGCTTTCTCCTCTTTAGGTTTAGTGAACAATAAAGTTTTCCTCCTCTCTCCTGATTGTTTGGGGTAATCTTCAATACTCTCTCTTTCAACCTCCACCACTTCTGCTTCTTCATAGGTTTCCGTCAGAGTAGGCTTGGCCCTACCTTTCGCAAACATGGCCAGATCAGGACCCAGAGCGGAAGTATAGTATTCAATCAATACTTTGTCTGAAGGCCTATCTGTTTCAGAGAAATTTTTAAGATATGCTGCAAACCTTTGTGTGAAGCTGTGAACTTTTTCTTTTTTTTCTTTCTTTAATGCACACAATCCTTTCATGAGGGCAGTGTGAGTCTTTTGGACTGCATACTTGCTCCTGAACATTCTTTCGAAGGTATCCCAGTCTGGGACAGAGTTGGCAGGCAAACCAAAATACCATGAGGCCGCAGCTCCTTTGAGGGTATGCGGGAATAGTCTACACACCACATCTTCGTGTTCTCCAGCCCTCAGACCTTCTATTGCCAAGTAGAAACTTTGTAGATGATCATCCACTACGATCTTCTCATTGGGGTCAAATTTAGGTAGTAAATTCTCAAAGGCTTGAGGTAGGTGATGCAAAGGGGGAGTCAGGTTTAGGGGTGACCTGGATTTCCATGTAGGCGGTGGGTTAGGTGGATTGGGAGGAGGTTGGTTGGCGTTAACACCGGCCATGAGTTGAGGTGGAGAGTGTGGAGGGGAACCAACAAGAGTGTGAATAGGAGAAATGTAAGGGGTTTCTGGGCCTTCTTGATTCAAAGGTAGCTCAACTTCTTGCAAAGTAGTCTCTACAAGTTCTTCCCAGTCTCCAACCAACACTGAATGTTCCACTATAGGACGGTCTTTCTTCTTGTACTCTCTTCTAGGCAATTCGTGGATGATTGGCAACCCTCCAATCTTCTTCACATAAGCACAAGTATGTCTTCTTAGATCGTTAACAATTTCATTGCGAACAGGATATAGATGTTCTCTGTTTTCTTCTTCCAGAATTGGATTACGTGGTCCACTACTTTCATAACTGTAACCAACGGAATAATCTCAGTAAAACGGGTTTCCTCAGCCAGCCATGCACTGACGGCCCTCCTTCTAGCGCCAAAACTGTTGAAGCCTGGAAATTCGCAGGCGGCAACAGTAAGGGATTCTCCCCAATCAATGTTCCCAACTAGCCCGCTGACTGTTTGGAACGGGGAATCCGTCCGATTTGCGGTCCGGCTACCGTAGGTCAAGAAACAAAACAAAGGGTTTACCGGTTACGGCCCGGCCCACCGATTTTTTTGTATTTTTGACTTAAAGGAATGAAATGCAAGTGCCTAACTAAATGCAGGGCGATCTAGATGCAGGGAGCGGTCACAACGTGATGCACAGGTTCTTACCTCTCGTCTTATGCTCGCAAGCAACCAAATCAGACACAATAAGAAATAAACTAACTATCTAATCTATCCCTAGGGAGCAAGGTGATCATTTTGGGTGAGTCATACATTTTGTACACGCATTCTGAAGAATCACAGATAGCTTGTACTTCTTCTGAGACACATGAACACTTACAAATATTCAAATAACCAGATAGCCGATCATTTTATAACAACATTTATTACTCAAAGTGAAAAATATCCCAGAAACGATTGAAGAACATTTAACAAGAACATAGATTCAGAACATCAAACATTCTTACAGTAAATGAAACACGGCTGAAAACGAAATAGTTCCTCTTCAACCTTATTCATTGAGTTGCATTGATACATTCCACTCTACACTCTCTCCGACGGGTAAAGTTGCAGTTTCCTTTGCAAAACGAAATAGTTCCTCTTACAAGTAAACATTTACAATATTTTCCAGGGGAAAAAGCCCTGTCTCTTTCCTACTTCCCAATATTTAAACTACAACTACTGAGTCGCTCCGTTTCCCCTCAGACGCGTGGTCTTTCATTTTCTCCAACGCTTCATATTCCGATCTTTTATCAGTATGTGATCATGAAACACTTGGTAACTGATCCGTTTCTGAGATCACGCCCTCACAGTTTTGGACTTCGTCCTCCATTCGCATCGTTTCAGTCATACCTCTGTCGAACAGGTTAGTTTTTTTTTTTTTTTTTTATCATGGCACATTGACCGGTCTTCTTGAAACTGCCTGCATTCAATTCACGAGTGTGGTTAAAACAACAAATATTATCGATTAACCACCATTCCACAAGAAAATGGCCGAGCGTGCCGCATACGGGCCTGGAAAAATATCCAAGGGTCTATTGGCGGGAAAAATTCAAGTTGGCAGCCAGAAGAAAGTGAGCTCGGGAGCCAAGAGGATATGCCAGCCGCAACGTCGGATGAGACCTAAGTCGTGACCAAGTGAAACGCTGGTGGGATATGCCATAAATCGGACGTCGGACGGTTTTTAGTTTCGGACACTGGAAGACTCTAGGAGCCGCAACGGCAGAGGAGGAAAGTTAGAGGGTAAGTGGAGCGGACGGGAAAACCTAGTCGGACGTCGGACGACACTCAGATCGTGCATGGGAACGATCACCCAGCCGCAACTGTGGCTGAGGAGAGGCTACAGGCAAGCGATTCGAAGGCTGAAATAAATCGGGCGTCGGACGACACTCAGATCAGGCAAAGGAAAGATCTTGGGGCCGCAACGGCAGAGAGGCTGAGATTTTGTAGCTTCCGATCTAACAGCAAAAAGAGGCCCGATTTTGGGAAACTTAAAGATCTGAGAAGCGTTAACAACCAAAGTCGTTTTTCCTCGCGAAGGCTGCCCTGAAGAACAAAACTTACTTGCTCACGGCCAGAAATCCACAACTTAACTGAAAATGAACATGGCATGAATAAACCTGCTGGTATCCCATCTTCAAAGTAAAATGAAAGAAGATACACCTGAGAGGCTCAAGCACTTTAATGATCCAACCAAGCAAAATGATGAGGAGGGGCCCAGAATTTAAATACGAGTAAATCTGGGGAGGGCAGTTGCGGCAGCAACACTTTCATATCATGTTGAACTTGAAGACCTTATGTAGTCACTCCCTCTGAAGCGGGGCATCATCCTCCCTCTGAATTTTGTGCTCTATGTATCGAAACATTATGTACTAGGGTTACAGGTAACTTCCTCTGCTACTAATCTTCTATGTATCCATCTATGTCATCTATGTTGGATTCCAAGATCCTCTATCTTGAAATTTGTTGAAATTTCCTCTTGCACCCATCTGTGAGCTTGTTTTCCTCTATCGGATTTCATATTCAACCTTGTAGCAAAGGTTAATATCATCATCACTCTAGGTGATCTTCAAGCTCCTCATGTAACTGTATGCATTATCCCATGGGCGCATTTTGAGCTTGTATAAATCCTTCTATGCACATGTGGTTCTCTGCTCTATATACACTTCTACTTCATTGGAGAAGTGTGTATGTAGTATTCCATGCCATAGTCTATTCCCTCTTTCTGAGAGAAACCACAAACCTTGCTTTGTATCCCTTGATGATGCCATTTGTTTCATGCTTGTTCTTGCAAATCCATATGGAATACATTATGCACTTCCCTTCAGGACTCAGAACCGCATCCTAGACATCATTCTCCATTATCAACCGATACTCTTTGACCATAATCTCCTTCCATTTCTCCTTGGATACTTCTCCATAGCTAGAAGGAGTTGCATCAATTATGTCACTCAATAGCACCACATAATTGGAGTGTTCCTGAGGCCTCTTACTTTCTTTGGAAGCCTAGTCATACTTTTATTCATCTTGAATGACCTCTCATGCCCAAGATGGTCTTCATCTCTCGAGGAGGATCTACCGCTCTCTTTAGGTCATATCATGATTCTATATATTATTTTGAATCTCTTTCTTCTGCCATGGTGTCTTGGCCCTGGGAGCTTTAGGTTCCTCTTCATATATGTTTGTTGGAGTGAATATTCTAGATGAACTATCATCACTTGTTCTTCGAAACAAGTCTCATCCTTCTTTTCTTGTAGGTGATTGTACATGATCTTTCCTACAAGCCAAATTTAGTTGCATGATTAGAAAATTTTCATTATTTCCAAAACGTATTAATAGTGACAAATTATATATGTCACATAGTGATGCAACTATCTTATCCAATGCTACAATATTCATCCATATCCCTATACATACGATGACTTTCTAGATGCCTTCTATATCTACCATAATATTTATTAAGACTATGCCCTACTCCCAATATGTCAGCAAAGAGGTTTCATTCTAGATTAGTAATGGAATGTTGTACATCATCATAGGCTACTTACCCATAACATTTAATTCAGTACTATATTGTTCATAAATGAAATCACTCGGACATACATAATACATCAACTGAATATAAACATGTGCACAACTAAACAATAACACATATATTTTTTTGTTTGGTGGGTGGACTCCCTCTTGATTGTTATGCCCTTGCAAGAATAACTGGAGTCTTTGACAGTATGCTCTACTTATTCATTCACAACTACATTACTTCTTATCAAAATACTGAGATGGATAAGAGTATCATATTCATCTTCACCGGTAGAATTCTTCTGGATCAAAGTACATATTCCTCATCATTAGAGGAATCTTCTTTTTCTTGTTTTACTTCTTGTTGGAGGAATCTTTGTTTCTAGGATAGTCTCTGGAGTAATGTCCCTTCTCATCACAAGTGTAGCATCTAATATTGAAAGGATCTCTTCTGAATTCCTTTTGTCTTTTGTGGTGATGTCCTTCTTTCTTTCTATGATTTCTTCTGGTGTGAACTATGAGATATTGATATTCAATTGCTCCCATCTTCTCCTATCTAGTCATGAGTTGAGCTTCTTGTCGTGTGCATTATTCCCATAGTCTAGTGAAAGAGATTAGCTTATTTATTGTGAATATTCCCTAAATGAATGAATCTCGTGATCTTGGGAGGCAATTCAAGGTAGTCATAAAATATCTCCTTCTTCCATATTTTCTTCAACTGCTTCAAGTTGTTCCTTGATTTGAGAAAACCTTTTGAAGTAGGAATGCATAGTCTCTGAGTTCTATATATTCACATTCTTCAATTGGTTCCTCAATTTCATCATTTGATTGATGTTCTTTCCTTCGAACAACTTCGTCAAAACATTGAACACTTCCTTAGGTGTTTTAAAAAATGACACATGTGGGATGAGATGATCCTCAATAGAATATTTACTGAATATCTTGGCCTAAACCAAGTTCTTCTTATGAGTACCCTTAGCCTCATCTCCCTCTGGCTCTGGAACTTTCTTATGGATATATTGATCCAAGACAATTTCTTCAAGGATCACGGAGATCCTATACTTCCATGCCCGGAATTTTTCAACTCCCCAAAGCTTATCATCAAGTTGGGTATGATGAGTCATTTTGAAATGAGAACCTCAAATGGAAATAACAGAGATATATATATTACCATTTTGAGGTGTCCAACCTCGTTTCGGAGCTGGCTAATCTAGGGTTTGTTAGAGAAGCCCTAATTTTCCAAACTTGGAATTTCAAACTTCTGATTGGACAAGAATATTTGCCTCATCAAGGCCAATTATCCAATGTACTCCTTTTCTGAAAATTGTGGTGGGAAGCCTCCAAAACTTGATGCCCTAGTTTCTTCTCGCACTATCCTGTAGTGTCCCATAGTCAAAAATTGAAACACCACAGAATGAGAAACTTCTTCCATAATGTGCCCTCCTAGGTTGATTTTCATGGTATTCATTTTTCAACTAATCGATGGAGGGAAGTGCCCGGAAAAGGTAGCCCTAGTTTCTCCAATTTCTTCTACATAATTGTCTGATATCAATTCTATTGTATCTCTGAAATTCCCACTCTTCAACATCTGAAACTTCATCCTGAAGTATCATGTTTTGTCTTATTTTCAACCCCATATTTTAGAGTAGAATTAACCAGGTGGAACGTATGCTAAGTATCCCAATGTGACTTGTTTGAGGACTGGTTTTAGCATAGCAAACTTGTATGGACTACCATGTGTCATTGTTTCACCTTCGAGGTCTAAAACTAGGACCACAGAAACTACAGTTTGTTCCCTATCTAAAGAATCTTACAAACTTTGATTTCGACCTTCCTAGACCAAGATATAGAAATTCTCCCTAGGTCTCTTGTTTAAGACTAGATTCTGGAGGAGGATAGAACCCTGATTTGGAGGAATCATATATACTAAAGTATAGTGAATATGAGGTTGAAACTAGCATACAAGATACAAAAAAGATTTCATATTCGGCATGTCCAAGTTTTGGCTCCTGATCCTTCTCCAATATCGAGTTATAGCGAAAGTACCAAGATGACTAGATTTTGTCTTCTAGGGTTTTCAAGCATGAAACCCTAATTTCTAGTAACTTCCATTGTAGCAGTATTTTGGATGCACAATGCCTTCTTTCATAGTGGATATGATGCCATGTTAGTTTTTATACATTAATTCAGTTATGATATTTATCTAAAAGAATAACAAGCACATCAATGTATCCAAGATACATAAGATATAGACAAGATACACAAGACACAGAGATTTTCATCGACGAAACCATAAAGGAGAAAACCCTGAAAACTTCCTCATAATATTTTTGTCGCCAAGACAATATCACAAGATGGAAAACCCCAAGAACAAGATGTATCCAACAGCTCTCTCTCTTCCTTCTTGTCTTCTCTCTCCTAAAGTGCACATGAGAGAGTATGAGTGTGTGTATCAAATAAGGAGGGTGCCTCCGTATTTATATCCCTAAAGTGACTTGACCTAGAACATGAATGGGTTGACCTCATATCCTAACAAGGTCGACTTTACCTAGGGAGACTCAAAAATACACTTTATTATATTCATCTTGGGGACCACTACCCTGACTTACAATGGAGGTTGTACCTCAAGGACCATATACAATAATGACATCCTGAAAGGAGGGAAATACATCTATGAATGGGGGTACAACAACATACAATGATAATATACATCAGAATATCTTCTGAAGTTACAAATACAACAACAAGAGGGGTGCAACCATATGTTATGGTTCAGCAATATCTATTCATTTTTGTGGTTTAGGACCTATTCCATTGTGTCTGGAACAGTGTTTCCAGTAAGGATCGGCTTTCATTTCATCGAAAAATCTTTTCAGATGAACAAAATATGTTTGTTTTGCTCCAACAGTTTTCCTAGTGCCAGCTTGAGCACACTAGTTGTTAGATTGGAAATGTTCTATGCTTGGATATGCTGCTATTTGCATATATGAGTTTTGATAATGTAATATGAATTTAATATTGATTAATGTATTGAGAGAGGTATCCATGCAATCTAAAATATCTTAATGAAAAATGGTTGTAGGGGACAACCATTGGTTGGTGATTTTGTGGGTTGTGATTGTAGTCGGTGCCTTTTGTTCTACTTTGGTTGTGGTGTGGTTGTAGGTTACAGCCTACATATGTTTCTTGATGTGTGTTTTCCTTAGTGTTTATCTCCACTGAAATTATCACACACCGAACAACACCACAAACTAATTAAACTTGCAAACAATTAATGACACAATACTTGACAATTATAAATTTTGTTTTCAATCATATATACAAAGTATAAGAATTTAAGTAAGACCCGAATCATAGTATGATAATAGAGTCATTATTCATGCACTAAATGTGATTATGAAATTAAATTTAATGTTGATAGATTTTATTAAGTGTTGAGATTATTTAACTAAGGGCGGTGAATTATTTAATTAATTAATTTAATTAAGTAATGCAACCATAATGTTAATTAAAGTTAGAAATTTAATTAATAATTTAATGGTTAGTTGTCCTAACCTTATGCTGATGTTCTTAAACCAAAGTTTAGAACCTTTTTCCTTTTCATAAGGTTTGAGGGCATTACAACGATATTGATCTGCAACTATGAGGGCCATGAAGTGCTCAAGAATATTGTGATTCTTTTTTTCAAATCTATTTTAATGCTAGATCTAATACAGATGTAATACAGATCTACTAAATTTAGTATAAATTTATTAGGTCTAGCATAAATTTTTCGGATCTATACATATCCATCTAATATGGAAAAGGTCCATAGTTTCTAGGGTTAGAACCTCACTCTAGATCATCCTTACAAAATAAATTTAATATAATAGATTTAATAAACAAAGAATTAAGGAAACCTCATAAGATAATTAACTAAAATCAACTCCATTTCCATGAGCAAATATTTTCTAACCATTTGCAATCTATAATAATAATTTAATGGAACAAGAATGAAGGTGTACATGTAACAGAAAGAACAATGTGCTTAATGAAACAAAAATATTGAAGAGAACAAATATACATATTTTAAATTTGATAAAAAGGCATTAACAAATCGATCAACAAAAATATTACAAGTTCATATACACTTAGTAAATAAAGGAACTCTTATATAAACCAGTAAAATGAAAATTGATTAAAGATTTATCTATCATCATAGGTTATCAATCAACAAAGCAAGACTTATAGAATAATTTATAGTTAAAGGTGTTAGCACTCAGAATCGCACCCAAGCTTGTGGAAGGTGAACCCCGAGGTAACAACAGAACCACTTTAGGAAAGGGAGTTGGCTTCTCTGTATCCAGAGAGGGACCTCCAATAGATATATAACAAGGCCAGCTACAAACATGAAATGAAATTCAGATATTGTTGTGGTTGAAATAGGGTAAGGGTACATTGGGCTATGGAGTCACAATCATCAAGAAACAGAGAGCAGTTTGCATGGGAAATGTCTGCAAAAGCAAGATAATACTTCGGTTATGATCAATATATTTTTGGTCTGGTGGAAAAGAAGAAAATATGACAATCCATTAACACAGAGCACCAACTAGATGAATTCTGTGTTAACTTTGGTAGAAATGGTTTTGTGAATATTTGAAACGATAGACAGAGCATAACAAAGTATGAATTCTGAAAACTATCACACATTCTTCTCAGATATGAAAGAAAACATAATGGAAATATTAACAAGAATGACATGCACATAAAGAAGAGAAATCACAGACTGTAACTGAGAAATATACATGAATATTTGCATTCAAAGGCTAGCATCCATCTCTGCAACTTTTATTAAAGGCAGATATCAAGATTACATAACGCAAAAGTATCACGGTTTCACCCTTTCTTCCTCTATTAAGGGTATACTTATAATGTCTTAGACCCCTGAGACCAACCTCGAAACAGGGTCAAAATTAGTTACAAATTGAGAAACAAACTCCAACGTGGCACATTTGCCACGATTTTCATAAAACGGAAAATATGGGAGGTAACACACGTGCTAGATTTAAAATGGTAATGCATCTTCAGGATTCTGGCTCACTTTATTATTCTACAGTTGTCCCTTTGATCCTCATCACGCTTAGGCATGTCCTCATTGGCGCAACCCGTATGTACTTTTCCTGTAATTTTCAATTGTCTTCCATTGATCAGCAGCTAGAAGATCCAGACTGATCATCTCCTTAGCCAATACCCTGAGCTCCACATTTTCTGGATAAGAGAAATATGGAAATTTGGTACATGTAGCTTTAAAGTCAAACAACATTTCAAAGTCTCCAACTAATTTGGCAATCACAGTTTTACCCAACAAGGATTGTTGTTGTATATCATCAAACTGTCTGTGATCTAATCTACAATTGATTAATCTGTCATTATACTCCTTCTGAGACAACATTCCTCCTTTTTATCTTTCCAAAAGAAAGGAAGAGCTATTTTGAATAAAGGATTAAAAAGTTGAAAAAATTCCTTAATTTGATTATGCATAACATCAATTTTTGCTTGAACTGTTTCTAAGTGGCAATATTTATTCACCACTCTTATTGCCCATGTGATAACCAAAACTATATCTTGGATATTTGCTTTCCTGATTTCTTCTTCTGTCAAATTGTTCAAAAAACTAATTGCATTATTAGTTGTGTCCATGGACCTTTTTTTTTAAGACCTGCTTTACCATCAGGACATTTTGTCTATTTGCTTATGTAACAATCTCTTTGGCCATAATAAAATCCAAATAGGACCTGAGCTTGGTTGCTTCTGCTATCAATACATCCCAGCTAAGATGTTTTTCTCCTTGTAAGGCTGACTATCTTGAAACTTGTTTTTCCAATTTGTTATTATTTTCTACCAGCTCCTTACACTTATCTTCCAAATTCTTTCTTTCTTGTTCTCTCTTTTCAGCTATGTCCTACAATTTTTTATTTTGTTTCTTCAAACCATTGATTTCTAAAGCTTTAAGATTTACCTGAGACATAGCTTGAGAAAGAGAATCTATACCAAATTGTACAAAAGATGAAATAACTTGTACTTGTTGTTCCTTATCCTTTTCATTTAGTTATGTTTCCAACTCTGCTTGTTTTGTTTCAAAATCCTTTTCTTTTTCATCCAAAAGTCCTGCATCTTTCTCCCACTGTTTTTCCTTTTCTTCAAATTTCAGCAACCTTGCATTACAATCAATTAGTTCAATATTCAGAGCTTCTTTCTCTTTTTAAAATTATGTCAGCTCAAAGGTTTGTATGAGCTGAGTAGATGGGATATCCAGCTTCCTTTTTAACAATTGAATTGCATTTTCTTTTTCTTTTAACAGCTTCTATGTGGCATCTCCCTTATCATTCTAACTGTCGGGCACCAATAATTCCACTTGAAGTTTCTTAATCTACGTTTGGTGGGCCTTATTCTCCACCTTATCCTCTCTGAGCAGATCTTCAACTCTTTTCTTGCTAGATTGTAACTTTGATACCTCCAATGTTGCTTGTAATAAATTAGTATAAATGATATCACCTGTTTCTTTGTGTAAATGGATCATATCAGTAGTAGGAATGTTCTTCAAATTCATCCTCAATTCATCCAGTTTATTTCCTACAGTCACTACCAAATTTAATGTGTCTTTATCCTAATCCCTAACAGTCACCAAGGATACATCTTGACTAGACAATTTTCTCACTTCATCATACAACTTCAACTTTTCATCAAAAGTTTTTTCACCCACATCTTCATATATGTTTAGCAATTCAGTTTTGGACTTGTACTTATCTGCAATTTTTTCAGGAACGTTATCAAATGTGTACTCCTAGATTTCAAAGGTTGGGCCTTTGACCTTCACAGGTTTCATTCTGCATTTAGCCTTTGCATCCTGTACAAGTTTTCCTGGCTTTTCAATTTTTTTGTTTCTTGGGCGTTCTTGCAGTGTCTTCCTCATCTACATCCATGGCTTCTAAGCAATCTCTCTTATTCACCTTTTCGGAAAAACTATCCAATGGAGTGACATGAGTAGCTGGAGCAACAATACTGGAAATATCGTGTTGAGGAGGAGAACTCCCTTGTGCAAATGAAAGTGAATCCTCTTGCATATCCTCACCATTATTAATATCCTTGGGATAATCCATCTAATTTTGCTACCTCAGACAATCCTGCCACCTCAGAATGCTCAAATGGTTTATTTTTATTTGCTTATCTCCTATCTGAGATGACATGGTGAGGGTCATAATTGACTGAAGCTTCCATTGAAAATATCATTTCTCTGAGCATGCTTTCGGTCATTGAAAGGGTTGATTTACTCTTAATGGTAAGAGGACCAACTTTCCATGGAAATTTGATTCCTAAAATCTTCTTATAGCTCAAGAAATGCTCATATTCAACAATTAGCCTTTGTCTAATCAATTCTAATGCAAACACCCTCACTATCAAAAATGTTGGCCGGACATAAGGTTGGTGAGAAAATCCATATACCCTAATCACAACATTATGTTCATAAAGGAACCAATCCCCTACTCTTCTTTCAGGTGATAACTGCAATAACTCTTTCATTTCTGGTAGTACTCTAGGTAATTTTTCTTGAAAGAAAACATAATAATAATAATAATAATATATTTTTAAGATCGCCGCCAAGTGAGACACCAATCTGGTGTATGATACCCCCTTTTTTGTGGGACAAGGACCCCCCTCTGCGCAGTGATTTAACTGCTAAAGTCTACAGAAGTTTACATACACTACCCCCCTCTGGATTTGAACCTGTAACCTCCTAAGAGGAAACACATGCTCTTGACCATTAGGCCCACACATGCTATATACTAGTGCCATAAGAAAATTCATAAACTTACAATAATCTTTACTCATTTCATATGTTATAACCATCTCTGGAAGCCGCAAATTATCTTCATTGACTGTTAAAAACATCCTCAGCAGAAAAGATTGAAATCTAAAAGTCCTTGTCTTGTGGAAGTTTAACAGCTGACAATGGATGTTCTCGGCCAAAAACTCATCAAATTTAAGATGGGATGATTGCATGGAATGACTCAATTGCTCAGACTCTTCTTGACCGGTACTAAGAGTGAACAATAGACTCAATAAGGATTTTGTAATGTATTTATTTGTATCCATCCCCAAAAATTGACTTGCCAAGGTTATCAGAGACTGGGTCTCTTCATTAGACATGTTGTAATCGATGGGAAAAGGGTGATTAAGTAACTGACTTTCAGGCTTTGAGCAGGTTTTGAGGAAAGTTTCTTTTTGTTCGACTGAGGACTCTCAGAAAAACTGGATTAGGTTTTCTTCTTTGTACTCTTTAGATTTTTGGGAAAAATCAGCAGGAATTAACAGAGTATTTCAGATGACAAGGGAATTTACTAGACACAAAATCTTAGACCTAGATGCATCCATTATTACCCCCTCGGAAGGAGAGTAATTACTAACGCACCACTCAACGAACTCTGGACATTTTAGGATTTGTTCAACAGAAAAATAATAGAAATATGAACTGAATACTCTATGAGTATCAAATCCCTGATCCTTTAGGACTTTCAATTTGTTTTTAGCGGTTTCTACATTATCATTTAGCAGGATAGTGTCGAAGATTTTAGAGTCTTTACTCAAGGATTTCTTCAACATTCTGATACTCGAGATTCTGAACTTCTAAATATTCCATTTCCATCATGAAATACTAGTTCAACAGAGAAATGAACCGACCAGGTCAGATGATAAATGGTTCAAAAGTCTATCCACGATGGTGCCTTCCGCACAGTCTGAATTCTTGTTTGTCAAAACTCCAGAAAAAATAAATAGTTTGAATCCGCGTGCTTGTCCTTATATTACTTCATTCTCCATATAGATTGTGCTTCTTTCTCACTGAAATTTAATTTCACCCGTAGATCTGTTGTTCTTCAATCTAAGCCCTTGATTCTTGACTGTTGGCTGACCACACTATCTTACTCCCGCTTATTCCACACCCCTTTATTCCTCATGCAACTTTAAAAACTGGAACAAACCTCCATCCTTGATCTGTACCCCTTTCCAATCTGAGCCATCCGTTTTGAGTTATCTTAAACCTTGATTTCTAGTTGCATGATCTTCGCTATTCTCCTCATAGCTTCTATGCTCAGATTGATTTATGGCCGTAGATCCATTTTAACTTAAGTCTGCACCCTAGATCACCTTTCACATCTACACTTTCTACACTTACACCAAAAATTTCCTTCTTCGCATCTTGGATAAGCGAAACCATTTTTAGTCGTGGATCTATATTTAACTTTCATCGGGACCGTCAAAATATGTGTCCATATTCAATTCCGCAAATCTCAACCCCGACCTTTCTCCGTGCAACTTCAACTAGCGGAATCCTTCTTGACCCTTGATCAAAAATACCTTTAATCTATGTCGTTCAAGTTTAACGGGTCTACCATATTCCGCAAATTTCAAGAGTGAGTTTCTCCGCGCATGTTCAATCAGCGGAATCCTTTTCCGCCATAGATCTCTCCCCAACTCGATCTCCACCGTTGAAACATGCCCTCGCTTGAACCCATTTCGCATATTTGAAATGTGAATTTCCACGAGCACTTTAGATCAACAGAAATCACCTCTACCACTGATCTAAACCACCATCAATTTTGGCTCTTGAAACACTTGCAGAAACTTCTTAATATTCTCCATGGTCATATGATATAAAAATTTGACAGACCTTATTCCTCCTTACAGTGTGTTATACTTCTCCAACTACTTAGCACAAAAACAGTGCTAACAAAAGGTCCATTCATCACTACTAGCAAATACATATCTTCATATCTCAACTAAATGGGTTAGTATACTAGCAGGAAATTGCATTGTACAATTCCATGTATCTCAACCTAAATGAGTTAACATACCAGCAGGAAATTGCATTGTAAAATTCCATGTAAAATCGAGATTGGTTAGATTAACAATACGTTCAACACCTTGTTTCTTCAACCATGACAACATTTCACATTTTTAAATATTCAAAAACTAAGTCAACTTATTTCAATAAATATACCAAGAATCGTAATCGAAAAAGTCCCTAAAAGAAAATGTTGTGTACCATTCAATGGAAAATCAAATCATGCACTTGTAGTCGAAGAAGTCAATAAAAAAATGTTTTTTTACAATTCCATGGAGAATCAAATTAAAAACAAAGAATGTTGTGTACAATTCCATGGAAATTCAAATTAGGGTGGACTAATAACACAATAGTTGTGCTCAACGCTTCAATCATATTAACGTGTTTCTATACCACAATGTGAATGCAAAACATTTTTTTTAAGGAGAAAGCAAAATATGTATATAGGAAAAATGTATAAACTAAATACTAATTTTTATTTTCATAAAATCAATAAATACACATAATAATAATTAATCATTAAAGGTAATTTAGTTTAGCAAAACAAATTTAGTTAAATGTTAAATGTAAAAAAATTACATTTAACATATTATTTGTGTATAAATTAAATTATATATATATAATTCAATTATACTAAATATATTATTATATTTTATATAGATTTATTTTCCCTCTCCTATTTAAATAGGATGTTTTAATATTTTTTAAACAAATTTATTTGTAAAACAAAATATTTGTATATTTAATATATTATTTAACTCGAGAGATTACATACATTTGATTACATAAGTGTAAATTGAATTGCATATTTATTTATATACAATTTTCAAAAAACTAGTGTTGTTTAGATCGGTAGAGTTACATTGTCTCGAGGTGATAATATTACAAGAAACTATGTGTTGTAGTCGAATATTAGCTGACAGTTTGAAGTGGTTGAGGTTGGGGTGGGAATTAGTATGGTAAAGGTTTATCGGGAGGATTATTGATTCACTGGAAAGAGAATCTTGATCTTCAAAATTGTTTCTATGTTTTCTATGGTCTAGGAAAGAATTTTAAAAGTAATGAACTTGATCTACAGTTCACTATTTTTAATATATATGGGCCATATAAACAGAAAGTTGCTTTTTGGGACAACTTCTTAAGGTCCAGTTTTTTAAAGGATCAATTATTTCCAATAGCAGGAGATCTAAACTTTACACTTAGTGGAGCGAAGGTATGAGGTCCTCATGCTAGACTAGACCCTCTTCAAGATTACTTTCAATTTCAAATGGAATCAAAAAATTTGATAGGCATTGGGCCTACATAAATTAAACTTGTGTGGTTTAACAAAAGAGTTGGAGAGGTAGCTATAACAAAGAGATTGGATAGGTTTATTTTGTCTGGAACTTTGATGAGGAAAGTTGAAAGATGTAGATCTTGGAGGGTGGTGAGGCGTGGTTCTGATCACCTCCCAATTATATTCCAAATGGATAAACGGTAGTGCAAACCAGTTGCACCCTTTAAATTCAACACCCAATGATTAGAAAATCGAGAATATGTAATCTTGATTAGAGAGATCTGGAAGGCTTATGATGAATCGGAGAATTTTTCCTATAACGGGAAATTTTCCAATTCACTGATGGGTGTGAAGAAAATTTATATTGAATGGTCAATCAAACATATGAAAAGAAGGGATAAAAAGGTTAAAATAAAATGAAAACAAGATAGAGGACATTTATCTCCGTTACTCATGAACTATATAAGTGGGGAAAACTTACAAGCCTTGGTAGAATTGGAGAGAAAGAAAAATGAAATCCTCAGAGAGAAAGAGGTGGAAATCAGAATGAAAAGTGAAACAATTGGATTGGCCTTGGGTGATGAGAATATTGTTTTTTTTTCATAAATCTGCAAGTTAGAGGAAAAGAAATAATACAATATGGGAATTGGACAAAGGAGGAGGAGAAGGTAAAAGGGGTTTCGATAAATTAGCAGAAGAAGGTATCATTTATTTTAAAGAAATTTACTTCGAGCCCGATAGGAATAATCTTCCAGATATAGTCCATTCTTGTTCATATTTTCCAAAAGGGATAACAAAGGAAGACAATGATTTAATTTGTGTTCCAGTATCTATGGAGGAGTTGGAAGCTACTTTGAGGAAATTTAAAAAAGACAAGAGTCCTACTCCATATGGATGGAGCTCATAATTTTTCCTAGCCTTCTTTGATATGTTAGGGGTCGATATGTTAAGATTCATACAAGGTACTAGAACCTCAGGCAGGATGCTTCCATGTTTTAACTCTACTTTCATTGTTATGATTCCTAAGGTGGACAATCTTGTTTATTTTGCAGATTTCCATTTGATATCCTTATGCAATTCCCTTTAGAAAATTATATCTAAGATAATAGTGGAAATAATGAAACCATTGATCTTATCTAACATTTATCCTAAACAGTTTGGCTTTTTGGCAGACAAGAACATTCATGAAGTCATGGATACTACTCGAGAATGCCTCCATACTATAAAGACTAAAGCAATACCTTCTAAGGTGATAAAAATAGACTTGTCGAAATCATATGACATGACTTGTTGGTTATATATCAGACTTGTTATTATTCAAAGTGGATTCTTTGTGGAAGTGACATCTGTAAATTTTTCCTTAATAATTAATGGAGCCGCTTCAAATTTCTTTATTCCTTTGAGGGGTCTACAACATGGAGGTCGTATGTCTCCGTGGCTTTTTTTATTGGTTATGGAGGGTCTAAGCAGATCACTAAATGTGGAAAAAAGAGATAACAGGATTCAAGGCTTAATATTTGGAGAAGTTGTAAGTGTGACACATATTCTTCATTGATGATGTATTGTTATTTCTTGGAGATTCGGAGGAGGAATACTTAGCTATCAAATACCTACTTGACAAATTTAGTAGAGCGGCGGGTATGATTATCAACTAGCATAAATAAACTTGTTATCACAATAACATTGATGATCTTTGACTTCATCTCTTTTAAGAGACATTGCCAATGAAGTAGTCTAATTTACTTATTGGCCTCAAGTACCTGGGGTTTTAGCTAAAACCAAACAATTACTGCAAAAATGACTAGGATTGGTTGATTACTAAGTAAGAGATACATATTAACTTTTTGTGCAACAAATTTTTATGCAGGGGAGGAAAAACTATACTTATTCAATTGGAATTGAATGTTATTTCGGTGTACTAGATGATAATAGCCCAAAGTCCAAAATGATTTTTGAATAAGCTTTGGAAATTTTCCTTTATATTCTTGTGGCAAGGGAAATCTAACATTGGAATACATTAGGTTGCGTGGATTTCAATCTCTAAACCCAAAATAGTAGGTGGATGGGAGTTAAAGGAATTAGCAAGCTTTGGCAGCAAAATCAACATGGATTTTCATTTCAAAGGAAGGTCAATGGCAGGATGTATTAAATGTAAATTCTTAAAGGGTGGATCTCCTTTGGCAGGGATAAAAAATCCTTTCAAAGGTTCTAAGGTGGATCGTTATTTTGGAAAACTATTTCGGTGGCATTTCTGTGTAAACTGGACAATGGAAAGCAAGCTTTGATTGGTAAGGATAACTTAGATAGTTATGGAGATAATCTAACTCTACCTTCAAATTTGATAAATCACTTAAACGATAATGGGTTACATACTGTGTGTGATGTCGCTATTCTAGGGGATAATCTCAGTATTAATCAGGAGTGGAAATTGGTTGAGTATTTAGATATTTAAGCTATATGGATAGAGACACAGAACAGGTGGATAGCAGCTTTACGTAGGGGGTTCATTCTTATTAATGAAGATCTGGATGCTCTGGTTTGGATAGGTAACAAAATGCGAGGAAAGTAAGCAGTGAATCTGGCTTATCAACTATTATGAATAAATTTGGATATCCAAGGGAAGTGGTGGTGTTCAACGGTTTGGAAAGTTCAATCGCCCTATAAAAACAAAAAAATTAAGTGGCGGATTTTGAAGTAAAAGGTTCTAACTTGGGATAAACTTTGGAAAAGGAATATTAATGGTACAGGTATATGTATTTTATGCAGGTGTGACGAAGATACTATAGAACACTTATTCAATCAATGTGAATTATCTAAACAGGTTTGGAAAAGTATAAGAAACAACTTACATTTGGATAACATGTGGGTTGAGGGAACTATTGAGGAATGTTTAAATCAATGGCACAAAAAACCAGAGCTGAGATCAATTAAGTGTGTACCATTTTTAATAGTCTAGAGCATTTGGAGAGTCAGGAGTGATAATATTTTTGAGGAAAAAATTACTCTGCAATTTAGTGTTTCTATCATAAGTGATGGTTATGTACAAGGTTTTTATAGAAGAGGAGTCCAGTGTTAAAGTTTGTATTATGAAAGATTTGATATTTTATGGAAAAAAGATGCAGGGGATTTTTCAATGGAGCTTGTGAGGGAGATAATAATCTTTGTGGTTTGGGTGGGAAAATGTTTCTTTCGTATTCACATTGTATAGAGTTCAAGAAAAATTGTAAAAGGGGAACTAACAATAGAGCAGAAAGCTTGGCACTAGGAACCTTGATTAAATTAGCTTAGGAGGGAAAGGTTGAGAACTTGTAGGTTTATGGAAATTCATAATTTCGGGTGGATTTTATGAATGGAAAAAAAATATTTTAAATATAAAATATTCAAAGCATAAGAGCCAATCTGAAATAGTTTCCAGATATGCCATATTTATAGAAAGAAAAAAGACTATGCAAATACATTATCTAAAGTGGGACTTCTACTTGATTCAAGAACTATTTCATATACAAGAAAAATAAATGGAAATAATGCAATCAATACAAAAAGATTGGATTTCATGTGAAATTGTATTGTGAAAACTAACATAGATGGACAAGCACTGAATCACATGACAGAACACTATAACTACACAAATTTGAAGCAGCGGATCAAATGACTGAACGCTATAGGTACACAAATTTGCAAATGGTGGTTGAATGTAGTCTTGAGACTTTTAAAGCTACGTACGCAAGGTTCCCCACACTATTGGTGTTTATAATATTGGACAAGGGAGCAAAATGTTGTTGCTCTTGAGTCTATCAAGGTTTAATTATTGGAAAGATTGGATTACAATAAATACATCTATTTGTAAACATATGTAGATGAAAAATTTTATGTTTGTCGAATACTACAAATATGAAAATTTAAGAAAAATATTTGTGTAGCATGTTAGATAGTTCTTGAATAGCTATCCAAGTGAAGACACTATAAGGAAGAATTTAAATTAGTATTGAAATACTAAGTGCTACAACACCTGATGTATGTGTTCTATTATAAATATGAGAAATAGAATGTGTATTTTTTTCATGGAAAAAAAAACTTTCAAAATATTTAAAATTTATTATATAAATCCTCGATTAATCCATTTTACATTCATTTCAATTCTTCAACTATTATAAATATATTTCAATTGCTATATATATATATATATATATATATATATATATATATATATTATTTTTGATATTAAATAGTGTTCATTTATTAAAAATAAGAAATATGAAGGAGATATGTACTTCTTTTTATGTCAAATGGTTTGAAGGAGATGTGTACTTTTTATGTCAAATCTATAGCTAACAGTTATCAATAAAACAATACAATATTAACTCTAATTAAATTTTAAAACTAAACATAAATATATATATTTATATATAATTTTAATAAAAATAATTATAAATAATAAAATATATTAATTTAAAACATATAATATTAACTCTAATAAACCAAACATAAATACAAATATAACTTTAATAAATATAACTATGAATAGTGAGATGTTTGTATCTTTTATTTTAGGGTTTGGATGAAACGTATTGATTGGCAAAACACATATCAAGTAGCTTGGAGAATGACATTGACATTAAGAAATGGATGAAAGATTTAATGAGAGAAGGAACATGGTTGATGGTTGAAGCCTTAGTTAAATATGTTCCTAACTAGCATAGATCCATTTAAAAGGGGATTTACTAATCACTGAGAGGGATCAAATATCTCTAAGTGTAAGCATTTTTTAAAGTATAAATGTTGAGGAAATGTTTAATCTAATGTTTATGGTTTTGATTTATCTAATTTATATTGTTTTATATATATGCAATTCTAAATCATTTAAATTTAATTTAAGCTGACATGTTATTTTTAATAATATTTTATTAATTTTTATAAATGACACCTGTCAACTTTAGGATAAACATGGAAAGAGTTACACATCTCTTTCATATTGGGTTGTAAAATGCACCTCTTCGATACAATAACAAAAAAAAACTTTTAAAATGGCATTTACCCTAAGTAAGTTAAGAATTTAAAAACCTATGAATAAAAAAATTTTAATTAACCAGAAAAAGGCAACTCAACAATGAAGTTATTAAGTGAGCTAGTAAGGAAAATACATATGTAGTTATATTTCATAGTTTTAGTGAAATGAGAAAAGACCATATTTGTAGCTTTAGTGAAATGGGAAAGATTATATTATACGGATTTAGGGTAAATTATCTTAATTTTGACTTTATTATAACAAAAAGTATTATAAAATTTTGAATTGAAAATATATCTAAGTTATTTATGACAAATATAAAAAAAGGCTTTTTTTAACTTATCTATATAGTTTGTGGTTGGAATTGATAAGGATTAAATGGTTAAAAGATAGTTATGGAATGGAAGATGATTTGGAAATATTTTTTTATTAGTCATGTTCTTCTAGTTAAACAAGTTCAAGTGTGAGTTATCCATGCCTAGCTACATGTTATCATTGACATTCTTCTTGTTATCCATTTATTATCCATTTATTAACTAACAGTTATTTTTTATATTCTTTTTATTTTTATCTCACATTCTTCTAGTTATTTGCCATTAAGTGTTAGTTATCCATTCAACAGCTATGAGTTATCCATCCATTGCTACTAGTCATCCATTCATTAGCTAGCTACTAGTTATTTTTTATATTCTTTTTTATTTATAATTATTTATTTCAAATTTTGACCGACTTCCATAGAATCAATCTCTAGAGTATAGTTGTCTCATCCTCATCCGTAGATGAAAAAGAATAGGCCGTAGTCCACCTTAAATCTCAAATAAAAAAGTCTATCAACGTAACTAGCACATCCACATAATTTGTGGTTGGATAAGGTCAATAGGGATCAAATGGTTGAGAGATAGTGATGGAGTGGAAGACAATTCGATGTTTTTTTATTCCTCATATTCTTCTAGTTAAACTGGTTCAACTTTGAGTAAGCCATGCATAGATACCTGTGCATTTATCAACTATCAATTTTTTTTATATTCTTTATTTTATCTCGCATTCTTCTAGTTACCTACCATGAACTGTTGGTTATCCATTCATCAGCTATGAGTTAGCTATGAGTTATCAATGCATGGCTATGAGATATCCATTCATCAGCTACCATTCATCGACTACCAGTTATTTTTTATATTTTTTTACATTTTTTTACAATGATTTATTTCAAATTTGAACGACTACCATAAAATCAATCTCAACAATACGCTTGTTTTATCCTAGTCTGTAAATGAAAAATCATAGACCATAGTCCACCCCAAATGTCAAATAAAAAACATAATAAATATAGCAACCAAGCTGAAACAAACAACCCTGCTTTATAGCTCCCGGTAACTCCAATCTTATTATGATAGTGTATTTTATACGGTATTTCAGTGAAGATCGCAAACAAATGAAAAAGTCTTTGTTTTTAGAGCAGTTAAACCAAGTGATGCATCAAATAACACCATAGTTGGGCAGACGTTCACGTTCATAGTTGCAGAACGTTGAAGTGACTATGATCAATTTTGTGGGATTGTTGCAGAACACTGGAATGGCTGTGATAATAAAATTTATATGCCCATTGCAGAACATCAGATAGGAACCAATTTTATACAGCTACTCACTTTGTGTACAGCAAAAATTAACAGAGTCAATTCTTGCTACTACGCTTTTATGTAAAAGATAATTTAAACCTATATAGGTATTAGGTCTTTATTCTAACAAATTCACATAAGTAAAATAGAAATGTTTACAGAATATTACCTGTATCAGTCACTTTGTCAATAGATAAGATAAAGATGGCATCTTCTCTCACTTTACTCCAATCCTTCCCTACTTCAATATTAGTGCTGCCATTAAAATTCAACATAAGAATTTAATATTAGTTTTGTCATTAAAGTTCAACATAAAAACTCCTTTAGTGAACATTCTAGGCATTTTCAAGATCTAAATGAAGTTGTAATGGGTAAAGTGTCTACTCAAAATTCATAACCAACTTCAATATTAGTGCTGTCATTAAAATTCAACATAAAACTTTAATATTAGTTTTGCCATTAAATTTCAACATAAAACTTTCGAAATTCTTTTAGTGAACATTCTAAGCATTTTCAAGGGAGTTGGCTAATCTCTAGACCATATAGACCATTTGCACCTTTTCAGTCAAGTTTGGCTGGAATCCGGCAACACTATTTGTTGTTGAAAATAAGATTTTCAGTATTACAATTGTAATTTTTATTGTAGAAATGGATTCAGGACCCTCGATTACCCTTGGACATGCAGATTATACAATTCCAATCACTGAAAACTACTATTTAAACAATTTCCGCGGGATTTTGACCAAAAAACTGAATTTTTGATACAAATGGTCTAGAGTTTAGCTTACACCATTTTCAAGATATAAATGAAGATGTAATGAATGAAGTGTCTACTCAAAATCCATAACCAGTTTATCTACGCTCAGTAAAAAAAATTAATATTAACGTTGCGATTAAAATTCAACATAAAACTTTGGAAACATCTTGAGTGAACATTTCTGGCATATTCAAGATCAAGATCCAAATAATAAGGTGAAGTGTCTACTCGAAATGCATAACCAATCTGTCTAAACTCAGTAAAAAAATCCAGAGATCTTAACAAAACAAAACAGTTTGTTATATAACTTTAACAAATTCCTTTCAAATAAGCAAAAGCACATCACTAAAGTAAAGTTCTCGTAGTCTTACCTATATCTCGCAGAGACGATGGGACTAGTCATAATCCTGTGGCACTGTAAAACTTTTCGCCATTTCAACCAATAATGTAGCACTCTAACGGCCGAGGACTGCAACTTTTTGAGTTAAAGGGCTCTGCCAGAATGCCTCGCAATAGAGATAATTGGTAGATTGAACGGTAACGTAGCTAAAATTAGCAAAATAAAACCGTAACGTAAATGCAAAGCTGACAACTCGGAAAAGGAGGATGGTATCCCCACATTCCCTCGGGCGGTCGTTTGACAGTTCAGAGAAAGATGGTGATTTACAATAGCCTTCCCTATTGATCCTGAAATCTGTTTCTTTTTTTTAAGAATATTGTCTTCCTAGCTTTACTTTTCTTCTTTAGATTTATTTTTCTTCTAGATAGATAGATTTTAGTGAAGTTAAAGTTGAGACGTTGGATTCCAAGTTAATGCGGGTGCGGATTAGGCATACTACTATTACTCAATTTTGAGGCACTCTTTCTTCTTCTTCTTTTTCCAAAAAACAATTCGTAATTTTATGTATAAATAAAATTATATTATATATTATACAGTGGCTTACAAGTTAATGTAAGTAGTATCAATATTGCCAAATTTGTTAAAAGAGTACTTTACCATCACATGTAATTTTTCATCAAAAAGATTTAAAAAAACAAGTTTTCTAACATATCATTATAGGTCATGGAAAATAATGCACTCAATAAAAAAAACTATCAAAGTTTCTTTGGATTGATACCATGTGTGCCATATACCCGGTGCAAGGAAGAGCCCCTCCTTAGAGAGAGAATTTGCTTCTATATTCCTTACTCTAGAAATATGTTGAAAATAAATGTCCTAAAAAGTCCCTGCAGGAGCCATTAATTCATCATATAATGACTTGAAAAATATATTGCGAATAGATTTTTTCCCTTAACATCCAATAGATAACACATAATGAATCGCCAAAAATATGGAATTTTTGTATGCCAAAATCTTATGCCAATTTGGGAACAAGTTGTAGTGCCGATAGTTGTGCTCTATTGTTGTAGCATAAACTTAACCTACTTTCAACTTGTGGAAAATATAATCCTTGAGATAAATAAGACCTCGTGGCCCTCGTGGCCCTCCCAATTGAGGATTTCCTTGAGTAACACCATCAAAATATGCCCATGCCCTAGATTTATCAATAAATTTAGGAATTATAAATCTATTTTTGACAACCTCTCCTTCTTGATTAAAATATTTCAAGATGGTCGTACTATTCATTGCACAAGTCTTGGATGATATAAAACTATCTTCAAATAAAATGTCATTTTGCATCAACCAAATACTCTAGGAAACAATGAGAGAGAGATTTATATTCCTTGAAAAGTGAATTGGTTATCCAAGAGAATCATGTAGTATCTACACTTTTACCAACCCAAAAAAAGATGACCCCGCAAAGGAGACCAACCTCCTTCATACATCAATAAGAAAAGAGCAACCAATAAGCAAATGACTGGCAGATCCACTAGATATCCTACAAAGGGGACATCTACTTGGACCCTACCAATGTCTTCACTACATAAAATCCCATGTTGGTATGGAGTTATTGATAGCAAACCACATAAAAACTTCATTTTTCAAGGGACATTTGATCTTCCAAATGCCTTTATGCCACCATTTTATAGGGAAAGGCCCCTCTTCTTCCCTTAAAAATTTGTAACCTATCTTTGGAATATAGTTGCCTCCCACATGATTCTTGGAACATAAAGCTCATCATCAGAATCCTTGATTCTTACATGATTGTGAGCTAGTAAAAATGTGTAATTTTTTCCCAATCTACCTGATCTTCTTCAAAACCCATAAAATTTACACTAAGCCATTTTTTAGCCATAAATGTGCTCCTAACCCAATCTGCTACCTCGTCTAAGGTATAAAAACCTTGAGATCAAAAATTTTCAACCATATGAATGGGTAGCATATGTTGACCCTCATAACCCACCCAAAGATTCATTCCCAATCTGAAATTCACACAAGAACCCGCTTTCCACACCAACCAATCACCAATACATGGGAAAGAAGTAGTAACAACTTTCTAAATCACAAAAGCATTTTTATGATTTGTATTAGGAAACCTAAACCATTCTAGCACCAAAAGAAGATTGATATATTTTTCTCTTACTACCAAGACCCATAGCCCCGCACCTTTTAGAATTCTCCATACATTTTTTGTTGCAAGGGATTTAGAAAATGGATATTTTTTATCCCCCATCCCCCTAATTCTTTATGAAAAGCAATCTTTCTCCATGAAGAACGAGAAAATGATGTTTGTGACTATCACCCATCCAAAGAAAGTGAAAAAACAATTTCATGATAGCTTTTGAAATACCTTTAAGAATGGAAAATAAGGAAATCGAATAAACAAGGATAACTTCCAAAATATATTTTAAGAGAATAAGCCTACTCCTTGTTGAAAACCATTTATTACACCAAAAGGAAATTATTTCTCAACCTTGGCAATGAGCCAAACCCAATCTTGTTTGCAATAACCATTTGGTTTAATAGAGAAGCCTAAATACTTGATTATGTATTCTATAGAAACATCAAAGAAAGGGAAAAGAGCATCCAGCCACATCTCCAAATCATTATCAATGATCATGAAATTGATAGTCGACTTGACCATGTTAATATCCATACATGTAGCTTTGTAGAATAAATCTAAAATCTCTCTCATCTTTAAAGCATCATCCTTGTTGCCATCACATAATAGTAAAATAACATCCACAAAAAGTAGATGAGAGATGTGAAGAGTAGGACCAATTTTAATCCCTTTGAAATGACTTGAAATATTTTCCTCCTATAAAGCTCTACTTAAACCTTCATCCACCAAAAGAAAAGGAAGGGGAGCTAATGGACAACCTTGTCTTAAGCCTCTCCCTAGTCTAGAAAAATCCAAAGCTAATCCATAGATAAGAACAACAAAGGAAAGTGGATATACATAGCTCATAACCTAGTTAACAAAAGTGAGGGAGAAACCTACATAAATGAGAATAAGTCAAAGGTACAACCAACTAACTCTACCATAGGCCTTTAAGAGATCCACTTTAAGGACCATAGTTTATTTTTTCTTTACCTTCATGGAATGAAAAGTTTCCTAAGTAACCCCACTGCTTCAGGAATCTATCTTCCAGCAAGGAAACAGAACTGTTCAAAAGAGATGGAAGAAGATAGATATCCCTTCACTCCTAATGCAGTATTTTGTGTTGTAATATTATATAGGTTGTTGTAGAGGGAGATGAATTGAAAGTCTTCAAAAGGGAATGGTTGTCTAACTTTGGAACCAAATCGATAAAGGTAGAATATAATGCAACCAATTTTTTTTCTAGAAACTATGGACACTTCAACAACCTGTAGAAGATTGTCCTCTAAGAAATCATAAAGGCCTAAGAAGAATATGTTAACCACCCATTGGGGCACGATCTTTCGTCCTTTTGAGAGGACAGAAGTACCCCTTCCAGCTCTTCCTTGATGGGGTCTTCCTACCCAAACTCCCTTTCAAATTCTAGGTTCATTGATTACACTATAGTATTCAATCACCCCCGTGGCCCTGTATGAATATTTTGATCCATTGATTGATGAAGTTGTGGTTGTGGGTTGCTCAATCATGAAAAAGAGTAAGAACCAACGTTGACCCTTTGCTTGTGAACCGTGACAGAATATTTAAGCCATCTATAACTTATGAATATAGCTAGGGATGCTTTGAGGTTCCCAAATCCACACCCAAATGAAGTAAACTCCATGGCTATTCCCATTCAACTTATTATTAACCACGTGGCCATGTCTCCATTTATGTGATCTAGTAAATTCTATAGAAGTAGCAGATGTAATTGAACTATGTTTATGATTTCACAAAATTTCTTGTCTTGGTTTATAATGCATGACTTCCTTTGTATTATTAGAGGTGCATTTTGTGCATAATGTTATAGTGCAGTTATATCGTACATTATAGAAATCCATGGATCTTATAAACAAATAAAGACCAAGGTTAACTATAGGAAATAAAGATGGGTTTTTATTAAAGGTGGATTTTTGGTGCAAATCTTGTACCAACATTACCATGTTATGCTTGAAAATTGATGTACCTGTGAAGTATGTTTCAAAGTTATAAAGAATAGTGCAAGTTATAGACTGCTTATTTCCATCAGTTAGAACCTATGTAATTTATGCTTGTAAGGGTGAGTACCATTAAGCTTCCTTTTTTTTAAGAAAACTCCATTATATTTGGTATTCAAAGAGTGAAATCAAAATATACATCAACAAGACGCATATCCCCTGTTGGCCCTAGGAAGATATAAACATAATTTTGTTCGGAAAGATGAAGATTTCGATCGCAAGGAAAGTAAAGGTCGCGACGAAAGAAGTTGAGACAAAAGCGGAGGAAAGTAAGTCAAAATGAGGAATTTGACAGATTTTTTGGGTAAAAGGTAGTTAGACTAAGAGTCTATTTTGGGAATAAAAGACTGATTGTAAATTGGGTTGATATTGTCTATTTTTAGATGTAACGAGATGTTTTGGGTACAATAACCTATTGACTGAAAGTTGATAATCAGTCGACAGTTAAATCAAGAAGTGAAAAGGTTATAAAGTCGATCCAGTTGTGTGTGGACGACATTATTGACATAATAGAATAGCATTGAGAGAGAAAGAGAGAGACCAAAACAAGAGAGCCTGAGACGAGTAAAGAATTCATTGATTGTAAATAAGATCTAAAGAAGAATCTACAAGTTGTGTGCGTAGACCAAAGGTGTTCAATTATTACTCATGTCGGATGAAGAGCTCCTTTGTGCTTTTTCCTATATGGTTTTCCATGTTAAATATGTGTCTTTGTGTCTATGATGAATGAATGTCTATCGTGAATGCATCTTCTTAAATGTGCCGAGCATATAGCGATTTGATAATATGAATGTTGATTAATGTGTGCTAGAATCTATATCTTTACCAACTATTCATGTGTGTCGACGCGTTGATATGCTTTATTCTCTGATAAATGTATGATTTTATTTCTTGGTTTCTGTCGAGTGTCCAGATGAATGCCGAGATAAGAAATTCCCCTTCCATAACTACAAAAATTGTTAGGATATTTAGACACTTAGGAGTTAGTTAAGATCAACTTGTGTAATATATCCGTTAGGTAAAGTGTGTCTCTTTAGTATGAATTAGTATGCATTTGTAAATATTCTAATCCAACGGTCACGATATGTTCTAGACATAAAGTGATCTAATGGTTCAACTTTTCTTAGATCATACCTACCATTGATTCGTGGCTTAACACCTGATTGGTCCATGATATCTATTTAAAGAGCATGGAGGGTCCTTAGCTAGTTGATTGATTATGAGAAGCTCATTTGTAACTTTTTCTTTTGCATAATAAATTGCTCCAAGTAGCTATTTGGGTGGGGCCGTGGACTGTTTCCCTCTCGAGGGTTTTAACCACGTGACAAACATCGTGTGCTTATCTGTGATCTGTTTGTGTGAGTGGTCGCTCTTGGTGTTCAGTCTTTTGGGAGTACCCTGTGTACCCAAACATGGTATCAGAGCGTTTATGAAGAGTCGCTTTCGTTTGTGATCAAGATCTGGAATCGGTGTTGCCGAAACTTTGAAAGGGTTTCTGGTTCTGGATTTTCTGCACATTTGTGGCCTGTAGAAGTTGTTCCATTACATCTAGAGCACCGTTTTCATTAGGAAATCGTTTTCATTTCATCGAAATTGTTTCTGTTTGTTCCAGAAACACTCATTTTGGAAAATCTGAAGGTATAATGTTATAGTGACATATTTGTTTTATTTTTTTTAATCTCTCATATTTTATCAGTAGATATTTATTGTTTTAGTCTCGAACTATTGCTTTCCCTGTCTGCGTATGCTCTTTGTCATGCACCTTGTGTGATCGTGGTGAATCATAAACAAAAAGGGAATTTTTTTTCTTGTCTTCTCGGCTACGTATGCTCTTTGATGTGCACCTTGTGTGATCACGGCGAATCAGAAACAGCGAGAAAACTTGAAAACGTAGACTTTTCGAGTAAGCTAACCAAGATATAACCCCACCCATAGTGTGGAAAAGTTTTTTTGTGATTTGCAGGAAAAAAGGCAAGCACGAAGAATGAGAGAGAAGAGTAAAGAAAAATCCCCCTTCCTCTTTCCATTCGTTTACGTACCTTTTAAACTTAGCTCTCTTGGTTCAAAGTTGTTTTATTCCTTAATAGGTCTTGAGTTCAAGTCTTATTAAGTTACTTTTTAGTGCATGCAATTTCTATTTTCAAGTTACTTTATTGTAAAAGTGCATCTCACTTAAATCAAATAAAATAAAAAAAGTGAGTCACTTAAGTCTTTTAATTTATTGTCGCACTATTTAAAAGTAACATTATTGTAAAAGTGAACATCACTTATTTTACAAAAGCGATTCACTTAAAAAACAACTTTCTTGTAAGTGATTGTCAAAGGTTCATCTTGGGAAGAAGGGGGTTCTTTTTTTTAGTTGGTCAAGTTAATATCTGTCACGTCACTATTGGGGACATCTTCAACATTTTCTTTGATCAAGCATAACTTCATCATCCAGAATCAGTTTTAAGTGCCATTTTTTTTTAAACAACCTAATTTTTTGAGCTATTTGCATCCAGATAGTTAGTGTCTGTTTTTTCATCCATTATTTTATAGTATGGCCGCCCCTTGTGATATTCTACTTACCAGTTCTAACTATTTATCATGGAAATCTCGTATGGAAGATGTTCTACGAAATAGGGGACTTTTCAAAATTACCTCAAGGAAAGAAACAAAACCCACTAATGATGATAAGAAAATAAAAAGGGCAAATAGATGTGATGAAGCTCGTGGATTGATTGGGATGTCAATCTCTACTGATTTGCGATTCAATATATCTGGAATAGATGAACCTGATAAAGCTTGGGAAAAGTTGGAATCTGTGTTTGGTAAACACAATGAAATTCGAGGTCATCAACTTGAGAATGAGTTGATTTCTTTGAATCCAGGTGATTTTCCATGCATTCAAGATTACTTATCTAAGTATAAAACTCTTAGACTCTTATGTGAAGAATGCAAGATTAAGAAAGAAGACAAACAATGTATTTATCATATTCTTTCCAAACTTGGACCTGCATATTCTGTTTTTGTATCTACATTTTACTCCATGAAAGAATCCTTGAATGCAGCTAGCTATCAATAGCCTATTCTTGAATCATTTTGTGATTCGTTAATTAGAGAGAAAGATAAGCTCATTCATCTTGGAATAATTAAGAATGTAGATACATCTGGGAAATCCTTATTGTCCCAATAGAAAGAAAAGTCCAAGCCTCCCGAGAAACAGAATTTTTGGAATAATAAGCTAAACAAGGGTCCCAAACCCTCTCAGTCAGCTCCTTCTTTAAAAAATGACAAAGGATCCAAGCCAAAAGGAAAGAAGACTAAGTGTAATTGCAATTTTTGTGGGAAAGATAATCATGATGAATATAAGTGTTTCAAGAAGATGGCAGCTTTGGAAGCAGCAATGAACAAGCACCACATCAGTCTAGATTTGTCTTCAAAATCTACCTCTCATGGACATGCACTTTGTGCTTCTGGTTACTCTTATACTGCATCTTCTTCTTCTACTTCAAATGAATGGCTCATTGATTCTGGAGCATCTTATCATATGGCTAAGGATCAAGCCATCTTTTCTACTATGAATGAATGTAACACCAAACAAATATTTGTTAGTGATAACAGTTCTCTAAGTGTTGTAGGATCTGGAACAGTTCCAGTAGAAAATGGTCATTTTAGTGATGTACTATGTGGTCCAAGAATTTCCTGCAATTTGTTGTTAGTCTATCAAATCACTCATTCTGGTGAAGGTAAAACTGTAACGTTTACACCTCACCAAGTTGTAATCAAGGATTTTAAAAATCATCAACATGTCCTAGCTATCGGAATTGTTTATGATATTACCAGGTTGTACAAATTTAACAACTTTGGGTCATCACCTTTTCCTTCAGTTTTTGTTGCTCATAGTGATAACTTGAGCAAACTTTGGCATGAGCGATTTGGTCACTTAAATTATCATTCATTGCAACAACTATGTAAAGACAATATGGTGACTGGTCTTCCGATGGTATCTTGCAAGGATGGTGTTTGTTCCGGTTGTGTACTCAAAAAACATCATCGGGACAGTTTTGACAAACGTGCCTCTTGGCACGCCTCGGTTCCCTTGGAGCTTGTGCACAGTGACTTGTGTGGTCCTCTTCCATCTGCTTCATTTTTTAGTTTCAAATATTTCTTAACTTTCATTGATGACTACTCTAGACGCACTTAGGTTTACTTCCTAAAACTTAAGAGCGAAGTATTTAACATGTTCTTGGCCTACAAGGCCCTTGTTGAAAAAAAATCTGATCATCAAATTATTAAGTTAAGATCTGATAATGGAGGAGAATACGTTAACAAAAAGTTCACTACTTTCTGCACTGAACAAGGAATCCAACAACAACACACTATTCCATATACACCACAACAAAATGGTGTATATGAACAGAAGAACTGCACTTTCAAAGAAATGGCCAATTGTATGATCCAATCTAAGGGACTAAGTCTTCAATATTGGGCTGAGGCCATAAATTTTGCAAATTACATAGTTAATCGCACACCAACTAAAGTTTTACAAGGTATAACACCGAAAGAAGCATGGAGTGAAATTAAACCAGATGTAAGTCACTTCCGTGTATTAGGTTGTGAAGCATGGGCTCACATTTCCTGATGAAAAACAAAAAGCATTGCAGCCTAAAAGTGAAAAGTGCATATTTATTGGATATTCTGAAGTTGTAAAAGGTTATAGAATTCTTCAGCTACATTCTCATGATATAATCATTAGAAGAGATGTAAAATTGGATGAAAATCTCTTAGCCTATGAGCCTGACTTGGCGGGTGTGCCATCTTTGGCCTACGATCCTGATTCGACGATTGTGCCTTCTTCTTCTTCTTATTCCAACTTCCTTGACAGGTTTCCAACTCCAATTTCTGATGATGGCAGTGACGATGAAAATCCACCTCCTCCTGCTCACGTTCCTCCAGTTACACCAGCACCAATGCTTCCTCGATGGGTCCGTTCAACATGTGAAGCAGCTAGTGATCTTGTCGGTGATCCTAGAGATCAACGTCGAACACGTTCTCAGTTTCAGCGAGCCTCTTCTCTTTTGGCTCAAGTTTCTGAGAATCATGATCCAAAAAAATTTGCAAAAGCTTCAAGAAATCCAGATTGGGATGCAACTATGGATGAAGAATATCGTTCCTTAATGGCGAACGATACTTGGGATCCTATTCCTCTTCCAAAAGGAAGAAAACTTGTCAGATGTAAATGGGTCTACAGAACTAAGTATGCCTCCGATGGAAGTGTTGAAAGACTTAAGGCAAGGTTAGTTGCCAAAGTTTTTTCCCAAGTTGAAGGGATTGACTACAATGAAACCTTTGCTCTTGTCACAAAAATGAACTCTATCTGCCTTGTTCTTTCCCTTGCAGCCTTACATAACTGGGAAGTCCATCAAATGGATGTCAAGTCTGCCTTTTTATGTGGTGATTTATAGGAGGAAATTTACATGGAACAACCTCCTGGATATGTTCAGGATAACTCTAGCCTTGTCTGTCTCCTTAAGAAATCCTTATATGGCCTTAAGCAATCTCCTAGAACTTCGTATGCCAAAATGGATAGATTTCTCCTTAACAATGGTTTTTCTAGATGCCATTCTGACCCCAATGTCTATACAAAGGAAGTAGGAAACCATATCATCATACTTGTTCTTTATGTTGATGATCTTATCCTTACTGGTAGTGACCCTAAACTTTTAACCCATGTGAAATCTAGTCTTAAGCAAAATTTTGAAATGTCAGACTTAGGACATTTGCATTATTTTCTTGGTCTCCAAGCCTTGCAAACCAAAGAATGAATATTTATTTCCCAGTCTAAGTATGCTTGTTACCTTCTTCATCGCGTTCACATGCAAGATTGTAAACCGTCCCCTTCTCCCTTCCATTCTGGAGTCAAACTTTCTACCACTTGTACTTCCCCTGAAGTAGATGCCACCTTGTATCGTCAACTTGTTGGTAATCTCTTATACTTGACTCATTCCCATCCTAACCTTTCCTTTTTCGTTGGTCATGTTGCCCATTATATGCAAACACCTCATGAAAGTCACTGGAAAGCAGCAAAAAGAATACTTCGATATATTCGAGGTACAATTCATTTTGGGATTCATTACTGTACGGGGGGGAACCTTTGTTGGTTGGTTTCACTAATTCAGATTGGGCCGGCGATCCTGATGATCGAAAGTCTACTGCAGGTTATGTTTTCAATCTGGGATCTGGACCTGTCACTTGGGCTTGTAAGAAACAACAAGCGCTTGCTCTTTCTTCAACAGAAGCATAATATCGAGCCGCAGTTAATGCCAGTCAGGAAGCTTTATGGCTTCAACAGATCCTATCAATGTTTGGATTCGAGCAGTAGCAGCCTACTCCACTTTGGTGCGACAATCAAAGTGCTATCAATCTTTCCAAATATCCAGTTCTACATCAACGCAGAAAACACATTGAGCTACACATGCACTTCATCAGAAATATTGTTCATGATCGTGTTCATGAAATGCTCTATTGCCCTACAGATGATCAATTTGTAGACATATTCACCAAGTCTCTTACAGAAGCAAAGTTTTCTAAACTTCGATCTATGTTAGGAGTTCAGGAATGTGTCCTTAAGGGGGGATAGGCTCTAATGCCTCCTTCATTCTCCTAATAGTGTCACTTTTGTAAATCCTTTAATCCTATCCCAAGTTGTTCTTAAGGGAGGATGTTAGGATATTTAGACACTTAGGAGTTGGTTAAGATCAACTTGTGTTGGAAAGACGCTGAAGCATTTCACGAGGCGTGGAGATCGATCTTTGACCAGGCGTGAAGCTGGGTTTTGATTGCAAGTTTCTGCCAAATCGTGAGGTGGGCGATCTCATCGAGGGGCTGCGTGCTCTGAAGGGCGTGGAGGTGATCTTTGGGCTGCATGCATGCTCAGCTTGTAGAGCTGCGCTGGACTTGCTGGGCATAGGAGGCCTCCATGCTCTGAAGGGTGGAGCTTCAAGATGGCCGAGGAGACAGGCGGGGATCCACCGCCTAATAGTTCGAAAGCCTTCGAAAGGCTAATCTCTAACCCTATCAACAGATCTAGTAAAAGAGAACTTCCGAAATTCGTCAAGAGAATAGAAGATGTGCCGGTGATAGCTCTCCCACCGGAGGAAACAATTCGGGTTGCCCTGTCATTGGCAGACCGTGCTCTGATCGGGAAGTTCACAGGGCTATGGCCCTCCCCTAAAACCACTGATAGCTGGGTTCAATGGAACTGGTGACCGTTAATAACTAAAAATGTTGCATCTTACTCCATCGGCAGGGGATACTTCCTCTTTGATTTCGAATCTAAAGATGACAAAGATCTAATCTTCAGAAATGGGCCCTACTTCATGGGGCCGCAAGGCCTGTACCTCAACGGCTGGACATCGGATTTCGACCCTGAAGCTGACATTCCTAAAGCTATCCCAGTCTGGGTCAGACTGCCCAACCTTCCTATGCACTGCTGGAACCCTAAATCTCTTCAGACTATCGGGAACGCCCTGGGGAAATATATTGATATGGCCAGTCCAAAGGATCAATATGCATGCGCCCGCCTCTGCGTGGAGGTTGACCTTGAAGCTGGGCTGCCTGAAGCAATAAATCTCACGGTGGGGAACTGGTCTCATATTCTAAAATTGGACTACGAGCAACTCCCCTTCAAATGCAGAGGATGCCACGAGTACGGGCACTTCCTCCGAAACTGCCCCAAAACACGGAAAATCAGCAAGAGAAGGGGGAAGGATGGCACAGGGTGAATAGACCCAGATCAAGAACACAAGCAGGAGGAGGCACCAAGAAAGGTGAGGGAAGTGGAGCTAATCCACCTGAAAAATCCCAAGAGCCCTCAAAGTTTATAGAATCAGTGGAAGCAAGGGATGAAACTGCTGAAATAGAAGATAGAGCTAATCATGAAAAAATCAAAGAACTGGAAATAGTCATCTCGGATCAAGGGAGAGATAACAAGGAAGATACAATAGAAACCAAAGAAGGTGAAAGTCACGGGAAATCGGATGAAGATCCAGACTCGGAAGAGGAAGAGGAAGAAGAAGGGGAAATTGAAATAATAACCCCAAGAATGAATAAAACAAAAGGGAGGAAGTCTAGAAAAGAAGAAAGGGAGCGAGCAACCTACAAGGACAAGTTGGAAGGGTCCCAGCTAACCTTGGAAAAACTGTTGAAAAATCCAAGAAATACCCGCCAACACGGGCATGCCTCGAAAGGGACGCCCGCGAACACCAAAAGTAAGTAATGAAGGTAATTTCCTGGAATTGCAGAGGGCTTGGTAGTAAAGGTAAGGAAGAAGCTATGCTAGATCTAATATCCCTACATCAACCTGACATCTTGCTGATCCAGGAAACAAAGTTGGAGGAGACTGCATTCCTCCAAATTAGTAAAAAGTTTTGGAAAAAAAATGGAACTGCTGCTTTAAGCTCTAGGGGAGCATCCGGGGGTATAGGAACCCTCTGGGATGACAGAAAATACGAAGTTATGGACACCAAAATCAGCACCCATTGGATCCTCACCGTGCTGAGACAAAAAGACTCCAACTCCCTGGTAAGTATTTTTAACATCTACGCACCTAACTCTTATGGTGAAAAAATTAACTGTTGGAATCTTCTCCGTGAAGAACGATCTAATCTGCAGGGTAATGTTATTCTGGACGGGGACCTGAATATCATCCTCAGCCTGAATGAAAAGAGAGGAGGCTCTAGATCTAGAGACCCCATCACTGACATGGTGGAAGATATCATTATGACCTGGAATCTCATCGACATCAAGCCTGCTACAGGGAAATATACCTGGACTAATAGGAGGTTCGGTCCCGGGCACATTGCGGCCAGACTCGACCGGTTCCTGATCCAGGACAATTTCCTCCTGCTAGGCCTGATTATCTCTTCTAAAATCCTTCCCTTTGGCGGCTCTGACCATAAGCCCATCCTTTTGGAAATGGAGCAAGAAAAAAACTTGGGCCCAATCCCGTTCAAATTCAACTCCTTGTGGGCCAAGCATGAGGATTTCTTAAAAATTGTAGCAGGATCTTGGATCTACCCAGTCACCGGCTCCCCCTTCTTTGTCTAGGAGGAGAAGTTGAGGAGACTTAAAAAAATTCTGAAGATCTGGGCCAAACTGCTTCCAAAGCCAAATGACTCCAAACTCCATGCGGCCCAAGCGCTGGGGGCGCACCAGGCTGAAATGGAAGATAAGATGGTGACTATAACTGATATCCAAAAGGAGACAAATCTGCACTTAACCCTCCACGCGGCCTGCAGGCAAGAGGCTGACTGGTGGCGCCTCAAATCAAGAATTAAATGGTTGAAAGAAGGCGACACAAACTCCAGCTTCTTCCATAAGTCGACAGAGGCCAGGAAAAGCACGAATAACGTCTCTGAAATTAAAGTTAACGATCAGGTTTTCAGCCAATTTGATGAAATCAAGGAAGAAGCATCTAATTACTTCAGCGAGCTGTTCACTGACCAATCCACTTCCAGTGATGCCCAGCTTCTTGATCTTGTCCCCATCGCAGTCACAAGCAATGACAATGATCTTCTAAATAGAATCATTACGATGGATGAGCTCAGAGAAGCCATCGCTGTCATGGAGGAGGACCGAGCTCCAGGTCCTGATGAGTTCAATGTGAATTTCATCTCAATTTGCTGGAACATTGTTAAAATTGATCTGTTAAAAATGGTTAGAAAGTCCCAGAATTGCACCAAGATCGGAGGAAGTACGAATTCAGCCTTCTTGGCCCTCATTCCTAAGGAGAAAGACGCCAAGACCTTTGACAGGTTCCGACCAATATCTCTGTGTAATATTGGCTACAAAATTATCATGAAGATCATGGCCACCAGATTAAAGCTTATTCTGCCAGGCATTATCCCGGAGAACCAAGGGGGGTTCATCAAAGGAAGGAAGATTTGGGATAATATTATCCTTGTTTAGGAAGCCATACACTCTAGCCAGAAGAACGGAGATAAAGGAATGGCGGTGAAACTTGATCTGGCTAATGCGTTTGATAGAGTTAGCCATCCTTTTCTCCTCCAAGTAATGCTGAGATTTGGGTTTGCCCCCAAATTCGTCTCCTGGGTCCAGGCCTGCATCAGTAAGCCTTGGATAGCCCCCCTCATCAATGGCAGAGCTGGCCCATTCTTCCAAGCTACGAGAGGTCTGAGGCAAGGATGCCCGCTCTCGCCTCTCCTTTACGTCATTCAGGATTCGGTACTCAGTTTCCAACTGGAACACGCCAGACTAGAGCAAGAGCTCCCCGGCATCCAGCTGGCGAGAGGAACCAAAGACATTAACCACTCACAGTTTGTAGATGATACTATCTTTATGGGAGGGGCCAGTCAGATTATTTCTCACCGGTTCAAGAAGGAACTAAATCGTTACTGCCAGGCTTCCGGCAATAAAATTAATTTCAGGAAGAGCCAGATCTTTGGATGGAATATTAACCCGAGGGAAATGTTAGCTATAACCCGAATCTTAAATATGAAAGGAGTTGTAAATTGGGACTCCTTCTAATACCTAGGGGTGCCTATTGTTAAAACTAAATCCAAGTCCTCAGATTGGATTCCCATAGTGGAAAAGATTAAAAGGAAAATAATAGGCTGGGGGACTGTCTGGTTGAATCTGGCGGGGAAGGTTGTTTTAGACAAAGCTGTCCTGAACAGCTATTTACTCTATCAATGCTCTCTGCTCCTAGCTCCTGTCAAAATCATAAGCCAAATTGAAGGATTACTGAAAGCCTTCCTATGGAATGGAGGGAATAAAGGAGAAGGCAAAAAATATGCTCTGATCAACTGGAATACTATTAAGCTACCAAGGAACGAAGGAGGCCTCCATATTAGGGATCTCAAAGCTCAGAATTTGGCCATTGGGGCCAAACTACTCTGGAATATTCTCGAATCAAAGCCAACCTGGTGCAGTAGAGTCCTCAAAAATAAATACTTTCCAGGAGATAGACTCATATGCTTAGAAGGAGAACACGTGAGCAAAAAGGGATCCTCCATCTTCAAGCTATGCAAAAAATCGTTGCCTCCCTTCATTGAAAGGTTACACTGGATACCAGGTAATGGCAAAGCCATAAACTTCTGGCAGGATACGGTCCTTGGGAAATTTCCCCTACACCTGCCACGCCTGCAATCATGGATGGAGGATAGAGGTTTGATCACGTTATGGAGCATCTCCAAATGGGAAACGAATTACCCTTATCGCTGGACAGAGTGGGTGCTACCGGATTGTCCCCCTGCGCTGGAGAATGAGGAAAAAATGTTGAGCCATCATCTGGCCGGGATAGCTCCAATTTCCATCAACTTGAAAGACAGACGTGGCTGGGGCAACAGGTCTGGCTCCTACACGACTGCTGAAGGGTATAGCGATTTTGCTGCTTCATTCAACGTGCCAGTGAACCCTGCGATCTAGAAACATAATTGGAATAATAAAACACTACCCAAAATTGATGTGTTCATTTGGATTTTAACCCATCAGCGTTTGCTAACAGAAGAGAATCTGGAAAGAAGGGGGCATGTAGGCCCATTTTGCTGCCCACTCTGTGTTGCAAACTCTGATACTATTTCTCATTTATTTTTCAATTGCCCATATACCATATCAATCTGGAATGGAATAGTGCAGAATGGAGATGCCGGATTTCATTGGAATGGGAGTAACCAGGAATTTTTTATTCATTGGGAAAAAATGTATAAAGGCGAGTTGACTAAGAAGAATGGGTTGAGAGCTTGCTGGCAGAAACTAGCCAAAATTGTTTGCTGGTGCGTCTGGAAAGAAAGAAATCAGAGAATTTTCCAGAATCGGCACCAACCAGCATGGAAGTTAACTGTAATAATCAATGCTCTTCTTGGTGAGGTAGTGAGTAGATCCACGATCCCGACTAATAAAGTTGAGCTGACAAGTAAAGAAAAAAAGTGGATGCAAAGTCTCAAGATTCAGGAAAATAATAGCATAGCTGTCAATAAAATGGAGGAATGGGAAATCCGAATGGATATCTCCCAGCTCGAGAATTGGTTAAAGGAAAGAAATATTTTCAAATTATTTTTTGATGGAGCCTCAAAAGGGAATCCAGGAAGAGCGGGAGGGGGTGGAGTTATTATAAACCCAAGAGGGATCGCTGAAATAGAATATTCTTGGAGCATCGGATATGAGTCTAATAATATGGCTGAAGCTTATGGGCTATGGCAAGGCCTCAAGCAGGTTCAGAATTTAGGAGCGGATGAAGTTGTGGTCATTGGTGAATCACGGCTAATTATTCAAGCATTGATTAGGGGAAGAAGAGGGAAAAATGAGAGGCTAGAAGGACTGTTAAAAAGAATCAGATATATGGCTAAAAGCTTTAGGAAGATTGAATTCTTTCATGTTCTTAGGGAACTGAATATGAGTGCGGATGAAGCAGCTAACAAATTCATAGATTTAGGGTGTTATGAACTCATGGTAAACTCGATGATTAGTCTGGAAATCCCTCCATAAATGACCGTCATTCTAAAGATGGAGTCTATTAGTGGTTCTTTGTATCCTTGATCAGCGGTCTTTAGCTGAATCTTCTTAATAAAATAACCGTTTTTGTTTAAAAAAAAGATCAACTTGTGTAATATATTCGTTAGGTAAAGTGTGTTTCTTTAATATGCATTAGTATGCATTTGTAAATATCCTAATCCAATGGTCACGAAATGTTCTAGACATAAAGTGATCCGACGATTCAACTTCTCTTAGATCATATCTACCATTGATCCGTGGCTTAACACCCGATTGGTCCATGATCTCTATTTAAAGAGCATGGAGGGTCCTTGGCTAGTTGATCGATTATGAGAAGCTCATTTGTAACTTTTTTCTTTAGCATAATAAATTGCTCCAAGTAGCTATTTGGATGGGGCCGTGGATTGTTTCCCTCTCGAGGGTTTTAACCACGTGACAAACATCGTGTGTTGATCTGTGATCTGTTTGTGTGAGTGGTCGCTCTTGGTGTTCGGTCTTTTGGGAGTACCTTGTATACCCGAATAAAAACCTGGTTCTGGAAGTCCCCATATATATCTTGGGTGAGACCTCATCTGCATCGCAGGTGTTGGGTCAATATCTTGGGCTTTGTTGATGAATGAGGGATCTGAACCTGGGTCGACCAAAAAGACACCAACATCTCTTATACAAAAGACAAACATGGCCTTCATCATATACTGTAGTTATATAATACAATATTCCAAGTAATTATACCATATAGGTAAAAATCTGACTAATTCTCTTTAAAAATTACTTTATCAAGACATCCCTAACTCCAAAATACATACTCTTTCCTAGCCAACTCTCATATTACATAATGGTTAAAGAAACCTTCAAAGAGGCTTGGACACGCCTCAATACTTGATATATCAATATACCTTTCTGGAAATTAAATGAAGCAGTAAAATATTGTTTTTACGGGAAAACCCAATGTAAGTAACGTAAGTGGTCCATAAATGGATCAATAATAATGTAAAAATGTAATGTATGATAGATGATGAATATTTACCGTATGTTTGGATTTATTTAAGCTCGTCATGCACATTTTCGTAAAAAGGCATGACTATTGACTTTAGATAGTCTTTAATTATTATTAATATTATTTTATTATTTTATTGTTCCATCGCCTTCCCCTTAAGTGAAGCTTTGTCCTCAAAGCTTGTTTGACGACAATGATTTCGTATGATATTTTCTTGTAATGTTATCTCTCAATATTTTGTGTTTAGTCATTGCGACATTTGATGAAACGAGCCAATATGAGTTACGAATTCCCTAAAAGAACTGTCGCATCGTCTCTAATGTGGTCCATCCCAAATCTATTTTGTCGAGGCTCTTTGATCACTTTGTGGGATAGGTCTTCTTGTTTGTTGTTTTGTATTTTGATTTGTTGTTCTTGCTCGTCTGGCATCATCTCTCCTCTGTGTTTGTTCATTTTGACCCTGTCGTTGGTCAAAATAACGTTTATAATTGGGGTGTTAATAAGGAGTTCTTGTTGTTTGTTCTTCGGATGCATTGACTTCTTTTTATCTATGATGATGACTGAATTTACTTCCTCAACTTGACTTTGTTTTTTGGAGAGTCTGGATGCTTCTTTCTGGATTTGTGCTATTTTATTCTCCAACAGATTTTTTTTACTCTGAATCTTCTCGAACCTTTCGTCTTGCGACTTTTTTTCGTCTTTTAACTTCTCGATTTGTTTCTCTAGTTCCTGATTAAGATTCTTTAGGCACTGGTTTTCTTCTTGATTTTCTAGAACTCTTCCTTCAAGGTATTAATTGGATTGTTCCTTCTTGCGACTATGTTTCAGTTTTTTAATCTTCGTAATTAATGTTTTGTTATGATTTCGTAGTCGAAAAATTTCTTTGATATTGCTTGATAACACCTTGTTGCATTTTGTAATTTCCAACTTATGTGTCTTCTTAATGTCATCATGTTGTTGTTGGAGTTTTTCCTTATATTGTTGATCTTGACATAACTCAAATTCTTTATTTTCTCGATTTCTCGAGACGTGCTCCAACTCATTATCTTTGTACATGATTATTTTGTTTAAAAGCTTTATTTGTTCTTCTAACTCTTCATATCGTCCATCAGTTGATTCTTCGTCTGTAGTTTGCGATAATGGAACTATCACTGAGAAATCCTGTAGCATTCTTTTCTTCTTCTCATGGTAGAAGGTGATGCACTTCTTTTTTGCATTGACGAAGAATTTTCCTAGTGTTTCCAACCAGTTATAACCCAACATTATGTTGATGAGATGGTTGTATATAGCTTCGACGATGAATTTAGCTACAAAATGATAATCATTGATTCGTAATGGTACTTTTAATTGATCTTCATTTGAATCATTCTTCATTGATTCTTGAACTTGTACTTGATTTGTGACATCAAGGTTTATAAAAAATTTCTTGTTGGATGGACAAATAGCGATGGCAATTGGACTTTCATCAAATATCCCATTAACTTTGAGCATCCCCATCAGCACTTTCGTTGGAAAGTTGAGAAATTCTTTCTTTGTTTTATTAAAATTTGTCTCTTTCATTTGAATTGTTCTCTTTTCCATTTATATATTATTAAATATTTTTTATTAATATTTTTATTAAATTTTTTTTAATTTTAATAATAATAATATTATTATTATTATTATTATATTTTGAAAAGAGTTATATATGTTGTAACATATAATATAATAAATATTATTATTTAATAATAATATATTTTCCAAAATAGTGGCCTCTTTAATTTTGAAATAGATTATTTAAAAACTTAAATAACATTTCATATAAAACTTTAGTTTCTTTAAAAAAATCTGTTTAAATTACTTTCTTTATCTTTTTAGTAAATCCTTTGACTTTGACTTCTTCTATTTGTCTTCTTCATTTTTTTATTTTTTTTTGGGAAAACAAAACCATTTTTTTAGTTTCTTTTCTTTTTTTTTATTTTCTTTTTCCTTTCTTTTGTTTTTTTTTCTTTTTTTTTCTTTTATCTTTTCTTTTCAACTTTTTTCTTTCTTTTCTTTTCTTTACCTTTTTTTTATCTTTTCTTCTTTTTTTTTTCATTTTTAACCTTTTTTTTTTGGTAATGTAAAAATGTAATGTATGATAGATGATGAATAGTTACATAGGTTTGGCTTCGTAAAAAGGCATTGGCTATTGACTTTAGATAGTCTTTAATAGTCTTTAATTAATAATAAATTAGTATTAATATTAATTTATTATTTTACCGTTACATTAAATGTATTATTCAAAAGTGAATATACTTTTGATTAAATTCCTTGAATATATGTGCATAAGAAATGTGATCAAGCATAATTTTAGCCTCTAAAACTCTGCTCATTATAGTATTAAGTCCCAAATTGGAAAATCTAACATTTTCCATTGCAACTGTCCATCAACAGTTTTGGATCACCCATATATAAAAGTCCCTTAAACCTTGGTTTGCAACAAACTATTGAAGTTTGTAGCTTAAACAAGCTTTTCCACATGGTTATTGTATAACTTGTGGAAATCATCATTAATACCTCTCAAAACTTTGGAAATTCAATTTATTAAGTTAATTACTAAAACAAATGTTTTTTTAGATTTGATTGAGGTTAATTTAATAAAATGTGTAAGTTTTTGGCATTAGTGATTTAAGTAAATTAAATGAATCTTAGCCATTGATCTCAAGTGAGGGAGAGATCTAATCTCAACCATTGATCACTTAAAAGGTTAGGCTTTTGGTTCATCTCAATATTATAAAAAGCATCCAATGTGAGAGGAGAAGACACACAACACACAAGTAAAATTAGTGAGAGTAGGAGATATCATCCAAGGTGAAGAAGGACTTTCACCTGGAGATCAAGCTCAAAGGAGGAAATGACAAGTAAGGAAGCAAAAGGAATATTACCCAGTAGTTAGGATCATCTATCGAGGTCAATTCAACAAGAGAGAGGTCACGCTATTTTTTTGGAGGGCCATATAGACAAGAGGAGGTCGTACAACAACAGACTAGTCGTATAGGCCATTGTATAGACCACAATTGACAACCATACAACCACAACAACAGTCCATGCAATAGATTGTATAGATCATACATAGGCTATACAAGGGTAGTAGTAGGTGAGCAATGTTTTATGGGGAAGATTTGCAGGAGGGAGATTTATCTCAAGACAACACATTTTCCAGGTTTGTTGTTATTGTATTTTCTCATTGGATCATTTTCTAGAGTAAGGGAACCCTTGTATGCTTGTATATTATTTTAATGAAAACCATATTTGAAGGGAAAAAAATTGTGTACATGCTTTATCGAGTATATTTGTTTCCATTTTCTTCCACTATTAATTTTGTGTTAATCATTCTAGCTTCATAAATTATTCAATGAGCTACAAATTTAATTTTCATCAAGGATATCACTAGGAAACAATTTGTCTAGAGTTGGGATTAGTAAACTTAACATGGTATAAGAGATTTCACTCTAAGTGGGAGGAATATATGGGGTTTAAAGCAATATATCTAAGTTGGTACTTTAGGGAATAAGCACGCAATAGTTATTTTAATCAAATGTAAGAAATGGCAGTAACCAGTCTCAGATTTGAAGGATAGATGGGGCATCTAACTTCATGTCTTTGAAGACATGGGTAACCTTTATTTTGAAGGAACATGAGCTTTGGGATATTATGGATAAGGTCGTTCCTACACCGACAGATCCAGCTTAGTTGGAATCTCATGAGAAGAAGGACATCAAAACCCATAGAGTCATCCTAGATGTTGTAAAGGATCACTTGATTCCTCATGTGGAAGAGAAGATGTCATCCAGATAAATGTACAAGGCTCTAGTGAATTTATTCCATAGTGACAACATGAACATTAAGATGATTTTGAAAAATAAAATCAAAGATGTCCAAATGTCAAGATCTAAAAATTTTACCGGCTATCTCATGAGGATCACCCATATACGTGATAAACTTGCAACCATTGCAAAAAAGTTTGGTAGACATAGAGCTTGTTAATGTGGTGTTGAATGGTTTCACCAAGCCTTGGGAACCATTTGTAAAAGGAATATGTTCCTAGAAAAAACTTCCCAATTGGTAGAGGCTTTGGGATGATTACATCTAGGAAGAGACCCGAGACGAGTCAATAACTAGCAAGAAAGGAGGTATTGATGAGAACTTGGCCCTTGTTAGCAAGACAAGAAATGGAAAAGGAAATGTTCCTAGTAAGAAGGGTAACATCGAATAGGAAATCTCACAGTCGAGAAAGAAGAAGGACTTGAGTAAAAACAAGTGCTTTGTGTGCCACATGAATGGGAACAATGCATATCGGTGTCTAGAAAAGAATAAAGGAAAAGGAAAAGCATAGCAGGTATTAGCATCTATAGAGACTCAGTTGAGTGAGTTTGTTGTTAAGTTCAAGAGTGACTTCACACTATTTTCCCGCCTTTCCACCAGCACAGTTTATAGGAGCACATGGTACATGGACAATGGTACATCTCATCATATGAAGGAAACATGGGAGCTATTTAATAGTTTGATGGAGATGAACACAAGGATCCATGTGGAGCTTAGTGATGATGCCAAGTGTGCAGTTAAAGAAGAGGGAATAGTTTTGTTCCAACTTGAATCAAAAGGTTTGTTCAATGCTTAGTATGTGTTATATATACCAAAACTTAAGAATAACTCTATCCCAGTCACATTTATGGATGAAATGGGTTTTTTCGTCCTCTTTCAAAAACAGAAAGTACTCATTCGTTTAGAGGGAGCTATCCCTGACACAATAGTGAGGATTGGGTTAGAGAGGTAATTTATATATGTTGTAGGGGAAGCTTACTAAGACCATGGTACATGAAAGTGAAAATCATTGCAATATATGGTATAAAAGGATGGGACGCCTACACTATAGATCATTGTCGATTCTCAGGGATATTTTAGTGTTGAGCAGCAAGGAATATGTAGAGGGTGTGCACTTGGAAAGAATGTCAAGGATGATTTTCCAAACAATGACTAGGTCCAAGGGGATTTTGGATATTATTCATTACAGTGTATATGGATAGATGTTAGTAGTGTCTATGTAATAAGCATAATATTGTGTGACATTAATTGAATACTTTTTAAGGAAAACTTGGATCTTCTTTATGAAGACTAAGGATGAGGTCTTCGATCAGTTTCAAGAGTTCAATGCTTAGGTGGAGAACTTGAAAAGTGAGAAGATCAAGGCCTTGAGGTCAGAAAATGGAGGATAGTACACCTCAAATGAATTCAAGAATTTATGCAAGGAGGTAAGGATCAAGAAGGAGAAGACAATATCATACAACCCACAGTAGAATGGGGTTGCAGAGAGAATGAACATGTCCATCATCAGTACTACAAAATATATGATTCAGTATAGGGACTTTGGGAAGAAGCATGCAACACAACAATATATTTGTAGAACAAGTGTCCTACGAAGGATATTGGAGGAAAAGACTCTTGAGGAGGAATTCACAAGAGTGAAAGTAGGGATTGGGCATCTCATGATTTTTGGTTGTCCAGTTTACATGCATGTACCTGTGGAGAAAAAGACAAAGTTGGAGACTTCAATAAAGAAGGGCATATTTGTGGGGTACATTGAGACCTCAAAGGTTACAACATATTCATGCAAGTGTTGTGGAAGAAAAATATGAGTGAGATGTTAAGTTTGAGGAGAAATTTGCATTTAGGAATTCTCATGAGTTACCACTAGTGGTAGAGGACGAGGAAAATGTGGCTCTTAAGGGAGAAGATAGCTCATATATTTCTAGTTCATGGAGTCAACCTTCAAGTGAGGAGGAGGATTTAGCTCCTTCCAATTTTGTTAGGAGACCCAGATGGTTTGAGTAGACAGTGAGGGATTCTCGAGAACATGTTGAGGCCCCTAGGAGATTATTCAAGGAGAGTAAGCCTTTGAGGAAGTTTCCGAACTATATGGGATTGATGAGTAGCATCATATATTATGAGCCTTTAGGTTTTGAGGAAGTTATCGACCAACAGGTTTGGAGGGATTCCATGATGGAGGATTACACCTCCATCATGAGGAATGATATTTGGGACATTGTGCCTAAACCGAAAGGGAAGTATGTAGTGACTTCTAGGTGGATCTTCAAGATCAAGCATGTTATAAATGGCTACATCGAGAAGTTCAAGGTGAGGTTTTTGGTTAGAGGGTTCTCTTGGAGAGAGGGAGTGGATTACGAGGAGACGTTTCCTCCTATCGCCATATATGATTCCATTCAAGTTGTTATAAGTATTTCCTTAGTCATGAGGTGGATGATTCACCAGATAGACATGAAGATGACCTTATTCANATATATATATATATATATATATATATATATATATAAACATCGGGCCTTTTAGGTACATGGGAGGGAATCGCATGTGTGCAAGCTTAAGAAATCCTTGTACAAACTCAAACAGGCACCCAGGGTGTGGTAATCAAGGATTGGTGGGCACTTGCAGAGCATGGGATTCACCAAGAGTGAGGTGGATCCTAACTTGTACTTCATACTTCTTGGGTATGATCCACTCATCTAGGTGTTATACATGGATGATTTGTTTCTTATATATGTAGAATTCTTTATAGAAGGATGCAAGAAATATTTGGACACTTAGTTTGTGATGAAGGATATTGGCTTGATGCGTTATTTCCTGAGGTTTTAGAGGTATGGCAGAGATCGGGTGAGATTTTCCTTGGTCAAGGGAACTTCACCATGGATATTCTAAAGAGATTCGGGATTGAGGATTGTAAATCGATGGCTACACCTATGGTCACCAATCTAAAGAAGGTTGTCACTTTAGATCCAAAGTGGGTGGATCCCAAGTTATACAGACAATTGATAGGGTCCTTGATGTATTTAGTCAGCAACGGGACGAATATAGTTTTGTTGTGAACACCTTGAGTCAATTCATGGTGGATCCAAGGTAGGTTCATTGGATAATGGTAAAGCATGTGCTCAAGCATTTGAGAGGCACATTGGAGTATGGATCACGTATGGATTGAGGTATCTTAGAGGTGATGGAATGAGGTTTCAATATTATTTAAACTCGATTGGGAAAGGAGTGCTTAACATTTGTTGATAATTCTAGGAAAAATATTGTTTGGTTGTTTGTGCTTATCAGGTGTCTACTAAGTCTAGTGAAAACAACTTACTCTATCTCATTTATTTCTCTAATTATGAAAAAATATAAGACTTTATCCCTCATGCCAAGAAAAATTTGAATCTTAGTTGTGCCTTGCCTTTACACATCACATAGCTAGAGTGTCCATTGCTTGGGGAATTGAATGCATTCCTAATATTATAGGCAAGTGCAATGCATTTATCCCCCAGGTCAGGTCAAGATTGGGAGCCTGAGAAAGTGTACAACTCTTCTTACCATTATGTCATGTAATATAATAATATAGGATGATATCAAAGCAACCACTTCTAAGAACTTGGGGTACACGACCTTATCTTCACCCTCCTTATGTGAGGTGAGTAGTTACTCTTTAAAAGTATTAATTCCTATTTTTTATATTCAATTGATTCAATGTTTCTTTCTTGATACAGTGTTCCTCATCTAATGTGCAAATGTTGGACTTGATCATAGTCATTTAATGCTAATGTGAAAATGTTAGACTATATCATAGTTATATAATACTATGGAATATGGACTAGAGGATAGCTTTCATATCCTATTAGTTCTTTAGTAGAGAGCGAAGATAGAATGAAGGCAGGGATTTGTTGCTCTATAGCTTCACTGGTTCAGATATCTAAATAATGTAAAGGCCAATAAATAATGTAAAGGTCATTGTAATGCAAAATTGGTTGTAAAACCGCAATGCAAAATTGAAATTTTGGTTATTTTACCTATTATTGCTAGAGTGCAAAAGGTAAAACACAATTCAAACATATTTACCTAGAATTTAATATGAAAACAAATCAAATTTCTAAAGAAACAATCTTCTTACATAAGGGTGCCATTACTAAACAATAATTTAGATGACAAACTCCCCTAAAAAAAATTATACTAAATACAACTGATGATAGTTTAGACAGGTTTGATTTTGCTAGACCAAGTATTTTTGTCTACCTATTTGGACTTTTCAAATAATGAAGACATGGATTTTTTATTGATGAACACTCAAGTTGATATACCAAGAAATTTTATAATATTATAAATAATATATCTATTTATATTTTGATTAATGTGTCAAAGTGTCTTCTTGATTCTTTGAGTCTAAAGAGGATAGATGAAGTATATTTTGTTGCAAACACTAAATATCAATATAATGGTTTTTTTCTTGGAAAAATATGTTATATGATACAAATATTAATAGCTCCTTCATTAGCTCACTTAGCATTTGATATTGATACTTTAAATTATATTGATCATATAACTATTAATGAGATAAATATTAACAATTCTAAGTGGCTCTCGACATTAATGCTATTGAATTATCAAATTTTAACATTAACATTTATCATTTATTGTTATAAGTAATTAACACATAAAATGATATACATTTTATTGAGTTTTTAATGATGTATTTAATCATATATTAATAAAAGTGATATAAATGTTAATGGTTGTTTTAATCACTCTTAACATTAATATTATAAATAGGGGTGGTAAGTGTAGGGATACTCATTGATCTTAGAGGAAATCCATAACTAGACTTTTATGCAGATTAGGGATAGCTACCAACAATATTGGTGGTACTTCAAGGATTGCAATTAGTATTGTTGCATGAGGTAAATAAAGCAATAGTAGTTGGAGACTCCTCAATTATTATAATTGTCTTAAATAACACTCTGCTCTTCAAAACATTGGTCTCAATCTTTGGGTTTAGATATCTATAATTTTAGTAGAAAGATCTTAAATCATACCCTTCTTTTAGGTATGCAAATCCAATTATGTCAAGGTTGATCACCTTGCAAACATTGGAGCACAATTGAATGAGGGGTTTATAAGGATAAAGCGAGGGGCACCAAATTCATTTTCCCTCAAATGATATTCAATGTCTTAAAAGTTGCACTGGCCTCCATGTATAGTGTTATTGCATGCAAGGTCAAAATGATGTGAATTTAAAGAATACCCTTGAACCCAAAGTTTAATCCATTTCAGCATCAATGATTCCTAGATGTCATTTTGAATATTCTTACCTAGAGGGTCCTATAGGATAGTCCTTGCACCCCTTTTGGAATTTGGTTTCGACATTAAAAGGCCAATGGATTGGGAATTGAATGAGGGATTCATAAGGATAAAGCATGGGGCACCAAATTCAATTTTCATCCCATGACATTCAAGTTCTTAAAAAAATCCTTGGCCTTCATGTAAGGTCGAAAGGATGTGTATTTAAAGCTCAATGCATTTGGACAACATTGATTATGAATTCCATTTTAAATATTCTTACTTGGATGGTTACGAAGGATAGTCTTTACAACCCTTTTGGAATTTGGTTCCAACAATACAAGGCCAAGGGCTTAGGACTTTATTGAAGGAATGATAGCTGTGGAAGGGAGATAAGTAGGGTAGCTTTGTCTGTGGATTTAAATTTTCCTTTTTGTCGTAGATATCATGGCTAAATGTTTAAGCAATTTGTGTGTGATGTGTGAATTGTCTCGAGTCAAGAGGTAAATTCAATGCTGCAACATGAGAACATCCGAATCTTAGAAAACTCAAATTCAAACCATCGAGTGTACCCAAACACTACTTATTTGTTATAAGAGAAGGGATATATTCATCCATCCATTCGCTTATTTGTGCACATGTTCAAATTATCTATTTTCATTCTAAAATTCCTATTTATATTTGTGCTTTCCCATCTATGCCTAAGTGTTTGTGCTTGTAAGCTTAAAAATTGATAGTCGGATTTCACCATTAGCCATAATTTCAAAGATTATTTGAGACGACTTCATCCTTTCTCTTCAAAACAATCTAATGTAAGATGTTAAGCTTTATTTTCCATGGCCCTTTGGCATTGTCATTCATACTCACAAATTTGATGACCTGAAGTCTTGAAATGCATGAAACCTATATAAAGAGGAAGATAAAAAAAAATGAATGATAATTAATATAAAAATAGTTAATTTTAACATAGCATGTTATACAATTAATCTCAAACCTCACTTCTTCACATGCTCTCAATAATGGTTCAGGTGAATTGTGTTCATTTTTAGAATTCCACACACAAAATTTTACTCGAGACAACATACATGAAGGTTGATTAGAGATGGTTTTTGCAATAAATCCCTGAGTTCTTTTCCATTTTTTTGGATCAAATAGCTTACGTTTAACCCATATTTGAGGTCAATAGATATGGATTTTGATCGGTTGATATCATTAGCATCTCATAATAATAATTTTCGAGTAGAACCGTAGATATATCTATGAAATGAGATACTCTTTAGACTTCATCACTCACTAACAAATATGGCACATGCTCTTACATATCAAGATTTAGATAGCCTTTTTTTTTTTGGTATCAACTGCAAAGATAAACAATACAGGCCATAACTTGGGCCAAATTTTCAAATGTTCTTTCACTTGTTGATGATGGCCTGTTGAAAATATATTTTGTGGAAGAAAAAAATCCTAAGGATAGTGAGCTCATTGGATGAGAGAGATTGGTAAGAAAAGTTATATATATATATATATATATATTGAAATAAAAGCTACATTGTTACAAAATAAGTCATCCCTCAAGGGTTTGAACTATACCCATAAAAAAGTAAGGCTCATGTCAATAAAGGATGAGAAGTTGTAACTAGCTTCTAAACTTAATGATGCAAATAATAAGCATGAATAGTGGAAGAGGAGGACAAGCAACACATAGTTGTCAAAGAAAGGTGTAAGGTAAAGGAATTTGAAATATTTGTTGGTGGCTTTCTTAAAAGTTCTACTAAATATGATACGAGAAAAGTATTTAGTAAAGTTGTCAAATTTTCAAATTTGATTGGCAATCAGTCCAAAAACATATAGAAGTAAGGGGTATGTTTGTGTGTGTGATATAAAAGTAAAACTACATCGTTACAGAATATGTATTCCTTAGAGGTTTGAACTATTCCTATGAATAACCCAAGACTTAGTCCAATGAAGGATTAGAGTTGGGAACTAGCTTCTAAAATTAATGACGCAAACAATTGTTGTTTTTTGGTTGAGCTTTGAGCTTTAATTCTTAAATGCTGAATAATTGAGTACTTGATTCAATAGAACAAGCAATCACATAAAACATTCAACCATAACATAGGATGTACCCTGGGGAAAACCCTCAAAATAGTGAGGATGAAAAACCCCAGCAAATCTTCAGAGTGTAATCATGATAGATAGTAGAGAATGTCTTTTACAAAAGCATATTCCTTTCGGCACCCCAGGTGAAAGATACAAGAGAATAAAAACCCCAAGTGTAAATACTAAGCAATAAAGAAGATAAATCAACCCGATGAACTTTGCAATGTGTTCAACACAATAATAACTGGTCAAAACCAATGCCATGCACAAAATAGTGAATCATTGCATGGGGAATTAGCCTCCCATGCAAAATTTAATGAATTTCCTTCTTGGATAATTGTTGTGCACCTCGATTTCTTCAATACTGCATAATCAATACGCAATGCTATTATTTCATCTTTTACATTAAATCATGCTTAATTCTCTTCATGATGAACTCGCCTTCTAACTGATTGCATGATCACTTAGTTATGATACTAACTTAAGTGTTTTAATGAAATAACCCAAGTGTCATCATGCAAACACTTAATTAACTGAAGTGTCGTCTTTTAGTTTAAATAAAGTGTCATCATGCAAAACACTTTAGTTAACTAGTTCATTTTTATTAAAACTTTAGTTAACTAATCTTAACTGAAATCATGTTGATTGATTTACTGAAGTGACCAGTGTTTGTTCTCCTTCAATTAATTGATGCATACATTGTTTCTTTAACTAAAGCTTAACAATATTTAACTAAGGCATACATTGTTACTTTAAATGAAGCTTTAACAATATTTAATTAAGGCATACGTTGTTACTTTAACTAAATCTTTAATAATTCAAGTTCACTTTAGTCAACTGAATTCTTCTCATAGGAAATTTGAATTCTCTTGTTCTCTATGCATTTAATAGTTATCTATTATCTTATCTACATGGTCAATATGTGCTAACTTCAATTTATCTATCATATCATATTATACTAAGAATATTTGTTGGATGTTGTGATCATATTATATTACTCTTGGACCAAATGATCATATGCTAAAGTAATTCACTCTAGAGGTGTCCAACCTCTAAAGGAGACTTAATAGAAATCTGCGATCATGGTTAGTAATACATCACACGACATTAATTCTTCACCATGCAAAGCATTACCTCTATAACTAGAGGTCCACCTCAACACATGAGGATCTGACTTGACACACAAGTATTGAGCCTTGTCCAACAAGAATTTACAACATCATCACTTTGATATATCAAATCATTCACGCCAACACATGAGGAATAACATTTTAAAGTGAAGGCTTGCTCATTCTTGAGTTCAACCCAAGAAGTCTACTCCAAGTTCCTAAGTCCAACTCAAGCTCCCTACTTCAACACATGAGGCCCAATATTGGTTGCACAAGGTTTTCTTGAAGAATCAATATTGGTGTTGTACTTTTAACACTCCCTCTCATCAAGGGAGGCATTATCTTCTACGCCAAGCTTGTTCTAAAGTACATATACTTTGTCACTGATAGAGCCTTTGTTAACGCATCTGCAATCTGCTCATTAGTAGTAATGTATCGAAGTCTTAATGCACCTCATTGGACCATGAATTTTATGAAGTTATACTTCATCTCAATGTGTTTTGAATTAACATGGAACATAAGGTTTTTCAGAAATATTGATGCATCTTTAGTTGTCACATCGAATGATTATAGACTCAATATTTTAACCCAGCAAGTAGCTTCCCAAGCCACACTGCTTCTCGACAGGTAGTACTAGCCGCAATATACTTTGATTTTGTAATACTATATAAAATACACTTTGCTTATGTAGTACTAGCTGCAATATACTTTTCTTTTGTAGTACTAGTCGTTATACACTACCACTCCAATTGGAGTTGGCATAACCAAGTTACTTTACATCACCGCTGGAGGAAAATCTGATTCCATAAGCAATAGTACCTCAAAGGTACCTACACATATGCTTAATGTCTGTCTAATATCAGACATGATCTGACTCACATCATAACATATAAGAGGTCTGATATGTATCAAGTACATTAAGGGGCCAATGAGTTGTCTACACTTGGTAGCATCTACTAGTTCTGATCCAGAATTTGACTCATTATAGTTTCTTAAAACTTGAAACCAATGGAGAAGTGACGGATTAACAATCCATCATACCAAACCTTCACAACATATCAATTGTGTGCTTTCGATGCAAAAAGGAAATTCTCATCTTTCCTTTTTTCGAGATTCAAGAAAGTAGTGCATAATACTAGAGTCTTAAAACTCATAAGTTAGCCCCCTCTTGCACCGAACTATTTGTTGTTCCTCTCCAATAAGGAACAAAATTTAAACATCGAGAACCAATATCAATTGTTGGTTCTTCACAATCTTGAAGTATAGGTTTGGATCAGCTTCGCTCTTAGAGAAACCCAGTCTCTGAAGATAGCTTTCAATTATAGAATACCAAGCCCTCAAGGATTGCTTAATCCCATACAAGGATTTCTTCAATTTACATACATGGGACTCTTCCCATAAACTACAAACCTCTAAATTTGTTGTATGTAAACCTCTTCCACAACCTCACTATCAAGGAAGACAGTATTCACATCTATCCCGTGAAGCTTCCATCCTAGAACAGATGTAAGTGAGATCATAGCTTAAATAGTGGTGTGCTTGACCATATGATTGAATGTATAATCATAGTATATGCCTTATTTTTTAGAGAAACCTAAGGCGACGAATATAGCTTTATACTTTTCAATACTGCCATCAGCATCATGCATGATATTATAAAGCCATTTGGAAGTTACTATGAACTTCCCTTCAATGTTTAGGAACAACTTCCCAAACATCATTCTTTAAAATAGATTTGTATTCCTTACCATTACATCTTGTTCATACTTTTTGCTTAGAAACATCTTCATATGTGGAATGTTTTGAATCATTGATGTGCAACATACGATGAATACATTTCAGGTCTCTTTTGCTCTCTGGATGTGCCTGTTGGTGCTCCATGATTTTATGCATCTTGTACAATGTCTCGACACCATATAGATATTCTCTTAGTATGAGGTTAATCAAGTGACCTCTCAACCAATTATGTTGGTTCTCCAAGGACTATCTAATCTAATAACTCTTCTAAATTATCCCTTTCAACATTTAAATGGGGAGAATTAGAATATAGATCCTTCATCGTTATCCTCTTCTCTTTTAGTATATGAATGGAAATAAAAAATCTTCAGATGTTCTTTAAGGCCCGACCACTCTTAAAGTGGTTTAATATTTTTTTCTTTTTATCCCACAGTACCCCACTAGACAATTCTATGGCTATCTGACCTCTCCAAGAGGTTGATTTCTCCTCAACAAACCTCACTATAACTCAATTAAGTGTTTGATAGTTGCATAGACTGTGACTATTGTCTAATAGTCATGTGAGGTCTTGACTATCTCTCTACTCATGTGGGTGCACTACACAAGAGATACTACAACCCTTGGTTATCTGAGTGATGTACCATGCTTACAGTTATCTAAGTCATGTATGACTACATGATTTATCAGTTTCTAAGTCAGGTATTACTGCATGACTTCTCAGTGTCTGAGTCATGTATCACTACATGACTCACCAATGTGGAAAATACTTGGTTCATGTACCACATGACTAACTGGTGGGGATTTGTAACAAGACTGGCTTCATGTTTATCATTCTTCTTTGTTGGCAATATAATTTCCCTACAAACCAAATTTAGTCCAATAGTTAGCAACATTGCATAATCATGAAATTTAATCATGTGAATATTTCAATGTAATGGTAATGGTTCACATATACATGCAAACATTAATTTAACCAATTTTTCAACACAACCACCATCCATATCTCATGAAATATTATGCAACCCCATATGCTACTTAATTAATCATAACATGTACTACATGAGTCTTACTATTCGCCAATGAAAGAAAAATTATAACATATGCTCATCATGTTATAATATAACATACTTAATAATTCTATGAATACATATATGCATATAATTGTAATGAAACACATTCAAAACCATTTAGATCTTATTTACAAGAGCAATTGAAAATAAAAATACAAATACTTATATTTTATTTTTTTGTGTGGGATTGCTATTGATCTTTGGTTGAGCTCTAATACCATGCTACTGTCTCATCCTTCTCCATCTTGAGGTTTAATAGCTTGTTCTTTAATTCCCTATTTTCACTTGAAGCCTTCTTCTCATAGCGGTTTGTTAAAGTATCAAAACATTCATTTTGCAGTATTCAAATGAGTAATCACATACATAAAGTTGTCCTTCACCGAATCATAGATGATCTGTTTGGATTTAGCTTGGTTCTTATTGAAGGTAATGCACCCTACATTAGATGCGGGATGCTCCACCACATTAGTTGTGTAACCATCTAGTTCATGTTCCTCTAGGATGTTTAGAACCTTGGCCTTCCAATTATTTAAATTTGAAGTGCCTTCTAGTTGATATTTCAGTCATACTGAGGTCAATGCCATTGTATTCAAGTATGTTCTCAACTCGTCACGATCTAAGTAGGCTCAAGTTTTCTAGATAATACTTATTGCCTTCACGCCCTGAGATCTAATGCCATGTTGATTTTTGGTTTAGCTTTGATCTTTAATTTTTAAATGCGTAATAAATGAGTACTTCATTCAAAAGAACAATCAATCACATAAAACATTCAACCATAGTACAGGATGTAAGCTAGGGAAAACCTTCAAAACAATGAGGATGAAAAAAACCCAACAAATATTCAAATTATAACTATGATAGATAGAGGAGAAAGTATATTACAATAGCATATTGCTTTCGACACCCCATGTGCAAGATCAAAGAGAATAAACAATCCATGTGTAAATATTGATCGGTAAAGAAGAGAGATCAACCAGGTGAAATTTTCAATTTGTCCAACACATTAATAACTTGTCAAAACTAGTGCCATGCAAGAAATAGTCAATCATTGCATATGGAATTATCCTGCCATGCATACTATAGCGAATTCTCTTCTTGGATAATTGTTGTGCACCTCGGTTTCTTCAATCATGCATATTAAATACACAATACCTTTCATATTTTACATTAAATCGTGCTTAACTAACTTCATGATGAACTCACCTTTTAATTGATTGCATGATCATTTACTTAGGATACTAACTTAAGTGTCTTGATGCAAAAAACTCAAGTGTCATCATGCAAACACTTAATTAACTAAATTGTCGTCTTTTAGTTTAATTAAAGTGTCATCATGCAAAACACTTTAGTAAGCTCGTTCCTTTAGTTAACTAATCTTAACTCAAATCATGTTGAGTGATTTACTGAATTGACCACTGCGAGTTCTCCTTTAATTTTATGACGCATACCTTATTTCTTTAAACAAATCTTGACAATATTTAACCGAAGCATACATGGCTACTTTAACTGAAACTTCAACAATATTTAATTGAGGCATACAATGTTACTTTAACTGAAGCTTTAACAAATTGAGTTCATTTTATTCAACTGAAGTCTTCTTATAAGCAATTTGTATTAGCTTGTTCTCTATGCATTTAATCTTTATCTCTTATCTTATCTACATGGTTAGTATGTGTTATCTTTAATTTATCTATCATATCTGATTATACTAAGAAGATTTGTCAGATGATGTGATCGTATTATATTAGTCTCAAACCAAATGATCGTATCCTAAATAATTCACTCTAGAGGTGGCCATCCTCTAAAGGAAACTTAATAGCAATCGATGATCATGGTTAGTAATACACCACACAACATCAATGCTTCAACATGCAAAGCATTACCTCTATAATTGGAGGTCCACCTCAACACATGATGATCTGACGTGACATACAAGTCCTAAGAATTGTCCAATACGACTTTACAACATCATCACTTTGACATATCAAAGCATTCACCTCAACACATGAGGAATAACCTTTCACACTGAAGGCCGAGTCATTCTTGTGTCCAAACCAAGAATTCTACTCCAAGTTCTTGATCCCAACTCAGGATCCCTACCTCAACACATGAGGCCCAATCTTGGCTACACAACATTGGCTTGGAAAATGACTCATGATGTTGTACTTTTAACAACAACAAGTTTAAAGAGTAGAGGAGGAGAAAGTAAAATACATAGTTATCAAAGAAATGTGTAAGGGAAAGGAATTTGAGGTATTTTTTGGTGGCCTTAGGATGAACCCACAAATTAAGAGAAACAATGGATTTATCTAAGTGACCTTGTATAAAACATAGCATTTCACAAGTTAAGGGTAATCATTTTTAGGTATCTTCTAGTCAGGACAAGAAAATATTTTTCTTGGAAATATATATTCAAGGCATGGTAAAAGGAATCTCTAAGACATAATTTGAAACACTTTTGCATTTATAACATTGAGGAGTTAACTATACTCAAAACATATGCAAGAAATAAATTTTTCGCTCTTCAACTAAACTTCTTGACAATTTCGCGTGGGTAAATTTACGAAATATTCGGCATAAAGTTTCTTAGTGGATATGGACTCTTTGGATCCCTTCAATCTATATCCTCACATACTGCTAGACATTTCCTTCCATCAATTGAAAAAAGCACAAACTACAACCTCCTAATCTCAAGGTGTGTCATCTCACTTTGTATCTATTGTGATCTCCTCATCCCTGAGTACATATTCCTCACTTTTGAACCCTAACCTATGAGTGGTATATACTTATCATGTTCTTTTCATTTTCTTCCAAAAGGGATTTTGTGCACTCTTTCTTGATTACCTCCTTCTATGATACTAAGGACTTTACAGTTTGGTCACGCACTCAAATGTGTTGTATTTTGGTCTTCTTTTCTCCAACTATTTCGTAATATTCCCTACACTTAAAGAATAAAAAATATTAGCAATTATGTCACTTTAATAGGATTCATCCTAGTGCCCATATGGTATATGGTAGGTTTTTCTCTCATATAATATAACCTTTAGTATTCTAATAGTAGGGGATAATCTAGAGGGAAATCGCACCAGAAATCAGGATCTCTTTTGCCTCAGTGAAAATGAAATCCCTAGTTCTCTCAGAGAGGGGATTTGGTGGGACTATTCACTGGGCTCTATCCATACCCAACGACGATGTAAGTCTATTTGAATAAGAATTGGAATCCATTACTGACAATTAGAATTCATTTCCACTTCTGTGGAAGGGGGTTTATACTTCTTTTTTTTGAGTTTAAATATGATCGAGACATGATATTTCGAAACAAACCTTAATTCTTGGGTCCTAAAGTTATGTACCTGAATAGTTGGAGTATGTCATTTGATCCTAAAAATTACATTCCTTTGGTTATCCCAATCTGGTTAAAATTACCACATCTTCCTCTACATTATCGGTCTAATGAAGTTCTGGTAGGCATAGGAAACTCTTTAGGAATATATATAGATAAATCATAACCTAAATCCTTGATATTTTCATGTTCCTAAATTTTTGTGGAAGTTGATTTGGACAAGGGTCTTCCGAAGGTGGTTAACTTGATCATGGATAGTTAGTCAAATGTTCAAAAAATAAACTATGACCAACTACCTTTTAAATGTAAGAAATGCTATGGATATGGTCATTTTCCTAGAGACTATCCACAAAATGTTTAGAAGGAACCACCAGCTGACCAAGAAATGGAATGGCTTCGGGATTCAAATAAAGGAAAAAACCATGCCATTCTTATGCAATCCACATCCTTGGAGCTTACAACTTCTAATCAATTTCATCTGGTATCAGATGCAGGAAATAATGAAGGATAGATCGAGCAACTAGGAAATAATGGTCAACAAAATAGTCTTTTATTTCCTCAAGTAGTTGTGGAAGAGATAGGGTTGGAAGCTTTCAATAATGTTACTCCTATGCACCCATTCTAAGATATCAACTCACAATTGACTAGTGAGCCAAAAGAATCTGACGAAATTGAGCCAAACCAATATACACAACGGTCTCTTGCTAAATCCTCAGAAGAAACAGAAGAACAAAAATCGGTTTACAAAAAGTCAGGGCAATTGTACAAAAAGAAACTTTGAGAATATTAAGTTGATAGAGAAAAACAATTGGGTAAGCAAACCTCCCTTGACATGCTCATTAAAGGTGTTTCTTTAAGCAATAAAGGAAAAAAAGAATAAGCAAGATGTTAATCTAGACCGCATTCAAAAAAATAATGAATGTCGTCTCTTGGAACTATAGAGGCCTAAGAGGAATGCAAAAAGTGGAAGCAATTCAAAATATGATCCACAAAAAGCGTCTCTCTATTCTTCTACTCCAAGAGACAAAAATGGCAGCCATCGAAGTAAGTTTTCAATAGAATTTGGAAAAGTGGAGAAGATATTACAGTAAATTCTTCAGGGGATTCAAGTGATTTGGTTGTCTTCTTGGTAAAGAATAAAGTTTACCTTAAGTAACAAAATGACAATAGAAGATGGGTTATGGCTGAGATGGAAGTGCTTGGTACTTAGGAAGTTCTCAAAATCTGTAATATTTATGGTCTAGTTCAACAATATATTAAATATAAATTTTGGAGTTCTTTAAACATTCTCAAAGAGTATCATTGCAATATTTTAGCTAGATATTGCAATGTGATTGTCTCTTAAAAAGAAAGAAACAGAGGATCTCTAGTTAAAGAATATTTCAAATAAATTCTTAAGGAATTGATTGGGGAGTTGGATTTGGTGGACATAAATCCTAAGAAAGGTACTTATACTTGGACCAATTGGAGAGTTGGCCCATGCCATATTGCTTCTAGGTTAGACCGATTTCTTTTCTATAGCTCTCTTCTTCAAACAAGTTGTTTTATTTGGGCTCAAATTCTCCCTAATTCCATCTCATACCATAAGCCAATTAACTTGATTCTTGAATTCATGGAAAATCAAGGTCCCATACCCTTTCACTTTAATCTGTTGTGGTTGAAGCATGAATAAGTTCTTCAACTTATTGAAAATACTTGGAGCAGGTACGTAGATCGATCTCCATCATATGTTTGGGAATCAAAGTTGTGTGCTGTGAAAGTAGAGCTCAAATCTTGGGCTAAAAACCATTATCGATCTCCAAAAAAAGTATGAGATGTTATGTACCAAACTTGACTACTTTGTAGACGAAGATGGAATTGATAGAAATCACCCATGACTATATCCATAAACAACAATAGATCAGTAAAAATATGAACGAAGCTTATCGATGAGAAGAGGAGATCTAGAGGATGAAATCTTGTGCTCTTTGGGTACAAGATGGGGCTAGAATCACACATTTTTTCATAATCGGGTAAAGATCGGACTTCAAAATAATTATATCTGAAAAATACAAAATTATGAAGTACAAAAAATCTATGGATATGATGATATTCGTCGGAAACCTTTTTCCACTTCAAAGACTCGTTCATGGAAGAAGGAAAATATAATGCAACAACCCATGAAGAAATGGTAGAAATGTTCCTTCCTTGACCACAAATGTTGAAAATAAGATGCTAAGTATATTAGTGAGGCAGAGCGACAGTTAGAGGATTAGGTCCTAATAAGTTTCCGAGACTAGATGACTTCTCAATCCATTTCTACTAGGCCTGTTGGCCAATCATAAAGAATGATCTTTGTAAGATGTTGAATTGGACTAAATGTCGAGAAAATATTGGTGGGGCCATGAATTATTCCTTCCTTGCATTGATCCCTATATAAGATAAGCCAACATATTTAGCTAGATTCAAGCCAATATCCTTATGCAATTCTTCTTATAATATTCTAACTAAAATCCTTGCCAACCAAATGAAAGTTATGATGCCTAAGGTTATTTCCGAAGGACTGGGCGGTTTTGTGGAAAGCAAACAGATAGTTGATAACATTGTTCTTGTTCAAGAAGTTATACATTCCTGTGTCAATAAAAAAGAGCAGGGGATGGTAATTAAGGTAGAGATGGAAAATGCCTTTGATCGGTTCACCTTAGCTTATTGTTTAATGTTATCTCTAGATTTGGATTTTCTCCTATTTTTATTAAATGGATAAAAGCATATATGTAAAATTGCCATGGATTTATCCTTTGGTCAATGGCATACCAACATATTTCTTTCAGGATTCTAGGGGGATTAAACAAGGATGTCGTCTTTCACCTTTCTTGCATATTCTTATGGAAAAAACCTTGGGGAGAAAACTTGAAAAAGAGAGAGATTAAGACAAGCTCTATAGTATTCAAATAGCTAGGGGAGTTGAATACATTAACAATGCACAGTTTGTAGATGAGATGATCCTATGAGGTGGAGCTTTTATCATAAATCCCAATAGATTTAAATATTATTTGGATCAGTTCATGGACGATTTTGGAGGTGAGGTTAATAAGAAAAAAATTAATATTTATGGTTGGAATGTTACTCCCAAACAAATGCAAAGCATCTCGATAGTGTTGGGATTTATTGGTCATGTTTAATGGTCCTCTTTTTGGAGGACCGGGGAACATTCTTCAAAATTTCAAGGATAAAATTCAAAGTTGGGGAATTCAGTGGTTAAACCCGACTAAAGTCATCCTAATCGGGTATATTATTTCCAATCTCCCCCTTTTTCAATGTTCTTCATTTATTGCTCCAATCAACATCCTTAACCAGCTTTGCAAATATATAAAAACTTTTCTTTGGAAAGGCGGAAAATACAACACAAAAAAATTCATTTGGTAAACTGGTGTTATCACTCAAAATTTACCTCAGGTTGTAGAAGGAAATCTCAATGTAATAACAAAACCACTTTAAGAAATAAATTCGGCTTATTTATTTCCAGAGAGGGATCTCTCACTGAGTTGTTTAACAAGGCCAGATGTATAAATAAAATAAAAATTCAGGTTGTGTTTGTGGTTGAAACAAGGCAAGTATACATTGGGCTATGGAGTCACAAATATTTTTATGAATCACTGAACTATTTGCATGGGAAAATTCTACAAAGGCAAGATAATATTCAGTCACAATCAAAATGTTGTTTTCCTGTTGATAAAGAAGAAACAAGGACATTCCATCAATACAGAGCACCAAAAATATGAACTCAGCATTAACTTTAGTAAGAAAGATTGGTGAATATCTAAAACAATAGCCAGAGCATAACAATATGAATTCTGAAACTATTACACACTCATTCCATTTATGAAAGAACACAATGACAAATTTAACAGGAAAGACATGCACATAAGAAGGGAAATAACAGACTATAACTACGAAATACACATTAATATTTGTGGAAAAATCCCAGTAATTCAGCTCTGTAATTTTATTAATGGTAGGTCTCAAAGTGCATAACACAAAATCTCACGGGTTCCAACCCTTTTTTCATCTCCAAATGTTGTTTAAATACATAACATTGCTTCATTATCTAAATAACTGATTCTAAAAATAGACACAATTGCCTTTACATCTGTCAAACATATTATTTGCTTCTAACTGCTTTTTTGAAATAAACTAAACTTCTTAACTAACTAATTTCCCAAAATGAATTACAAAATGATTTCTTCTTTTCATCTGTCTTCAAAATATTTACTAACATAACTTGTATTTGTTTTTTCCAAATTGTTCAATTGTCTTCCATTGGTCAACAATTGGAAAATCTAGATTGACCATCTCCTTTGCCAACACTCTCAACTCCACATTCTCCACATTAGAAAAATATGACAATTTAGCACATGTAGCTCTGAAATCGAGCAACATCTCAAAATCTTCAGCCAATTTGTCAACCACTATTTTTCTAGACAAAGATTGTTGCATGTATTCAAACTTCCTGTGATCTAATCTGCAATTAATCAACCTGTCATTAAAATCCTTTCGAGACCACATCCCTCCTTTCTCTTCCCAAAAGGAAGGAAGTCCTCTTTTGAACAAGGGACTAAACAATTCAATGAATTCCTTAATTTCGTGATTCATAATATCAATTTTTGCATGAACTATATCCAAATGTTGATATTTGCTCACCACTTTTCTTTCCCATGCAATGGTTAAGATCCTATCTTTGATATTTTCCTTCCTTATGTCCTCCTCTGTCAAACTGTTTAAAAAACTAATTGCATTATTAGTTGTGTCGCTATTTTTTTTATTTAAGAATTGCTTCACTACCATGACATTTTGTCTAGTTGCTTTTATAACAATCTCTTTTTCTAAAATGTAATCTAAATAAGGCATGAGCTTGGCTGCTTCTTCTATAAGCACATCCTAGATGATATGCTTAGCTCCATGTGAGGCTAATTGTCCTATCACTTGCTTTGTCAATTTATTATTCTTATCTACCAGCTTTTTACATTTGTTTTCTAGTGTCTTTCTTTCTTGTTCTCTTTTTGTAGCTATGTCTTCCAAATTTTTATTTTGGTTCTTCAAACCAGTAATTTCCATATCTCTAATACTTACTTGAGACATAGCTTAGGAAAGTGAATCTGTACCAGACTGTACATGAGGTGAAATAATATGTGCTTCATGTTCTTAATTATTTTCTTTTAATTCCCTCTCCAGCTCTGCTTGTTTTGATTTTAAAATATTTTCCTTTTCAACCCAAAGACTTATATCTTTTTCCCATTGTTTCTCCTTTTCCTTGAAATTCAACAATCTTTCTTTACAATCAGTCAATTCAGTAGTCAAAGATTCCTTTTATTTCTCAAATTATGTTAGCTCATATGCTTGCATAAGCTTAGTAGATAGGATTTTAAACTTCTTTTTCAACAATTAAATTTCACTTTCTTTTTCATTTAATAATTTATGTGTTGCATCTCCCTTATCAGCTTGACTCTCAGCCACCAATAATTTTGTTTGCAACTTCTTAATATGGGCCTGATGAGATTTACTCTCCACCTTTTCCTACCTGAGTAGATTTTCAACTTTACTCTTACTTAGCTGTAACTTTGACACCTTTAATGTTGCTTTCAACAAATCAGTATAAATAATGTCACCTATTTGTTTATGTAGATGTATCATATCAGTAGCAGGGATATTTTTTAAGTTCATCCTCATTTCAGCAACTTTGTTTCCTGTAGTCACTGCCAAATTCAATGTATTTTTAGCATGATCCCTAACAGTCACTAGGGATGTGTCCGCATGGGTGTGGCTCATTAGCGGTTCTATTATTATGAAGTCACTTATTGTAAATTGGAGGTCACGAGATCAATCCCACCCAGATTTACCTGTGTCCCATGTCTTGTGGTGGGTGTGGGGTACCTAGGGTTATAGTGGTAGTGGGAATGGATCCCTGGACCCCGTGTCACGCAAGTACCAGCCCAGCCCCAGTTGTCGATTTCCCTAGTCAAAAAAAAAAAAACAGTCACTAGGGATGTGTCCTAACTGGATAATTTCCTTACTTCGACATATAATTTCAATGATTCATCTGAATATTTTTCCTCCGCATCTTTATATTTGTCTAACAATCTAGTCTTGGACTTGTATCTACCTGCATATCCCTCGGGAGTTTTATCAAATGTATATTCCTTGATTTCAAAGGCTGGGCTTTGATCTTCATTTGCTTCTTTTTGCCTTTATCCTTTGTGACCTGTACTAGTTGTCCTACATTTTCATCTTTTTTTCTTTTTGGGTGTTTTGGCAGTATCTTCCACCTTAGTATCCATAGCATCTGAGAAATCCATTTTATTTGTTTTTTTCAGAAAAACTAGTCAATGGTGTAATTCGAACAGCTGCTGCAATTACACTAGAAAGATCATGCTGAGGAGAACTATTTCTTGGTGCATATGAAATTGAATATTCATTCATGTTTTCCCATTTTTCATATCCTTATGGTAATCCAACCAGTTAGCTACTTCATAAAGTCCTGCAACCTCATAATGTTCAAATGGATTATTTTTATTTACCTATCTCCTATTTGAGATAACATGGGGAGGATCATAATTTATAGCAGATTCAACTGAAAATCTCATTTCACTAAGCATGCTCTCGATCATTGGAAGAGCGAATTTTCTCTTAATGACAAAAGGGCCTTACTATCCATGGAAATTTAATCTCTGAAATCTTCTTAAAACTCAAGAAATGTGCATTCTCAACTATTAACTTTTTCCTGATTAGTTCCAATGCAAACACTCTCGTTGTCAAAAATGTTGGTAGGATATAGGTTTGATGAACAAACCTGTATACCCTAATCATTGTACCATATTCAGATAGGAGCCAATCCCCTATTCTTCTTTCAGGTGAAAATAGTAGCATTTCTTTCATCTCTAGTAACACTTTGGGCAATTTATGTTGAAAGAAAACATTGTATACTTCTACCATGAGAAAATTCATAAATTGAATATAATCCCTGCTCATTTCATTTGTTATTACCATCTCTGGGAGCTGTAAATTGTCTTCATTGAATGCTAAAAACATCTTAAGTAGAAAGGATTGAAATCTGAAAGATATTGTCTTGTGGAAGTCTACTAGCTAAGAATGAATGTTCTTAGCTAGAAACTCATCAAAATTAAGGCATGATGACTGCATCGAATGACTCAATTGTTCAAACTCTACCTGACCAGTACTAAGGGTGAACACTAAGCTCAATAATGGTTCTATGATGTAATTATTTGTATCCAACCCTAAAAACTGACTTTCCAAGGTTAAAATAGACTGGTTTTTTTCATTAAAGATGTTATAATCAATGGGAAAAGGATGTTTTAACAACTGACTATCAGGTTTTGAACAAGCTCTAAGGAAATTCTCTTTTTGCTCAACTGTGGACTCTCGAACAAAATTGAATTAATATTTCTTCTTTGTACTCTTTAGACACTTGAACAAAGTCAACAAGGATAGATAGAGTATTTTGGATGATAAGAGAACTCATTGGACACAATATTTTAGACCTGGATGCATCCATAATTACCCCCTCATAAGAGGAATAATTATTGGCGCACCAATCAACAAACTCTAGACAATTTGGGGTTTGGTTTATAGAAAAATAATAGAAATACGAACTGAAAACACTATGAGTATCAATTCCCTGGTCTTTAAGGATTTTTAGGTTGTTCTTGGTTGTTTCTACAGTATCATTCAACAATATAGTGTCAAATATTTTTTAGTATTTGTCTTCGAAAAATTCTTCAATTTTCTGATACTCAAGATTCTGGACCTCTAAATCTTCGATCCCAGCCATTAAATACTAGTTCAATCAGGGATAAAATCCTACTTGGTCAGCTGACCGATGGTCCAAGGTGGCGCTTTCTGTACAGTATGGGCTCTCGCTTTCCAATGCTTAGAAAAAAAATCATTTGAATCCACGTACTCGTCCATATAATATTTTATTTTTCATATAAATGGTGCATCTTCTTCAACCAAATGTAGTTCCTCCCGTAGATTTAGTATCCTTCAATCTGAGCCCTTGATTTTGATTGCTGATTAACCCCATTGTCTTATTCCCGATGTTTCACCTTTCTTATCGAAACGACTTTCCACCATCGATTTGAAACTTTCCCAAATCTGAACCATCCATCTGCAATTTTCTTAAACCTTGGTCTTTACTTATATGGCTTCTCTATATTTCTTATAGTTTTTTTTTGTGGATTCATTCTCAGCCGTAGATTTATCTTAGCTTGAATCCACACCTTTGATTATATTCCACACTTACACTTTTCGCATCATCACCAAAAGTTTCCTTCCCTGCACCTTGGATTATCGGAATCGACCTCAACCACTAATCTAAATCATATCTTCATCTGGAACATTGAAAAGTGCGACCCTTACTATATTTTGTTGAATCCAGGAATTCATTTCTCCTTGCAATTTCAATCTGCGGAATCAACCTCAGTCGTTGATCTAGATCAATATTTAATATGAGCCGTTGGAACATGTGGCCCCTACCTAATTCCGCAAATATTCATCTCGACTTTATTCATGCTAGTTTACATTGCGGAATTGTTTTCAGCCTTTGATCAAAATCCTCTTTAAATCTGTGTCGTTCAAACTTTAAGAGCCTACCATATTCTGCAGGTTTCAAATGTTCATTTATCCGCGCATGTTGGAATAGAGGAATTGTTCTCCATCATAGATCTATTTTCCAATTAGATCTCCTCCGTCGAAATATGCAGACCTTTAAGCAATTTCACAGATTAGAAAAATTACTTTCTACAAGTATCTTATATCAGCAGAATTCATCTCCCCCATTGATCTTACTCCATCATCAATCTAGACCATTGAAAAATGCAGGCCCTACAAAATTATGCAAATATGAAAAGTTACTTTGTCCGTGCAAGTTATATTAGTGGAATGAATTTCCACTGTGGATTTGATTCAACCTTTGATTGCCATTGTTGATATACAAAGCTCCTATGCCATTCCGTTGATTAAAGAAATGTATTTCTTCCTGCATGTTAAAACAATGAAATTCTTCAGGACCATAGATTTATTTACATCTACTCATCCAATGAAAAACTATGTCTGCAAGTTAACTTGTTCCCACCCATACCAAAAATTCTTAAACCTGTGCATTTAAGCCTTTCATTTCCTGTCACCATACAACTTGGAACATAATTTCTCATTCACAAACATTTGTAAAGTTGAAAACTAGATTTCTTTTGCAATTATTTTGCATTTCCAACTTATAAATGATCCTTCAAAATACCTGCAGAACCTCATTAACACCTTTCAAGGTCATATGATAAGAATATTTTCAGACATTTTTCCTCCTTTCATTGGCCTAATCCTTTGCCAACTACTTAGCCCAAAAATAGTGCTAACAACTAGCTCCAATTGGGATATTATCCTCCTTGCAAGGTAGCAAAGAACCCATAGACCACGTGTCAAATCCATTGGGTTGTTCCCAATATTTCTTACCTCAAACTTCTTATTTTTGTTTTTTTCTATAAGTAAAAACAAAATAAAGAAATATAGAAACATGCCTACCCCTCTAGATCTTAGGGCCTTCTCGGCGGAATTCAAATCCTTTGGCTCACTATATGTACTATTTGAAAAGTAAATAAATATATACAACTATGATACAAAAATTACCTCCTCCCCTCAAGACAAGTAATGTTTGAGAAACCTTCCATTTACTGGACCTCCTTTCAGCTGAGACCCATCCTGATGTTGTAGAAGAAATGAATTTTCACCTCTGTAAGCTGCAATGGTATAAGGACATACCCACATGTGATCAAACTTCCCATGTTTATCTTCCCTAGGAGCATCCCACTTCAAAATCCAATCATCAATATGGAATTGTTCTTCCTTTACCTTCCTATCAAAAGTGTTCTTCATTTTTTCTTGATGTATTTGCACTTTATCATAAGCTTTGTCCCTCAACTCATTCAATTCTATGATTTGATTTATTATTCTTTGCATGTGATTTGGTTCATCCTGTTGTTCCTACAATAATTTCATGACTAGCACTCCCAAATATGCTAGAAAAACCACCTCATCTCCATATACTAACTAGAATGGTGACATTCCAATCACCCTTTTTGTGTTGATTATGTCATCCCACAAAGTGTATTTCAGCTTTGTATGCCAAGCTCTTTTGTTATATTCCAACAAATTCTTAATAATTTTCACCAGGATTTTGTTTGAAATTTATGCTAGTTCATTTCCCTGTGGGTAATAAGCAGTACAATGATTAAGACTGATATGATACTTGTGACAAAAACTTATCATCTTTTTAGATTTAAAAGCAGTTGCATTGTCTGTCATAATCCTTCTAGGACAACCAAACCTAGCCAATATATCTTCTTCAAGAAAATCCATAATCATTGCATCTATATCCCTTCTTGTAGGTATTTCTTCACTCCACTTGGTGAAGTAGTCAGCTGTTGTTAAAATCCATCTCTGCTTCCCTAAGGAATTGGAATTAATTTCTTCAATGAAATCTAATCCCCATTGTTGGAAATGTGCTTCTACAAATATTGGGTTAAGAGGAAGTGGAACAAGTTTCCTCTTACCATCAAAAATATAGAATTGGTGGCACGTAGTGGTCTCTTTATTAACATCAGAAATATTGAGGGCCAGTAAACACCAACTCTCAAAATTTTGTTTGCTATCACTTTCCATGAGTGATCCCCCCATAATATACCTTATGAAACTCCTTCATAGTTTGTTGGACTTCATTCTCCAAAAGGTAATTTAGTAGCACACCACCAGGATCTTTCCAATAGAGATATTGATTTAAGATACAAAACTTAGCAGCTTTCAACTTTGCGGATCTTTCCCTTTTTTTGCTTAAGCCTGCATGAGCTTGTAAACTCTGTAAAATATACACAATATCCGAGTACCAAGGAGATATAGAAAAAGTAGGCATTACCTGCACCCCTGTATCAAGCTGATTTGAGCGAATGGTCAAAAATTGAGCTATAAGGCTTCACAATTAGATTCTGTCATCATTTGTGTGAGCCCTTTTCCTTTAATCAACTTGGTAGACTTGATTTCAATCTCATACTCCAACAACACAACAATCCATTTTACTCTTTTCCCTTCTGGATCTGGCTGTGTGAGAATACTCTTCACCACATTGCTTCGAACATAGGAAATAATATGTGAGTGAACAATATACATTCTAAAATGTTTCAAAGATTTTACTAGAGCATATGCCTGTTTTTCCATGATATCATATTTTAATTCTCCATCCCTTAATACCTTGCTGAAAAAAGCTATGGGATGTTTAGTATTCTTATTGTTCTTCTGTAACAAAACTCCAGCAATAGTATGTTCTGATGCATAAGAAAAATTAGGAAATATTTACTGAAATCTGGACTTACCAGAACTGGAGCTTCTATAATGGCTTGTTTAATATCTCTGAAATACCTCTTTGCTCCATTGACCACTTTATCTCGTTTTCCTATTTTATCATTTTAGTAATATTCCTCAATATTTCAGCAAAACTGGGAATAAACCTCCTCAAGAAATTTACCTAGCCAATGAATGAATGTACTTAATTTTTACTCCTTGACTCCTCAACCTTTAGAATTGCACTGACGCTTTCTGTATCTATTTTTATACCATCCTTTGAAATAATATGCCCTAGCAACGTGCCTTCCTCCAATGCAAAATTAGATTTTCTGGGATTTAATGATATGCCATATTTCCTACACTTTAGAAAAACTTTCTCCATATGCTTAATATGTTCCATGCCAGATCTATAATACACGGTGATATCATCCATATAAACTACCACGAACTTGTCTTTTTCCTCTGCAAAAGCAATGTCCATAGCGCGTTGAAAACTAGCCCCTGCATTCATCAAACCAAAAGGAATTTTTGCATACATGAATGTACCCCATGGTGTGGTAAATGTAGTCTTCTCTTGGTCCTCAGGAAGTACTTTGATCTGGTTATATCCTGAGAAACCATCCATAGTAGATATGCTTTCAGATCCTACCACCTTTTGCAGAATGTGATCCATCTTCGGAAATGGGTAGTTGTCCTTCAATGAGACTTTGTTAAGATTTCTAAAATCTACGCAAAGCTTGATTTCACCCCTTCTTTTTTTTCTGATAGGTACCAAATTATCAAACCATTTAGAAAATATCAGAGTCATGATAATCTTAGCATTGAATTTTTTTAATTTTCTTTCTCAATAACAGGCAGCACCATCGGATTTATTCTTCTCATTTTTTGTCTCAAATATTTTTCACCAAGTTTAATCGGAATGGTATGTTGTAGGATAGAAGTATCATACTCCTTGAGATATTCATAACTCCAGGAAAACACGACTGTGTGCTTTTTCATCAGATTGATATATTCTTCTTTTTCCTTAACAGGCATATTCTTGGACAGTTTTACAATTCATGGAGTTTCTGCAGTACCTATATTTTTATCTTCAACAACGTTATCAGCAAGCTTCACTTTTGTATCTTTCGCAACATCATTCTAGTCAAAAAAATTCTCTAAGGGAATCAGACCTCTTGGGATAAAATTGCTCTTTAATTGAATTACATCCTTTCCCCCTAGTGTGTTTTTCAACTTTTTGTTTCCATCTTTTTCATCTTCACTCTGTTCATCAGCTTGGAAGTTCTCAAAATTATCATTTTTATTGTCAATATGAGTATTTACAAATTCACCAGACAACTCTAAAAATATTTTTATTTGCATATCATCTTCAAATACTTGCCAGTATTTGGAATTGTCGGTTATGGAGGGTTTATTCACAACTTCAACTTTATACTTTTTCTGGGAAGCAATGGGAGTTTTAAACTTACCAGCATCAACAACCAAAGAATCAACGACCATGTTTTCAATACTGGGAATTACTATGATTTTGTGTTCTATAAAATAATTACCTAACATATACCATACCTTGTTCCTATAACCCCTCATTCTGGGATGTTTGGTCTGATAACTGTCTTTCACTTGGTTTATTACAAGCTCTGAATCTCCAAAGACTTTTACCCTCTTTTCTCCCATATCCTTCAAAGCATTCAGTCCTAGTAATAAAGCTTCATACTCAGCCACATTATTGGTACACTTCAAAGTTAACTTATATGACATAGCTTTAAAATCCATGATAGGAGAAATAATATATACACCGGCACCAGCACCAAATTTTGCCACATATCCATCAAAATACATAGTCCAAATTCCTTCTTTCTCTTTTTGTTCTAAATCCTCTTGTCTTTTTGCAAACTCTTCATCCTCCTTAGATTAAATTTGTACAGGAATTTCGGGATCACAAGGAGGACCAACATTAAAGAAAATGGAAGATCCTAAATCAGTATCAACGGCATGTATATGATCATTATCTAGATTTTCTTGACTGCTAACTACATAAGATTATCTCTTCTCACTGTATAACCTTTTGTTCCCACCAAACACAGGAATAGTAGCATAGGACATATCCATTTGCAAACTTCCTTTCAATTCAGAAGTCCAAGATCTTGACAACAATATGTCGAATTTAGGAGGAATGTATGCTATAACAACATCCATTACCACAGTCTTAAATGGCATTTTTGTCAAAGTTACCACCGTATCCTTAATCATTCCAAAATACATCACCCTCCTAGAATCAAACGAATATAAATCTTTATATGGTATAGTAACTTCCAGAACCAAACTTTCTACCATCTCCTTAGGCATTAAATTATGAGATGCAATAGAATCTAACATAGCATTGTGCAAAATCATATCTTGTACATTTAAACTTAGATAAAAAGGAGGGAACTTGACATCATCCATATCTTTAATTTGTGACCCAAAGACAATGGTAGGAGCATCATCGTTCACCTCTAGGATATCTAGTTGAAATTATCCTTGTCTCTTGACCATATCTATTATTGTATCTCTGTATTCCCTGTTTCTCAACAATTCATTGAAAGGAATATAAATTTTTGATTTCAAAAGTTCTGCCTGCAAATTAAAAGTTGAAGTAGCTTTTTCTACATCCACCAGTGCTGGTTGTTTCACCACTTTTATTTTTTCTGTTTTATTTTCATATTCTTTATACACAATGGGTTCTTTTTGTTTTTCATTTTTCTTTTCTGTATTTTGTTGACTACTAGAAGGCTGATTTTGATTGAGCCTTCATTTATTTACAGTAACATCTCTATTTCTCAATTTAATATTTCTCTCGACATCATCTATAGCATGTAAATATCCTCTTTGGTATTGTTATGACTCCTCCTCAAAATCATTATTGTCATCCTCCTGAGCAAACATATTATGCTCTTCCTCGGTGACGTATATTTTAGAATCCAAGTCACCAAAATGGTGAATTTGATCTTCAATAGGATCAGCTTCTTCTTCATCTGCAACATAATTCTCAGAAAAAGGTGGTCATATTTGTTGATCATTTGGATTTCTAGGATTCCTCGTATCTCTCTGTCTATTTTGTGGAAGTGGGGGAGGATTTGGCCTTCTAAAGTTTAGGTTTCTAATTTGAGGTTCAGTGTGTTCTATGTCCAATGGTCTATTATCCAAATTCAACCTATCCATCAATCTCTCCATTGTCTTCATCATCATTTAAAATTTAGCATCGTTAGGAGAAGAGGCAGCAGAAGTAGAAGGAACATTTTCTTCTCTAACTTTCCTTTTATTTGTTTCTACTTTCTGCTTTATCTTTCCACTTGCTATCATATTAGCCTCCACTTCTAAAGCATCTTTGAACATAATAGGAATACTTACTGATTTTCTCTCTCTCAATAATAATGCAAAATCATTGTCAAAGGCATCAGCATAATGAAGTTTTGCGACACCTACTAGGGGTTTAATATCAGCAGGAATAGAGTTATACATCCTCATAAATCGACTAGAAAACTCATGGATAGATTCAAAATTTCCTTTCTTGAGATTATTATATTGAGAAAGCACTTGTAACGGAATTTTCTTATCATCCCATATTTCTAAGAATTAATTTTGGAAATCTTCAAATGTGAGAATGGATCTAGCAGGTAAATCCCTAAACCACTTCTTTGCCTCTCCAGACAAACTTTGTGCAAACAACCTCATTTTAACATCATCATCATCAACCTCCTCCAAGTCAATAAAATCATCAAATCTGTAAACTTGTTTTCTTGCTATAAAACTACCCTCCCCATCATACAAGGAAATTCTTTGGCCATAGTTTTGAGGAAGGTCGTGCAACACAATAGGTAAAGACAAAGGAGAAAACCTAGCCGCCATTGATCTAGGTGGATTTGGAACAAAAGGATGAGCTTGAAAGGTTGGAGGAGTATTGTTATACCAAAATTCTGTCACCATCATGTGATAAGACATTTGACATACCTACTTGCCCTGAATCCCAGCTTCTGGAGTGGAAACTCATATCATTTGTCAATCTTTTCATGCAAATTCCCAACACTGTGCTTGACCCTTTATCCATATGTGGTACCCTTGTTCGCACCACCCATACTCTGTTGCCCACAAGCGGTGCCACCGCTTATGGCCCTTAGTCCATAATCGGTTATTACCAGAACCGCTCTGTCATTAAAGGAGAAATGCGGTACGCTGGGTAAAAAGGGAAAAAGAGAAGTTTCTCGAGGCTTCTAGATGATAAGCCTCGTGTCCTCCCTTATCCCTACTGTTGTGGGTATATTGAGCTCGAGATCCCCCATCCTAGGATCTTGGAGACCACCTCACCCACAAATCTCTCAACCTACCCTATCCATCTAACCTTATAAATACAAGCTTATGGCCATGTTTGAGGGGGAGAACTCTTAAGGCATTGTTATGTTGTTGGATTGATCACTTGGTCCATATCATTGGAGAGCATAGAGAGAGCTAGAGTCAGAGCTTATGGGGATGAGAATGCTTGGTTGGAGATGCGTGTCAACACTAGGGCTTGGTTGTAAACTTCTTCATATTTATTTAATGCAAGTTGATTTATGTCCCACATATATTGTTGATGTTTTATTTCATATATATGTTGTTATATTCCTTAGTCACTAGCATAGATTAGTAGATGATGTTTCGGTTGCTTTGATATGTTTCGTGCCGAGCTTATTGCAGGTACACAAGGTGACTATCAAAGTGTTGTATTCTAGGTATCTACGGTGTCTAGGGAGAGTATTCAACCTCTATCTTCTGTTTGTTCTAGATCTTAACCATTCAGACCAGTGGAACACCTTGCTGTCCGCAGGAGGTGAAATATTCGAGCTAACAAATCTGGCGACTCTGCTGGGGAATGAAGTTGTGTATCAGTCGTTCTGATCTTCCTCAGTCTGCAACTCATGTCCGAATCCAGGCTCCTTCTTCAACTCTCTTCAGTCAGAGGAAATTCATATGATGTCCTCGGATACCATCCATCTACAAACTCGAAGTCAGAATTATGATAAACCTACGGATAAAAATGAAGATCATTCATCTTCAGGGAAAGCCCCTTCTACTAGTTCTCTGGAGTCCTCGTCTACTATCCCCTTGTCTATTGAGAAGCCTACTCTCGACATGATTTTGCGCCCACCTAAGAGTACTCTTCGGAAGGTAGTATTTAATCCCAATGCTCGAGCTACTCAATTTTATAATGTGGTTGAAGATATCCCTCATGCACCTTCTGCAATGTCTACCCTAGAAGTGCTCCAAAGTTTCCCCACACAACGCAAAAACCTGTTGACTGCATTAGGAGCTTTAGACCCAGATAACACCAACTTGATTCATCTTAATGTTAAGAACTATAAGTCTAGGTTACCACATAAACTTGCTTTTCAAGTCATTACGAAATTAGTTGGATAGAAAGTTTTTCGAACGATCCTAGATGAGGGAGCTTCAACCTCTATGTTGTCTCTATCTTGTTGGAAAGCCCTTGGCTCTCCCGAGCTTGTAACATCACCTACAACCCTTAAAGCCTTTGACAGACGGGGTTTCCGTCCCCACAGTCTCATATTAGCCCTCGCGGTCGAGCTGGGGGGAAAAACCATTTCCATCCAAGTAGAAGTGGTAGATGCCCCTTTAGATTACAATCTCCTCCTAGGACGAAATTGGTTCTATGCTATGACTGTTGTTGCTTCAACAGTATTCCGAACTGTCCAATTTCCACATCTGGGAAGAATCATTACTATTGACCAACTTGATTTCTGCACGCTGGATGTTACTACCTCCACGGCTAATAACATCTCCATATTAGGCCAGTCCCCTCCTCCTTACCAATCGATTGGGGTAGGTGTGTTGAAGGATTCATCCCTCATGGGATTTTTTCCATCCACTCCTCCAAGCACGGATTCCGCATCAGTCAATATGATCACCTCATTTGATTATGAGCCTAAGCGCCACTATGTTGTTGATTCCACCTCGTTAAGTCCACACGAAGCTATGTATGACGCCATTCAAACCTCTTCTGATGATCACACTGATGGTATTCATCTAGTGGCCTCAGATCCTTACCATTTACCGTATTGGTTAGAACCTTCTCTACCCACTCTAGATTATCTCTCTCAGACTTTTCCTTCCAACGAGTCCATTATTAAGATCATGAGCACGGATGATTCCATTTGGGAGGATCACCATCATAGATCCATGTTCCTTCCCAACACCAATTTGGTTAACCATGATTTTGCATCCTTGTTTCCTACTGATATTGTCAATGTTCCCCAAAGTCCTATATTGTTGCAACATACAGATTCTGAAGGAAACCTTTGCAACATTACTCAGATGAACCCAATTGACATATCAGCCAAGCCTGATGTTATCGAGCATGTTCATGTTGGGCAGAACTACTCCGCAGATTAATCTGAAGCCTATAAGGCACTTTTTAAAGAATTTCGTGATATTTTTTCCTGGTCTTACGAAGAGATGCTGGGATCGACCCTTCCATCATGGTCCACGAGATTAAAACTTATCCCTCGGCCAAACCTGTCAGGCAAAAACTTAGGCAATTCCATCCTCGGAAGGCTGCAGCTATAAAAGCTGAAATTGAGAAGTTTCTGAAAGCTGGGTTTATTTATCTTACCCCTAATGGAATGGGTATTGAACGTTGTCCTTGTCTATAAAAAGCAGGGCACCATTAGAGTCTGTATCGACTTTAGGGATCTGAATAAAGCTTGTCCCAAGGACAACTTTCCTACCCCGCATATCCATCAAATTATCGACAACTGTGCTGGAAGTGTCATCTTTTCATTCATGGATGGCTTCTCCGGCTATAATCAAATTGAGATATTACCCTCCAATCAGCATAAGATGGAATTTATTTTCCCATGGGGAACCTTTGCATATAAGAAGTTATCCATGATGTCAAACACATTGTTGAACCGTACCTTGATGACCTCCCTGCTCATTCACAGCGACGGGAGGACCACCTTGGTCATCTTAGAGAGATATTCCTGAGGTGCCATCACTATAATATACAGCTCAACCCGCATAAATGTGTTTTTTGCGTTGAGATGGGACGTCTGCTAGGTTTTGTGGTATCCAAAGATGGCATCTGGATAGATCCTTTAAAAATTGTCACCATTCTTGATCTACCAGCCCCAACTAATCTCTTTTAACTCCAAAGTTTGCAGGGGAAGGCAAAATTTCTCCACCGTTTCGTGTGCAATTTCACAGAGAAAATGCACGGTTATATGCGTCTCCTTAAGAAGAACACTCCATTCTTCTGGGATGACTAGGCCCAACGCACCTTTGATAATCTTAAGCACGCTCTGACTCATTCACCCGTGATACACCCCCCTGATTATTAAAAGGACTTTCTCTTGTATATTGTTGCCTCTACTACTACCATCGCTACAGTTTTAGCACAGGACAATCTCCACGGTCAGGAGCACATGATTTATTACGCCAGTAAGAATCTCTTGGATTCTGAAACCCGTTATTCACATGTGGAAAAGTTAGCATTGGCCACGGTCATTGCTATAAAAAAAAATGTCATTACATTCTGCTCCACACTACCACCGTATTGGCATACCAGAACCCGATGTACTACATTCAGACTCGTCAGGTGCTCGGGGGCAAGTACTCCCGTTGGATAGTTATCCTTCAGGAGTTCGATCTGGAGTTTTCCAAGGCTACATCAAAGAAATCCTTGGTCTTTGCAGAGCTTATGTGTGATCTTCCCTATGCTTCGACGGAATCCGATCCCAGTGATTCATTTCCGTATGAATTCCTATTCCTGATAAGCACTACTAATCCTTGGTATGGAGATTTGCTTTATATCTCCAGACACAATGTTTTCAGCCGCATTTATCCCACGATGATCGTCGCCGTATCCGTCACCACGTGAAATACTATCTCATCCTGAATGATACTTTATATAGACGTGGAATTGACTCTATTCTTTGGTGATGCCTCACTCATGAGGAGGCTGAACTTGTGTTGAATAATTGCCATTCGGGAGCATGTGGCGGTCATTTATCTGGGATGGCTACAGCCCAGAAAATCCTTTGCGCTAGCTATTTCTGGCCTTCGATCTTCCAATATTGTCATGAGGCTGTTAAGAAATGCCCACCTTGTCAACACTTCTATCCTAAAAAGTGCACCCATCCTGCTCCACTACACCCCGTCATTGTCGTTGGCCCATTCGCCAAATGGGGGATTGACTTCATGCATTGTAAGCCTACCTCAGTCGGGGGGCATGGTTACATCATCGTAGCCGTGGATTATTTTACTAAACGGGTTGAGGCCATTCCTACATATGCAGAAGATGGTAAGATTTCCGCCCTCTTCTTGTTCAATCATATCATAGCTAGATTTGGAGTTCCGCGGTCCATCATTACTGATCACGGATCCCATTTCTGTAATCAAATGATGGAGGAAATGAGTTCCAAGCTAGGGTTTTGCCATGAAAACCCTACGCCATATTATCCACAAGCTAATGGTCAGGTAGAGGCCATTAACAAAGTTTTGAAAACTATGCTTTGTCGAATGGTTGGAGATCACAAATCCAACTGGCACCATGTTCTTTTCTCCACCATTTGGGATTATCGGACTTCTGTGAAAACAGCTATTGGTTTCATGCCATTCCAGCTTGTCTATGGACTTGAAGCTGTCTTACCCATCCAATGTCAGATTCCATCTTTACAACTTGCCATCGAACTTCTCCCAGACACTTCCGCGGAGGAAGAAATATTTTTATACTTGAATAACCTTGACGAGACTCGCAGAGATGCTGCCTTGGCTAATGAGGTACATAATAAATGCGTCAAGGCACAGTATGATAAATTCATCTAGCCTCATGTCTTTAACGAGGGTGACCTAGTATTTACTTATGACCAAAGATACGACAAACTAGGGAAGGGTAAGTTTGAATCCATGTGGTACGGACCTTTCGTTATTTCCAAGGTCTTAGAGAAAGGAGCTTACGAGCTCGTTGATTATGATGGGATCCCTTTGGGGCAACCTCGCAATGGGTTCTACCTGAAAAGGTACTGTACCTAGGTTTTTTTGGGTAGTATCTTGTATATATGTGTATTGATTGGCTTTCAGTGTGCTTTTAGTATTTTCAAGATGGTTTTGAGCTTCGTGTCCACATCTGTTTATACCATGTTTTGGTCATTCATATGGCTTTCTACGGTTTCACTGATGGTGCTTGCCGCCACACCTTGAATCTCACCTCGGCTGCTTGGGTTCTCTATTCCCGGCTGAAGATTTGGTCAGTTCAGGAGCGGTTTGTATAGGTCCCGCTACTAATAACATCGTCAAGTAAGAAGTAGCCATCAGTCTTCTAACTGAAGCTGCCTCCCAGGATGTTCGTGATCTAGTAGTCTTGATGGACTTGCAGCTCGTGGTTCGCCATTTGAACCATGTCTACACCATTAGGAACCCGATACTCCTCCACCTATTTCGGAGAGTGCGTTTGTTAGAAATATCATTCGAAACTATTACTTATAGGCATATCCCTAGGGAACATAATGTAGTCGCTAACTCATTGGCTAACTACATCCTAGACTGGCATATTGCCCATTCATGACGGTAAATCAAACATGGTCCATTGTAAATAGACATTTAGAGACACGTAAAACGCATAGAAAATGCATTTTCCATTTGAAACATTTAAACACCATGTAAAAGTCTGTATATATATACGAAAAAGTTTACAAAAATAGGTCCCAAGACCTCCTTTGAAGCACGTAGGCTTTCAGGAAAAATAATCATACAAAATCCTGAAGCTATCAGCTTTCAGTACATATCTCGTACACTAGTGGAGCTCATGATGGAAAATCACTGCTCGAGATACCCTACGCAGCAGCCTACTGAATCGGCCCAGTACTCCCACTGTGGATCTCTGATATCTCATCGGGAGGTCATCTATGTCAGCATCTGGGATGTCCAAAGTCAACCTCTCCAGGTTCTCCTCCAGCTCCCCGGTGATATCATCACCCTATGGTACAAAGCGAGCTCCTGCTCGCATATCCAATGGAGATGCCCCTCCATTTCGCGCTGCTCCAACATCTGCATGAGAATATATAGGTCTCGTCACTTAACATAAAAAAATATAAAACATAAAAACATTTCATCCATTTTAGGGTTTCTTGCTTCTTACCGATGTCGCCCCATTGTCCGCCAGGTGGGAGTGGTGGGTAAGAATCTCCTGTGAAGTCTGTGCCTACGTAAGCGTAGTCCTCAACCATGAGGATCTGATCCCATAGCCATCTAAATAATGGATCACCGAACTTCACCCTTCCCCTACCCGCTCCTGTGCAATCCATGACCTGGACCCACCTCAGCATACGGGGGTCCCGTGCTCTCAGACTCTGGAAGGTCACCTGTGGCCTCATTTGTGGAACCCACTCGAAAAAGAAGCAGGCTAAGATGGAACCAAAGTCGAACTACTTCAGCTCTCCTTGTCGACACTTAGTCAGGTGATCCTTGAAGATTGGAAACATTGCTTCCACCCAGTTGAACACCGTGGGTGTCATAGCCTCTATGGCATACAGCATGTGTGCCCTGGAAGCCTGGTGCACACCCTGACTTCCGGACACCTTTTGCATAGTAAACAAAATAGTCCATAGAGCCCTATCCGTCACTGCCTTGATGGGGATCTTCTTCCTCGATGTACCTGTTCCTGGTGAACAGTGTCGATCTATAAGCTCTCTGGTAGTAATGTCCCCGCCACGGGAACCTGTCAATGAGATGGGGGCACCCCATCTCGATAGACCAGTCAGGAAGTAGATATCCTCTACCTCTACTGTAAGTATCTGTGCCCCCACCTCGAAGTACTGCTGCACTGGATTCCACATCTGCAGTATGTGTTCCAGTAGCCATTCGTGCGACACCATACTTGGGGTCCGGAAGAACTTCAAGAGCCCACAATCCCATAATACGACAATATAGCCCGCATTTCTCTCAGCAGCAGCATCCTCATTCTCATGAGTTCTTTCCTTCGATATCACCATGTTTTGAGCAATCTAGACCTGCCAAAAACCACAATGATATGCATTAGAATCATCCTTAAATCATTAACAATAAAAAGAATGAATTTATTTTGCCCATACTATTTGTTTAACTTATCCACGGTCGGCACCGCCTGTGCACCATTGGAGATAGGCGGTGGCACCGCCTGTGCACCGTTGGAGATAGGCGGTGGCACCGCCTGTCCACTATATTGTTGGCACGGTTCTAGGGTGGAACCGCGTATCCCACAAGGGGTAGCCGCGGTGCCCGCATTTTGAGTTTTAGGGCTCGCCATATGGACCCAAAACCCCACCAAACCTCAAAATAGATGCTATGAAATGAAAGATAAGGGTCTTAGCTATTACATGCAACTGACGATTCTAAAAACATATGGTGGAAGCTCTCGGTATCAACTGTGGAAGATCTAGCTAAGAAAATGCTCCAAGTGCTCTCTGCTAGAGGTAAATAGTGAAATGGTTTGATTTTTTACTATTTACTTGACTTATATAGGCATTTTTAGGTCTGACTCGCTATAGTTTTGATGTAAAATCATATTTTGGTCAAAATTTATCTGTCGTAATCACTAATGCTAGTTGTAAATGCATTTAACACTTGTTTCTGAGACTGTTGCAGGATAGGAGAACTCTAGCAAGAAGCTTTAAAAGTTTGTTTATGGCTTTTTCGTACTTTCATAAAACGAAAAAGGTCGATGAGCATTTATTACGACACTTTGATCATGCTCTCTAAACCTAGTATCAAAGGTCCAAGTCCGTTTCTGAATCTTTCCAGGCTCATAAAATTTGACATTGTGCAAAGAAACATCATGGAGTCTTCTTTTCACATCTTTTTCAGACTCCTTAAAACATGAAAAGATCATCGAGTCCGTTTCCGAATCTTTCCAGGCTCGTAAAAAGTGACATTGTGTAAAGAAACCTCATGGAGTCCTCTTTATACTCTTTTTAGGCTCCTTAAATACGAAAATATTGTCGAGTACTTGTCTCCTTCATACTCGTAAAAGTATTTGAAGAGTCGTCCTTCCGACGGTAGGTTATCTCTTTTTCGGTTTGGATAGGACTATTTACGAAAAAGGAACACTCCAGCCAATCATGACTGGAAGAGTTCTCTAAGGTATGATTTTATTTTGGCCTTAGAGACTAAATCATATGAAAAAGGACCCTTTGGAGTCTTCTTCCGTATTCGTTCAGACCCTCTAAACATGACTGATACCGATTTTTCTTTCAGTGGACTCATTAAATTAAACATTGAGAGAGCCATTTTGGGATCGAACACCTCCTCTCTCAGGTTCATAAAACATATGAGTCTAGACTTGTCTTCCGACAAGCTATACCGAGTGTTTGTTACCCTCTTTGAACTTGTAAAACCAAAAAGAGGCACTCATCGATCATGATGGGGGAAATGGGAAGGGAATCATTTTGCAAATAATAGCAGTTATTTGTCGTTACCTTTGAACATGGCACTTATCTGCACAACCATGTCAATCAATTGGGTATTCAGCTGATCTCCGTGACGATCCACTTTCATGATTCATGTCACTCCTTTGAGTCTTTCAAAAGAATGCATTATCCACTGTCGCATTGTGTGTTTGTCCTGTCTAGTCATGCTGCCAAGTCTTTTGTCATGTCACCCGATGTTCAAAGGGGATCTGAAGAAGTGTCACCTCTGCAATCCACACAGTCTTTGTGTTAGTATCTTTGAGTCAGTCATATGGTTAGTACATTCACATCATTCCATAACTATGTTCCAAGTTTCATGTCGTCGATGTGGGACTCATCATGGCCCTCCTTCGACGAGACTTCTCCCGTCGACATCAACTAATCATCCGGGAAATATTCTTAGAAACAATGATTGGTACCTTGAGATCTGTATGCCTTAATGACATATTATCTCGCTCTTGACACAGGTTCACATCATTGACCTTTGATCGATAGAATCGACTGGGTGTTCGACATCAGGACATCTATTCACACTCAGTAGATTGTACTAGAGTACCTTGGGAATCATTGACATTAATGGTGATCTCCCTCGCACTTGTTAACGGTTCACATCATTGATCGGCAATCAAGTCGTTTCTACCATGTTCGACTTCAGATCATTGTAATCACATGGATAGAATCGTACTTTGTGGATGACGAGACGAAGACCCTAGGTATTTGTTTAAAGCGCTCATTGCTTTTCCCCAAGTTGCGATGGAGTTATGTATATCTAGCATGGATCCACATTTGTATGGTCATGGCTATGCTCAAATTTGTGTCTATATGACATAGATCTACATTGTATGTCTGGTAGCTATGTCCAAGTTTTAGTTCTCTATCACATGGATCTACGCTGTATTCTAGTAGCCATGCTTGTTTATTCCTCTCATGGATCTGCCTTGTATTGGTATGTAGCCATGAGTTTGGTTACTTGTGTCTATGAGTCAACATACTAATGTACTGCAGATGCCTACTTGAAGACTTGTTCTGATCGAGCCGACATTTTTGCCTCATGGAAACGACTTGTTCTCTCAAAGCTCTCGTTTATCGTATCCCTCTCAGACTCATGCTTTGGGGGGCATCCTGTTATACCAAAATCCTGTCACCATCATGTGATAAGACATTTGACATACCTACTTGCCCTGAATCCCAGCTTCTGGAGTGGAAACTCATATCATTTTTCAATCTTTTCATGCAAATTCCTAGCACCGCGCTTGACCCTTTATCCATACGCGGTACCCTTGTTCGCACCTCCCATAATCTGTTGCCCACAAGCAGTGCCACCGCTTATGGCCCTTAGTCCATAAGCAGTTATTACCAGAACCGCTCTGTCACTAAAGGAGAAACGCGGTACCCTGGGTAAAAAGGAAAAAAGAGAAGTTTGGAGAACTCTTAAGGCGTTGTTATGTTGTTGGATTGATCACTTGGTCCACATCATTGGAGAGCATAGAGAGAGCTAGAGTCAGAGCTTAGGGGGATGAGAATGCTTGGTTTCATGGAGATGCATGTCAACACTAAGGCTTGGTTGTAAACTTCTTCATATTTCTTTAATGCAAGTTGATTTTTGTCCCACATATATTGCTGATGTTTGATTTCATATATATGTTGTTAGATTCCTTAGTCACTAGCATAGATTAGTATATCTTGTTCTGGTTGCTTTGATATGTTTCGTGTCGAGCTTATTGCAGGTACACAAGGTGACTATCAAAGCATTGTATTCCAAGTATCTACGGCGTCTAGGGAGAGTCTTCAACCTCTGTCTTCTATTTGTTCTGGATCTAAACCATTCAGACCAGTGGAACACCTTGCTGTCCACAGGAGGTGAAATATTCCAGCTAACAATGAATTTTGGAAATCTTCCCATATTTCTAAGAATGAATTTTGGAAATATTCAAATGTGAGAATGGATCTAGCAGGTAAATCCCTAAACCACTTCTTTGCCTCTCTGGACAAACTTTGTGCAAACAACCTCATTTTAACATCATCATCATCAACCTCCTCCAAGTCAATAAAATCATCCAATCTGTAAACATGTTTTCTTGCTATAAAACTACCCTCCCCATCATACAAGGAAATTCTTTGGGCATAGTTTTGAGAAAGGTTGTGCAACACAACAGGTAAAGACAAAGGAGAAAACCTAGCTGCCATTGATCTAGGTGGATTTGGAACAAAAGGATGAGCTTGAAAGGCTAGAGGAGTATGAACAATTTATGGGATATAAGGCTATAAATTTTGAACAACGGGGTTTCTTTCTTTAACCTTTACAGAATGTTAAAGGTTTTTCCAAAGAGAATCAAGCAAATATGATTCTAATCTGAAGGGATTAATTTGTGTATCTTTCAAATCATATTCATATTTTGACTTTAATAATGATCTTTCAAAATTTGTTTCGCACCCAAAATCCTGAATGTTATGAAACTCTTCAGAAGATGATGCACCAAATTGAGAAATGTTTATTTTTCTTTACCCCTACTTCTAAACAATATTTTTTGGTTTTCCACACTTTGAAATATTTCAGTATCAGGATTACCTCGTGTATCTCACCTCTTGGAAGCCAGGATGCCTTATGAAATCTTGCTTAGAATGAATGTGGAGTCGCCAAGGCAAATGCACAACCTTTTTCAAATGCATAAATCTTTGTTTTCCCACAAAGATCCTTTCTTCTTGGAATCTTGCAATCTTTTTCATCTCTCCCAAGGTTGATTTTCACTCTCGTTCCCCGACAACAGCACCAATTTGTTATCACTCAAAATTTACCTCAGGTTGTAGAAGGAAATCTCAAGGTAACAGCAAAACCACTTTAGGAAAGAAAGTTGGATTCTTTCTTTCCAAAGAGGGATCTCTCACTGAGTTGTTTAACAAGGCCATATGTATAAATAAAATAAAAATTCAGATTGTGTTTGTGGTTGAAACAAGGAAAGTATACATTGGGCTATGGAGTCACAAATATTTTTATGAATCACAAAACTATTTGCATGGGAAAATTATACAAAGGCAAGATAATATTTGGTCACAGTCAAAATGTTGTATGTCTAGTGATAAAGAAGAAACAAGGACAATCCATCAATACAGATCACCAAAAAGATGAATTCTGCATTAAATTTAGTAAGAAATATTGGTGAATATCTGAAACAGTAGCCAGAGCATAACAATATGAATTCTGAAACTATTACACACTCATTCCAGATATGAAAGAACACATAAAGGCAAGTTTAACAAGAAATACATGCACATAATAAGGGAAATAACATATTGTAACTACGAAATACACATGAATCTTTGTAGCAAAAGGCCAGCAACTCGGCTCTGTAATTTTATTAATGGTAGGTTTCAAAGTACATAACACAAAATCTCACAGGTTCCAACCCTTTTTTCATCTTCAAATGTTGTTTAAATGCACAACATTGCTTAATGATCTGAATAATTGATTCTAAAATTAGGTCTAACTACCTTTACATGTGTCAAACGTATTTATTTTCTTTGAACTATTTTTTGAAATAAACTAAACTTCTTAACTAACAAATTTCCTAAAACGAATTACAAAATGATTTCTTCTTTTCAATTGTCTTCAAAATATTTACTAGCGTAACTTGTATTTTTTTTCCAAATTGTTCAATTGTCTTCCATTGGTTGACAGTTAGAAAATCTAGATTGACCATCTCCCTTGCCAACACTCTGAGCTCCACATTCTCCACATAAGAAAAATTTGACATTTAGCACATGTAGCTCTGAAATCGAACAACATCTCAAAATCTTCAACCAATTTGTCAACCACTATTTTTCCAGACAAGGATTGTTGCATGTCTTCAAACTGCTTGTGATCTAATATGCAATTAATCAGCCTGTCATTATAATCCTTTTGAGACCACATCCCTCCTTTCTCTTCCCAAAATAAAGGAAGTCCTCTTTTGAACAAGGGACTAAACAGTTTGATGAATTCCTTAATCTGGTGATTCATAATATCAATTTTCGCCTGAACTATATCCAAATGTTGATATTTTTTCACCACTTTTCTTTCCCACGTAATGGTTAAGATCATATATTTGATATTTTCCTTCCTTATTTCGTCCTCTGTTAAACTATTTAAAAAACTAATTGAATTATGAGTTGTGTCGCTTTATTTTTTATTTAAGACTTGCTTCACTACCATGACACTTTGTCTAGTTGCTTGCATAACAATCTCTTTTTTCTAAAATGTAATCTAAATAAGGCCTGAGCTTGGTTGCTTCTTCTATAGGCACATCCCAGATGATATGCTTAGCTCCCTATAAGGCTAACTGTCATGTCACTTGCTTTGTCAATTTATTATTCTTATCTACCGGCTCTTTACATATGTTTTCCAGTGTCTTTCTTTGTTGTTCTCTTTTTGTAGCTATGTCTTCCAAATTTTTATTTTGGATCTTCAAACCAGTGATTTCCATATCTCTAAGACTTAATCGAGACATAGATTAGGAAAGGGAAACTGTACCAGACTGTACAGGAGGTGAAATAATCTGTGCTTCATGTTCTTTATTCTTTTCTTTTAATTCCTTCTCCAGGTCTGCTTTTTTTTTTTAATTTAAAAATATCTTCATTTTCAACCCAAAGACTTATATATTTTTCCCATTGCTTCTCCTTTTCCTCAAACTTTAACAACCGTGCTTTACAATCAGTCAATTTAGTAGTCAAATATTCCTTTTCTTTCTCAAATTCTGTTAGCTCAGATGCTTGCATAAGCTGAGTAGATGGGATTTTCAACTTCTTTTTCAACAATTGAATTGCACTTTCTTTTTCATTTAACAACTTATGTGATGCAGCTCCCGTATCAGCTTGACTATCATCCACCAATAATTTTGTTTGTAACTTCTTAATATGGGCCTAGTGGTCTTTATTCACCACCTTCTCCTGCCTGAGTAGATTTTTAACTTTACTCTTACTTGACTGTAACTCTAACACCTTTAATGTTGCTTTCAATAAATCAATATAAATAATATCACATGTATGTTTATGTAGATGTATCATATTAGTAGCAGGGATATTTTTTAAGTGCATCCTCATTTCAGCAACTTTGTTTCCTATAGTCGCTACCAAATTCAATGTATTTTTAGCATGATCCCTAATAGACATTAGGGATGTGTCCTGACTGGATAATTTTCTTACTTCGGCATATAATTTCAATGATTCATCTAAACCTTTTTCCTCTACATATTTATATTTTTCTAACAATTCAGTCTTGGACTTGTATCTACCTGCATATCCCTCAGGAGTTTTATCAAATGTATATTCCTAGATTTCAAAGGCTGGGCCTTTGACCTTCATCTACTTCTTTTTGTCTTTATCCTTTGTGACCTATACTATTTGTCCTGCATTTTCAACCTTTTTCTTTTTGGGTGTTTTGGAAGTATCTTCCTCCTCAGTATCCATAGCATCTAAGAAGTCTTTTTTTTTTCTTCTTCCATAAAAAATGGCCAATGGTGTAATTCGAACAACTGCTGCAATTACACTAGAAAGATCATGTTGAGGATAATTGTTTCATGATGCAGATGAAATTGAATCTTCCTTCATATTTTCACCATTTTTTATATCCTTAGGGTAATCCAACCAGTTAGCTGCTTCAGAAAGTCTTGCAACCTCAGAATGTTCAAATGGCTTATTTTTATTTACATGTCTCCTATTTGAGATAACATGGTGAGGATCATAATTAATAGCAGCTTCAACTGAAAATCCCATTTCTCTAAGCAGGCTCTCGATCATTGGAAGAGCATATTTTCTCTTAATGACAAAAGGGCCTACTATCCATGGAAATTTAATCTCTGAAATATTCTTACAACTCAGGAAATGTTCATTCTCCTCAACTATTAATTGTTTCCTGATTAGTTCCAATGCAAACACTCTCATTATCAAAAATGTTGGTAGGATATAGGGTTGATGAAAAAACCCGTATACCCTAACCACTGTACCATATTCAGATAGGAACCAATCCCCTATTCTTCTTTCAGGTGAAAACTATAGCATTTCTTTCATCTCAAGTAACACTCTGGGCAATTTATTTTGAAAGAAACCATTGTATATTTCTGCCATGAGAAAATTCATAAATTTACTATAATCCCTACTCATTTAATCTGTTATTACCATCTCTGGGAGCTGTAAATTGTCTTCATTGAATGCTAAAAACATCTTCAGTTGAAAGTATTGAAATCTAAAAGATCTCATCTTGTGGAAGTCTACTAGCTAAGAATGAATGTTCTTAGCTAGAAACTCATTAAACTTAAGGCATTATGACTGCATCGACTGACTCAACTGGTCAGACTCTACATGACCAATACTAAGGGTGAACACTAAGCTCCATAATGGTTATGTGATGTATTTATTTGTATCCAACCCTAAAAATTCACTTTCCAAGGTTAAAAGAGACTGGGTTTCTTCATTAAACATATTATAAGCAATGGGAAAAGGATGGTTTAACTACTAACTATCAGGTTTTGAACAGGCTTTAAGGAAAGTTTCCTTTTGCTCAAATGTGGACTCTCGGAAAAATTGAATTAAGCTTTCTTCTTTGTACTCTTTAGACACTTGAACAAAGTTGGCAGGGATGGATAGAGTATTTCGTATGACAATAGAACTCGTTGGACACAATATTTTAGAGCTAGATGCATCCATAATTACCCCCTCATAAGAGGAATAATTATTGGCACACCAATCAACAAACTCTGGACAATTTGGGGTTTGGTCTACATAAAAATAATAGAAATACGAACTGAAAACACCGTGAGTATCAACTCCCTAGTCCTTAAGTATTTTCAACTTGTTCTTGGTTATTTCTACAGTATCATTCAACAATATAGTGTCAAATATTCAGAACCTTTGTCTTCGAATAATTCTTCAATTTTCTAATACTCAATATTATGGACCTCTAAATCTTCCTTATCAACCATTAAATACTAGTTCAATCATAGATAAAATCCTACTTGATTAGCTGACAGATGGTCCAAATATTTTGGTCCAAGGTGGCGCTTTCTACGCAGTCTGGGCTCTCGCTTTCCAATGCTTAGAAAAACCAAATCATTTGAATCCACGTACTCATCCTTATAATATTTTATTTTCCATATCAATTGTGCATCTTCTTCAACCAAATGTAGTTCCACCCTTAGATTTAGTATCCTTCAATCTAATCCCTTGATTTTGATTACTGATTAACCCCACTATCTTATTCTCGTTGTTTCACCTTTCTTTATTTTGCATGCAACTTCACATATCGGAACGACTTTCCACCATCGATCTGAAACTTTCCCAAATGTGAACCGTCCATCCACACTTTTCTTAAACCTTGGTATTTAGCTATATCACTTCTCTATCTTTCTTATAATTTATGTTTGCGGATTTATTCTCAACCGTAGATTTATCTTATCTTGAATCCATACCTTTGATTATATTCCACACTTACACTTTCTGCATCATCACCAAAATTTTCCTTCCCTGCACCTTTGATTAGAGGAATCAACCTCAGTCGTTGATCTAAACTATATATTCAATTGGATCATTGAAAAGTGTGACCCTTACTATATTCTGTTGAATCTAGGAATTCATTTCTCCTTTCACTTTCAATCTGCGGAATCAACCTCAGTCATTGATCTAAATCAAGCTTTAATATGAGATGTTGGAACATGTGGCCCCTACCTAATTCCACAAATCTTCATCTCGACTTTCTTCATGCTAGTTCACATTGCGGAATTGTTTTCAACCTTTGATCAAAATCCTATTTAAATCTCCGTCGTTCAAACTTTAAGAGCCTACCATATTCCACAAATTTCAAATGTTCATTTATCTGCACATGTTGGGTTAGCGAAATTTTTCTCTGCCATAGATCTATTTTCCAATCAGATCTCCTCCATCGAAATATAGATACCTTTAAGCAATTCCACATATTAGAAAAATTACTTTCTACGAGCATGTTAGATCAATGGAATTCATCTCCTCCGTTGATCTTATTCTATCATTAATCTTGACCATTGAAAAATGCAAGCCCTACAAAATTCCGCAAATATGAAAAGTTACTTTGTCCGTGCAAGTTATATTAGTGGAATGAATTTCCACCGTGGATTTGATTCAACCTTTGATTACCATCGTTGATATACAAAGGTCCTATGCCATTCCACCGATTAAAGAATTTATTTCTTCTTGCATGTTAAAACAGTGAAATTCTTTGGGACCGTAGATTTATTTACATCTATTCATCCAATGAACAACTATGTCAGCAAGTTAACCTGTTCTCGTCCATACCAAAAATTCTTAATCCTATGCATTTAAGCATTCCATTTCTTGTCACCATACAACTTGGAACAGAATTTCTCAATCACAAACATTTGCAAAGTTGAAAACTAGATTTTTTTCACTTATTTTGCATTTCCAACTTAGAAATGATCCTTCAAAATACCTAGAGAACCTCATTAACACCTTTCAAGTTCATATGATAAGAAAAAATTTAGACCTTATTCCTCCTTTCATTGGCCTAATCCTTTGCCATCTACTTAGCCCAAAAATAGTGCTAACAACTGGGATTTTTTTTTAATAGAAACAGTTGATTTTTTTTTAACAGAAACAGGTGAGTTTTTTTTTATTGTATATAAAAGAAGAATGATACCTAATACATATCAGATTCCTCCCATAACTAGACAACCTCCATTACACCATGTTCATCCTTCTCTAGGTTGTAGCTATCCTAAAAATTGTCTAAACTGTGGAAGCTATGTGTTCTTTCATATTGCCCAAGCAATAATATGCAGAAGAAAAACATTGCATAACCAAATCAGATTTAAAGGATCCGAATGTTTTCAAGAATGTCGTTATCCTTTTCTAAAACACCGCAACACAAACCAAATCCTTTATTAGCCATGTTATCCGCCTGATGGTTTTAGCATCTCAACACATGAAGGAAGATAATTGTTTTAAATTCCTTAACTAGACAGAAGAGGAGGTGATGCATCTTGGAGGATGGACTCTTCCAATTTATTGAGATATTTCTAGCTTCCCTAATCACAATTAGGGAATCTCCTATGATGCTCATTTCCTTCATCCTTGTATCTCTTGCCAGCTCCAAACCTGTAATAAAAGCGATTCATTCTGCGCCATTATCAGTTTCTCTCCCAATTCCCCCGGCATATTCTTTTTGCTTGTTCCCCTTGTAGTCAAATATTACTCCACATGTGCTTACTAGCCCTAGATTTCCTTTTGAGGCATCGTCAAAGAAAAAAGAACTACTTCCTATCTTTGTCCACCAATTTTTAAATTCTTTATTGCTCATCCTTATCTTCCAACTCGAAAGTTTCAGCTTCTTTGTCGGGTTTAACAAGGACCGAGTGAAAGGATTCCAAAGGAGGTCGACAAACCATGCTCTTTCTTCAACAGTTAGTGGTTCCTTGTTTATGCTTTCTATTCCTCTCATGTATAAAGAGTCCACCCAAAGGGCCTTTGCCGAGGAAAAAACCTTATTAGTGCTTGAGTTTATTCCTTCGAATATTTCCTTGTTCATCGTAGTCCAAATTTTCCAACAAATAAATATTGGGAGAGCTTCCCATGCTCTAGCAAAGTCCGATTTTTGGTTGAGAGAGCCCTGATAGTAATATTTCCAGCTAAAGAATAGATCATTCCAGTTCGTTGGTAGTGTAATATTCATATTTAAATCTCTGAGCGCATTGCTCCAGACTTCCTGCATGAATTTACATTCAATGAAAACGTTCTCCAAGATTTCCTCCGCCTCTTTACACAGGATGCAACGTAATGGCCCTGCAATCCCCCTATTCCTCACATTCTCAGTTATGAGTGTTTAACGATGGGCAAGGATCCAGAAAAAGGCGTTGATCTTTCGCAAACTATCATAACTCCAAATTTTGTTCCACTTGTTGTCTTTTATAAACATGTTCTTATTTTTATAAATCATACAATATCCTTCTTTCACCATGTATGAGCCCGTCTTTCCCCAACCTATGTTGTCTGTAATGTTTTTGTGTATCAGATCTTGCCCGTGCAATAACATGAGAAGTGCTCTGTAGTCATCCTGAAGGTTCACTGGAAGATCTGGGTTCTTCCACCCTTTCCATCTACCGCTTATTGTCCAGACGGATATATCATATAGAGTGCGGATGTCGTTGCAATCACACCAGACCTTCAGCTCATTTAATTCATGACTAAAATTTGTTGGGGAATTTGATACTAGTCTATCTTGCCATATCTTTATTCGTTTCCCATTCCCAGTTATCTAGTAAATATTTTCTTGAATGATGTACGCTTCTTTTTTGCAGAGATCCCAGATTGGAGACCCAACTCTGCTCGTGTTTATGCTCTCTACACAATTTCTTCTGTTGCCCGCCATGTATTTTTTCTGAAGTGCCTTTTTACACCAAGCATTTTCTCTGGAGATTACTCTCCGTAAAAAATTTGTGTCGAGATCTAAGTTCATGGTTTGGGGATCTCTTACTCCCGCTCCTCCACATTGCTTTGGGCTACACAATGTGTCCCATTCTATCAAATTGATTTTTTTTGTTTTGGTAGCCTTGCCACCTTGCCAAAGAAATTTCTGGATTTCTCTATTGATTTCCTATATAATTTGATTAGGTGCTAATGAAATTAAGCAGACATAAATCAGGAAGGCAGAGAGAACAACTTTTATAAGTACTAATTTTCTAGCTGGGTTGAGCCATATTGTTCCCCAAGAATTGATTTTTTATTTTTATTTTGTTAATCAAAGCATGCCATTCCGCCTTCTCTTTTTTCCCTTTGAATATGGGGATGCCCAAATAACTAAATGAGTTCCATAATAGTAGTCCTTTGAATTCAAGGATTCTTGATATCCTCACCATGGTTCCAGGTGGCAATTCCATCCATAAGCTTTCTATTTAGAAGCATTAATATTACCATCCAATGGTTTGAGGAAGGTGGAGAGAACTCTTTTTAACCTTTCTGTTATGACCATGGACGTGCCTCCAAGCAAAATGGTGTAATCGATGAATTTTGCACGCTTTGCAGGTCTGAATCCTCTTGCGATTTTCAAACCTTTAAGATCCCCATTATCTTACTAGTGTTGTAGCTTTATGCTCATAGGGTCAATGACCAGAAGGTAGAGATATGGGGACAATGAGCAGCCTTGGAGGATGCCCCTAGTGGATTTAAAGAGCTTGGTTGGCCTACCATTTACCAACGGAGCAATCCAGGGGCTGTTGATGCAAGCCTTAATCCATCTAATGAACCTTGTCGAAAATCGAAAATTTGAAATGATTTTGAATAAAAAAAATGATCTACTCGATCAAAATCGTTAGCCATATAGATGTTTATAGCCATACCTTTATGCTTGCGTTCCATGCTTGTGTGTATTTCTTCCTGGAAAATAATGATGTTGTCACGGATTTGACGCCCAATAACAAATCCTCCCTGTGTATTCGAGATTAACCTTCCCATTATTTTCTTCATTCTTGTGGCCAAAATTTTGGAAGGATTTTGTATGAGGTATTACAAAGTGAAATAGGCTTGAAGCAGTCTATTGTCATGGGTTTTTTTTCCTTTGGTATCAAGGTGAGAAAGGAAGAGTTCGTAGCCCCCCCAAACCTTGTCCTTTTTCCTCATCCAATTTAGCATTCTTTTTAGGTCCTCCTTGATGATATCCCGAGCTGCTCTATAAAAAATAATGGTGAACCCATCAGGCCCGAGAGCCTTGTCATCTTACAATGACCAAATGGCATCTTTGATCTCGAATTCCATTATGGATTTTGATAAATCCTTGCTATCATGTTCTGAAATAAGAGAAGGTATTCCAAAGAGGAGATCAGCCTACTCTATGGGATCATTCTCATCCTTGTCCATGTAGAGATCTCTGAAGTGCTGAAACAAAATGTGCCTTAATCTCATCCTACTCCACCATCCTCTTGTTGCCTTTATCCTTTAATTCTTTGATCATGTTGAAGTTGAGCCTTGGTTTTGTTTGCTTGTGAAAGTAATCTATGTTACTATCCCCTAGACTTCATCCTCCATTCCTCTTCCTCACATATGGATACGTTGAGGATCTTAACGTTCAAGTATTTTTCTTGGTTTGTAAGAAGAAGGGTATTTTCCTCATTCTCCATCTTGGAATCCAGGGCTGCAAGTCCATATTGAAGCTGACTTTTCCTACTGCTTTGATTTTTATACCCGATTTTCACCCATTCTTTTAGCTCATAGCGTACATTTCTTAGCTTGTTCTCCCAAATGAATCTAGGAGAACCAGCCTAGGACAAGATCCAAACATTTTTTATTAAGCCCATGACTTTTCCTCATGAATCCAAGAGGATTTAAATCGAAATGGTATGGGTCCAAGATTTGCAAAGGTGGAGAGCACCAAGGATATCGTCTTGTGATTCGAAGTTGTAGAGGGTAAAGCAAAGGAAGCGGGAATGAGATCTTTTTGAAGGAAGTGCTTACTAAGAACCGGTCATTCCTTGCCACAATGTATCCCGCACCCTTCCTTCTATTACTCCAAGTATACTTTCCATTTTTTAATGGTGGATCTAGCAGATCCAGCTCAGAAATCAAGTCCTCCATGTTTTACCCATAGGGATCTCTTATTCTAGAGCCCCCTCTTTTCTCTTATTGTGCTTTGGTAGCATTGAAATCACCCACGATTATGAGCTCTTTCCCTTTCAAATCCTCTTTTAGAGTTGTGAGGCTATTCCATAATGATTGCTTGTCTTTATAATGTGTTGTAGCATACACATTGCATACATAACTAACATTTGGATCATCTTTTTCCTTAAACTCGGTGAGGATACAGTGTTGGTTTTCCTTAGCATTTTTGATAACATACTTACTTGAGAAAAAGGTCGTTATTCCTCCATAGGAACCTACAAATCTTATAGTGTTTCCATGGCTATTTGTCCAAAAGAGATGTGAAATCCCCAGAACTTCCACATCACTCATTTGTGTCTCTTGGATAAGCAGGATGTCTGGCCTTTCAGATTTGATGATGTATTTTATTACTTCCAGTTGGTTTGTTCCGTCTAGACATCTGCAATTCCAAGAGACAGTTTTCATTACTTCTTAGTTGATTAAGGCCCTACTCTAGACCTTCCATATACTTTCCTTGTATTTTTGTGGTTTTGAAGAAGCTTTGTCTCTTCAATGCTTCGTTGCCTTTCGAGTTCCAATTCTCTCTCTGCGGTATCTTTGTGAATTTATTCCTCTGGTGTTTGGGACTGATTCAATAATCTCTTGTGACCCATTTGAAGATGATTCAGGAGAGAGAGAAAATGAGGAGTGCTTTACCCTTTTTTCCCAAAATCCTCCAGGCGTTGGGGATCCCTCAATCATTGACTCTAGTCGTTCTTATCTGGGTGAAGATGAAGCGATGTTGTTGTTTGCTAAGATGTCATGGGATTCTAAAATGTCTTCAACTAGAGTCACTTTATTCATGATTATTTCACCTTCTTCTACATTCAAAATATTGAGATGGTTGCTTTTTGTGGCCTCCTTTTTTGCTTGAGCTGATGCTTTTCCTTTCTCTGACTACAGATCCTTTGGCTCAAGGTTTGAGGGTGCCATTTTCATTCCTTTTTTCACTTGTTTCCAACCTTCTTCTTGAGTTTTCTCAGGGTTTTCCTGCGTTTTTTTAGGGCATTTTTTGACAAAATGGCCATACTCGTTGCATTTCTTACATTTAAACTGCAATTTCTCATAATCAACCTTTTGCGCATGCTCCCAACCATCAATGCAAAGGCTTACAATTTCAGGTATCTCCTTCTCTAGATCAACCTCTACCCAGATCCTCGCGCAAGAGAAGAGAGGGCCTTTCAGTTCTGCCTTTTCTATGTATTTTCCAAGAGAGTTTCCTATTGCCTGTAGGGTTTCATCGTTCCAGCAGTGTAACAGGAGATGGGGGAGGCAAACCCAAACTGGAACTGTAGAAGGCACATCCTTTTTTGGATCGAAGGATAAAAGAATGGAACCTATATTTGAAGACATGACCAAGAATATTATGAAAGGATTTGAATTTTTGGCTATCCAAAGTTGGGGAAAATATATTGATTTTAAGAAAACCAAGGGGAAAATGCATCAGTTTGCTTGAAGGGGCAAAAGGAAGAGACCCATGAACCACGTAGTTCTGAAATAGGTGGAGTAGAAGATGTAGTACATGAAGATGATCGAAATTCACTCCCATGTGACTCTAAAAAATATGAAGAGACATCACATGAGTATGAAGAAGTTTTTATTGAAAATACTGAAGATAATTTTGAGACACATGCTACCTTGGAAATGAAACAAAGAGCATCTACTGAGGGATGCTTGAACTATGAAGGAGTACCTACTGATGGGTGCTCACAACTCTATGTTGATGACATAGAGATCAGATTTCAAAATGTTGTTGCAAGCCAAAATTCCATGAAACATGAAAATGAATACCTTGTAGTAGTTGAAGAAGAAACAAGATCAACTTCCCCATCACCACTTGAGCTTCATGAAGTTGGTCCAAGCAAGAAGGAAGAAGATGAGGAGGTTCATTTGCAAGAGCCTCATTTTCTTGAAGGGTCCTTAAATATGAATGAAAAGAAGATCCAAGAAGCCCTTAGCATACTCCATGACACTCAAGCATTGGTATTAAATTCTTGTTGGAAAGCTACTTCCTTGGAGGATCCGTCCTTCCTTGAAGACATGGAGAAGATCCAAAGAGCAATGTGCAACATCAAAGGTAATTTAGTGTCTTTGATTTTTTATAGAAAAAATTCCATTGAGCCTATTGAATGGTTACATGAATCCTACTTGAAGAATAATGAAGTTATTGAAGCTCACAATTCAAAATGAGCAACTTCTTGAAAAGTTGCAAGACACTTGTTTTTCCTTCGATGTTTCAGATTTTCATAAGGTAGATTGCTTGGAGGACTCTCATGACATGATGGATCATGAGAAACATGAAAAATTGTAGGTTCTTGATGTGCTTGAGGATTATAGTGATGAGATCCAATCACTAGTAATGGTGGAAGAGGAACTTGAGTTGCCTCTTGAAAATGGTTACACAATGTTTGAAGAAGTGCATAATTCCACCACCTTGGAACCAACCCATGAGGAAATTTTTGCATTTTCTAGGGAGGTGAATAATCCTACCCCTATTGATACTTCATATTATGCCAATTTTTCACTTACTGATCATTTGGGTGAGTTGGTTCTTTCTCCTACATCCTACACTTCTAAATTTTGCAGCAGTCATCCTAATGAAATATGGGTGAAAGGTTTCTTTTTGATGGTTCCACATGAAGAGCATGGAAATTATATTTCTCCTTTTGATGATGGAATTATTAGAGAACCAGATTATTTACATTTGCAGCAGCATCCTTGTTTACATTATGATTATACACATCTACATGGGTGCACCTATGATGTTCATTTGAGTCACTTGAAGACTCATGGTTTTTCTTGGTCAACACTTGGTTCATTTGATGTTGGAGGAACTTCATCCAACACTTGGGTGAAGAGGGATATGATTGAGGAAAATTATTATTGGCAGCAACATCCTCTGTTATTTCATGATGATATACATATTCATGGGTGTATTGATGAGACTTCTTTGAGACACTTGAAGTCTTCATGTTTTATTTGCTCCTTATTTGGTTCATATTTTGGTGGAGGTTCTTCATTCACTTCTTGGATGAAAGAAAAAATGGCTGATTATTATTTTGATGCATATTACATTATTTGGGAGCAGAATTATAGGACATGGGATCCTCACCTATGTCATTGGAGCAGATTTGATTGGTCACTTGAGGCATGCATGCACTTGGAAAATGGTAGTCTACTCACTGGGAGGCATAAGCACTTTCATGATTTCTTGGTGAGGCACTTCCTTGATGTACATTCCTATTATGTTGTTATATACTTTGATGATATATATTATGCACTCATGATGTTCGGAAGAATGCATACAATAAAATGGGATCCAGGAATTCTCTTTCCAAATGGTATGGGTTGGAGAGCACTCTTAATTGTTGGAGTGCAATGCAAGCAATGGGACCCTGGGATAGTTTTTAGTCCCATTGATTTCAAATTATTTGGGAAACAAGTAGTATGGGAGATGGATTCCCCATTTAACAAGGTGATGTTAATCAGAGTAGTGCAGCAGCAAGCATGGTGGTTCCTCTTTGAAATATTCATGGAATCTCAAAGACTCAAGGTGGGCAACTTAGTGGCAACTTCAAAGAATCATACAAAAAGCAGGTTCTTCAACAACCATGTTTGAAATTGCATGAGGACAAGAAATATTGGGAAGGGAGGATTTGTAATGTCCCAAATTTTTCATTGGGTCACAATGGCCAAATCACATTTTCCATGTTCATGAAAGTTGTCAAAGGGATGCTAAAAGTCAAATAATTGCCAAGGAGGAAAATCACTAGTTTCCTAGGTTGGGGGTGGAAGCTTTGATATTTGGAATAAGGGGGATAATAAATGATGTTTATAAATTAGAAGGGGATAAATATTTAATAATGTAGCTTATTAAATAAGTGCAAGAGAAAATGGAAGTGGCAATGGAGCATGAAGACACATGGAGACTATGGGGCCCACACTAGCTAGAAATCCTATGTTAAATGGTATCTTTCGCTTGCAAATTCGAATATATGGGAAGCCTAATGCTTTTGGATGGATTATAAGGCTAATATACTTGTCCATATACTTCATAGGTCAAATTTTGGATGAATTGTAACTTACATGGGAGAGGAAGAGCCAAATGGGAGTTTCATGGACACTTGGCTAGATTCCCCTTACATTTATGATATCTATGACACCAATGATGGAGATTCTATGACAGTTATGACACAATTCACATATGAAGGCTTACATACTAACATACTGACATATCAGGACTGAACAGAGCATCTTAGAGGTCGAATTTGGGAGTTGGAGAAGGCCAAGAAGCTCCCACTCAAATTTGGGAGAAGAGGGAAGGTGAAGAGAGAGGCCACATGGCATAGCATGAGTAGCCACACCAATTCGACTTGGATTCAGTTTATGGATGGATTTGAAACCTTATAATTCTAATCATGTTTATAAAATACAGGGATCAGCCATGAGAAGAGGCTTTTTCTCATTGTGAATTGTGAGAGCTAGTGGATGACTAGTTTTCTTGCTTAAGCCAATTTCAAGGGTGAAAGATTCCCATCCTAGTTGGTGTTTGGAGAGTCCACTCAAGTATTTAATGGATATTTAATAGAGTATTATTTTCAGGTGTAATATATAGTAAATCATGTGTATTCTTCTATTGCAGCACTCTCTCTCAACTATTTCCAGTTTTCACACCATATTCATGCCAATGGAGGGATTGAGCTTTGGGTGAGCTATTGATCTCTTTGGGGAAGATTATAATGCCAATTATATTATTTTCTGATGTATATTCTCTGTATTTAATGTTAATAATACTCTCAGGTCTAAATACCCAAAATAATTCATGTAAAAATGTTGAACAATGAAGAAATAGTGTCATTTCCCCACTATATTGTTGTGAACCATTGTAATGCTGATGATTTCGAATTGGGAGAGCCTTTAATTGTCCATTTTTTATTTTAATCAGTTAAATATTGTATTTTATTCATTCTCATAAAGTTTCAAGTCGAAATTCCCAATATTTGTATGTCAAAATGATTTTTATTGAGCAAACAATGACCATTTCCACTCCATTTTGATATATGCCATGACAATGCTTATTATTTTGAATGGAGGAATGTATCTCTGATAAATGTATGATGTATGGACTGAAATTAATGTGTATTTCAAGTCTCATGTTCAGTACTTAAGCATTGGAAGCCATTTTACTCCTTTTTATTGCATTGGGAGAAGATTTGGAGCATTTTCCCCAAGGGTCGAAATTGTGACTTGGGAGTTGTTTTGGAAAGAGTCATAACAGCCTGTATAAACTGAACCATGATGCATACGATACTTTTAAAATGTCCCTTACACATAAACATCCTCTGTTCATAAATTTAACTGACTTTTGGATCGTTTGTGAAGCCATTTTCGGCAATTACCCAAGGGGGATTGGAGCCCCAATTTGCTAGTAAAGACTCCTGCTTTGAACAAAACTTTAAACAAGTTTACAGAAGTAATTGGGAGGTAAAAAAACATACATGAACATCATATTTAAGTTATATTATCATTCATGTACCTTCAGAGAAAAATTGGAATCATTTGGGTCAATTTGGAGGTCTAGACATCAAAACTAGTCAAGAACCAAAATTGTGAAAAAATTGGAAAATTGGGAATTTTAAAAAAATTCCAAAAAGGGGACATTACAGGACTCAAGGAAGCATACACTCTTGGAATTAGGTCGTTGGTTGTGATTATAGACTTACTCCTCATCATTTCTCAATCTACGTGACATGAGTAAATCAGAGATCAAATTGTCCTTGGAATTAGGTTGTTGGTGGTGATTGGATACTCCCTCCTCATCGTTTCTCAATCTAGGTGATGTCAGGAAATCATAGATCAAATTGTTGAGCATCTCCATAAATGAATCATTGGCTTAATAAATCAATTCACAACTCTCAATGTTTTCATGTTCGACGAGAGTTCAATGTGGTTGCTAATGATCTTGCAAATAAATCCTCAATTCTCCCTCGAGGTGTTCTCCAAAATCAAAGGATTCATACTTCTATCTATTGGCTACCCTAAAATTATGGATTTTACCTATCGTCCATCACCAAGCATTAATATGCTTTATTGGCATCGAGGTATATTTACTCCTTTAGACATTTGGAATGTCCAAATTGTTTTAGCGATTGTTCAATTCTTGGTTCGCATTTCTAGGCATTTATACAAGGTTTATGACAACAACCTCTGCAAGTTTCATCAAGTTCTTACATCTAGTCCCTTGTATTGCTTTCTCCTTTCTTGTCATTTGATTTGCATTGAAGGTAGACATAGTGGTGTGCGGAGAATTTTTGGAATGGTGAAGAATTATCCAGTGATTTTTTATGCCCTTCCATGTTCTCTGGGATATTGGTCTATTAGAATCTCTCAGTCCCATCCCTAAGGAGGTTCGATCTCAAGAAAGAAATCTTGGTTAGATGAAAAAATTAGATGAAAATAATGTGGAAGTATAAATTATAGAACCTCCATACCCAGTGGTTCATCTTACTAGTTCGGATGAAGAAGATAGTCAAAATGCTTCAATAATAGGAAATGGAGATTGAGTTGAAGATACTAGAGACATCCATGATGTGGATTTTCATGATACTATGGAATATACTACTAATGTAGAGGATATTGCCCAAGATTATGACATTGAAAATACTTATGAAGAAAACGAAGAAAAGGATCAAGATGTTCAAGTCACGAACAACACTACCAATTCGTAGTATGCTTCTTAGTATGCAGTGTTTTTGTAAATTGCTCCTAGGTATCTTTGTAAGAATATATACTAGTTTGGGGAGAATTTTTTTTTCCTATAGTTTATGAATCTATGGATGACTATAATCGAGTTATTTTCTAATATGGATCCTCTGATACTAATCTGAGGAATTTGTGTACTCTTTTATTGATGTTTTTAGATTTTATCAATACAATATTAATTGCTTCTGCTAAAAAAACTTAAGGATTTAACTCTAGTTGAAGATCCAAAAGTGAGGGAATGAATTATGGATTTGCCTTTTTGGTGTCTCTACGTGTTAAATGCCATGAATTCATACATATGGATACAAAACCTATACTTGTATTAGGTACTAATAAAATTGCAAAGTGTCACTTGTAGAGACATTTATTGAGCCAAATGAAGATGGCGCATGTTAAGACTCTATTTGTTAATTAGTTGCAACCTTCCTTGGGTGCATATCACATCAAAGAGAAATTTAAGAAATACAGAGACGTCAATAAAGTTTAATTGGAAAACAATGTGCCTTCTGCTAGGTGGATAGGCTTTGGATTTGTTAATTTTTTATCTGATGATGTCGTTGTAGCATGCATAGATGGAAATAATAAAAATAGGATTTAGAGGAGCTCACACATATACAATATATTATGCACGTAGCACTACAAGGATTTATGTGGATAAAAGTTCTCAGTACTGTATAAATACGCCACATAAAAGGTTTGATTTGGTAATCATACATTGCTTTATACAATGTTAATGTACTTACCAAATTCTCACAAATTACAAAGTATGTTAGCTCTAAATATGATGCAACTCTACACATTGATCGATGTAGCTTGGATTTGGAGGATTGTGCAGAGGCCATTCTCATGGAGGACCTTAAGGGCATTTCTTTGGCTACCAGGATGGCTAATATGAAGGTGGTTCTGCAGAGGGTTTCACATAACCATCTTATTGCATATGAGAGGGTCAACACCAAGCTGAATGCCTTGGCAAGAGAGTTGACTCAAAAGACTGTTGTCCACACAATTCCAGTCCATGCCTTAGCGTTGCAGCTCATATTTCAACATTCCCCTTATGCCTTTAGGAATGATGCTACTTAGCCTATGAAGATCGAGTATCCAGGTGCCTCTCGCCAAGCTTCTGATGATATTATTATTTATGACGATGATTAATTATGATAGTGTTTATGATAGTTTGAAAATAGGACTTTCTATGAATCTACTTTATCTTTTTATGGTAACTCTAGTCATAGCCCTCGACATGTGGGGCGTCATTTTGATATATTTTCTCAAATTGTTTCATCTAAGACTCTTGGATTTTGCTAAAAGCAACTCTTTGAATAGGGCTCCAAATAATGTCGCCTGGACCCATGAAACAGTCTCATTCAAGCCTTTGTTGCTATGTAAATATTTCTTAGTTTAATTTAATTTTTAAATTTAAAAACAAAACAAAAACTTTATCAAAATTTAATTTTATTACACATTTTGAATAAAAAGTATTTCGAATCTTACCTAAAAACTGACAAATTTTGCATATATATAGAATTAGTAAAATGTCATTGCAATAGAAACTAAAATGGAATATACTAAATTTTATTTATTGCATTACAATAATTATAAAAACATAGAAAACTTCCTTACATTATAATAATTGCACCAAGAGAAGCGAGGTGTTGGGCCAGCCCAGTATGGTGGAGATCCTGTCACGTTAGTTACGTTATGCTAGCTGACATAAATAAAAAATGAAAAATATAAATTACATATGGACTTAAATAAAATATTAAAAAATGAAAAATGAAAAATATAAATTACATATTGACTTGAATAAAAAAATAATATTAAACTAGCATAGATCCATTTTAAACCCAGATCTATCAAGTACCGAAAGAGATCCAAATGGTAAAAAAATGTACACCTCGAGAAATTGGATTCCTCTCGGTGCTTGATAGATCCGGGTTTAAAATGGATCTATGCTAGTATAAAAACATAGAAAATGAACATAAGAAGAAGAAAAAATTAACATGAGAAAACACGTGAAAAAATAGAATAGAAAATGAGGAACGAAAGAAAAAATAATAATATGAGAAAACATGTGTAGGAAATAGAATGATCAATCAACAAACATTAAAAAGAATGGTAGTGACGCATTGTTTAGAAATTCTCATGCCCTCCCAAAGCCAAGATTCTTATGTAGTTTATTCTCCATAATAAAGTTTTAACTTGGGATCAATTACAAAGCTGGAATAGGCCAAGGCCACGAAGATGCTACTTATGCAAACATGTATAGGAAATAAACTTTGATTTATTTGTGGAATGTAGGAATGTTTCTTTGGTTTTAAAGGAGATTGGTGTGTTATAGATCTAATGCTCCTGGGTTGGCTCTTCTGTTGCTTATGGAACTGGTTTCACGACTTGGAGCTTTGTAACTTTAGAAGCCTTCCTCTTATCTTTGGATGGAGAATGTAGATTTCTAGGAACAAATTTTTATTTACGGATACTTTTATCAACCCTCAGTTCTTTGTTAGAAGAATTCTTGCTATCTTACATAGTTTTCCTCAATCATTTGCTTCTAAAATCCCTCGCCTCTTGAAAGATGTGCCCGTCAATCAAGATATTCCATGGTCATACTTTGATGGAGCTACAAAGATCAATCCAAATAAGAGTGGTGTTGGTGGGGTAGTTTATCTATCCATGTAGGAAAAGGTACAATTTAGCGTTGGCCTGGGGAAAGGTACGAATAATTTTGCTAAATTGTTTGCATTAAAACTTTTATTTACTTTAGTTGTGGAGAAGAATTTAAGGCATTTGCAAATCTTCAGAGATTCTCAACTGGTAATTTATTAGATAATGGAAGCAAAATTATGTCTTAAAATATTCTGGAAATGATTAAGCTTCTAAGGAGAAGATTGGATTCAGTGTCACTCCTTCATGTCTATAGAGAAAACAACATAGAGACTAATTTGCTTTCTAAAGAAGGTGTGAATATGGAGATGGGTTAATGGATTATTACATAACTCCTGACATAATCAAGAAATAACTATCTTCATACTCCTTTTTATTAAATATCTCTGGACTAATTTTCGATCACTACTGAAAATATTTTCATAATAATCTATTTGGGTTCTCTGTCGGATCAATTTGCAATTGAGGCCTTTTCCTTTGATCCAAGGTTCTCAGATTTTTTTTCACATTTTGCCAACTCCTTCCTTGATGAAAAAGGTTTCTGGTTCTTTCATTTGAATCTTTAATCAGCGAAAGTGTTTTCTTTACAAGATGGTTTGTATTTGGTTTGGTTACGGGCACGTCATGTTTGATGGCATTGAAATATCATGATATTTGTGTTCCTTATATTGTTATTCCTTTGGGTTTCCTTTGTCTCGATTGTTATTTTGATTGTACTTCGGTCGTGGTTTGGATTCAGGATTGACTTTCGATCATGGCATGGTTTTATTAGTGGTTGAGTTTTGGAGAGCTCTTGCTTCATGTGATCAACGAGTTTTGTGTTCTTCCCGAACTCTTATAAAACTCCTTTATATTCAAAGTCTCATTTACAACCATCACAATAGCTTGGTTGTTTTGAGATTTGATTTGTTTATGATGTGTCCTTTTTTATGTTTCATCTGTGATAAGATGGATTAGGTGCTGGCATGACATTGACTCAAATTTGTGAGACCTATTATAATCCATAACCTCTTTTGTTTGTAAAGTCTCTAACGTGTTCAACAAAGATTAGAAAGGGTCTTTTTGGTTTTAGTTCATTATACAATGTATCCTAAAATGCATGACCAAAACCTAATTACAATATACTTATGGGTAGAATAAGATGATAAATGTTCGAACATACCTACGGCTAGAATAAGATGATAAATGTTCCAACATAAAATGTATCCCCTTTTTGGCATTTTTTATGTTTCAACTCAAGAGTTTTTCTTCTAGTAGTTTTTAGCTCAATATGTTGAACTACAAGAAGAAAATATCTTGAGCTAAAACATACAAAATTGCACTTACAAAACAAAAGTGGGACACGCATTTTTATCTTATTTTACCTATAGGTTATTGTAATTACTTTTGGGTTAAATTGTTTTCACTAATGTTTGTGTAATTTTTTTAATGTTTAAAAAAAAATAAGTATGTAATATAATTTAAAAAGAATATTTTTTAAATTAAAAATTTGTATTTTTAATTGATAAGTAGTTATGATTTGACAAATTTTATATACTTTATATCATACTTATCAAATAAAATTATTTAATAAATAAAAAAATTCCAAAAAAATTATAATGACACTTGTTTTTAGTTTCAATAGCTTTACAAACTTCTTTAATTTTGCATGTTTGTTTTATTTTTTATATTTTTTTCCTCTAAAAAAAATTGATGTTAGATAACGGCCAGAGCTATCCATTGAGCTTGTTGCGGAGTAGATCTGTGAACCATTGATCTCGTTGCGGATTAGATCTGAACCATTGATCTTCTAAATTTGTGGATCAACATTTAACTTTGCAGATTCAAGGGTTTCTAGTTTGATTTACTGTAAGCTAAACTGAACTGAAGATTAACTTGATGCTTAAACAAAGTAGCTGATCTGTCATCCAACTCACTCAAGAGGACACAAGCCTATAACAAATTCCTTTGGATAAACATTTCATGCCCGCTCTCTGCTGTTAATCAACTTGCTAGTTGAATCAACGAAATGGCTTGTTGATCGTTCGATCAGTGTCCCCACCAAATCAACGATGGGCTTCAAAAAATATGAAGTGTGTTCCATAAATATTTCATGCACATCAAAAGTTTGTCAAAACCCATAACTTATCCCAACCAAATGTTCTTATCGTCGTTGATCTTCTCCAAGATCGATCTCCACCGCACGATGTATGGCGATTTGTTTAGGATTAACTCGGGCACACCTTATGTTTGCGAAATTTGATTTCAACCATAAATCTGTCGAAGATACAAGTTATTTAACTTTATGTAATCTTCGTTGAATTGATCATTGAAACGATCAATTCCTTCTATAACGCTTCACACAGACAGATTTGATCTCATACGCCTCAATTTTATTTCAAGTTACACATATACACATAGAGGATTGAAATTCTATACTTCTGGTTAATGAAACAAAGGTATTAAATGATCTTGCAGAGTATAACTTTGTTCTTTATTCAATTAACAAGTCATAAATCACACACTCTCTACTATATGCTCTCTGCAGACAGATCTGGCACCAATGCTAGGAAAACAAAAGTGGAGAAGTTGTTCTTCCCAACCAACTCCTAGAGCAGCCAAATTACTTGCTTCAGAACCCCTGAGCCTGTTCGATGAACCACAAGAGAAAAATATCTTAATGCGCCATCTCTTGCATTAAAAAAATGTTAATCCCCATCTAATGCTAGCCTCCTGTTGCTCATGGACATACTATTAAATAGTATTTTGCCTAGGACTTGGTCATTTATGAGCCTCCTGCTCTTTAGCAACTCAACTAGGAGTGCAGACCTGATTTTTGGGGATGATGCCTCCTGCATCTCGAGTTCTCACTCAGTGGTCTTTGTCACTTGTCATTTCCCTCTTATGGATTAGCGAACACTCTTTCAACAGCTATTTCAACCTTTGTTTTCCTTCAACATCTTTTAACAATAAGGAATGTTGTATTACAGATGTTCTATTTTTTACTTTCGTGTCAAAGAATAATAAAATAATAATCAAAATATTTTCCAGCAGAATTAATAATTATTAATTCATGGGGTATTACATACACCTCCCCTTAAAAGATAACATCATCCTCAGTGTTATAAATTTTGCTTTTATTCATCCATGTTAGCCTCTTGGAATGAGTCTGGATATGCCTCCTACATATTACTTTCCAATTCCCAAGTAGCTTCTTTCGGACTAATGTACTTCCATTGCACCTTTACATGTCCGATGATACAGCTCCAGAGCAAAAGTTATCTTTTGTCGAGAATGCACTGCGGTCCCACTTGGAACTCTTCCTCGTGTTCCACCTAGGTTACATTCCAATCAATCACATGAGAAACATCATGCACATATTTGTTTTCAATATAGAAACATGAAACACATTATGCACTTTAATATTGGGTGGTAGGGCTAACTGGTATGCAATCGGCCCTACTGTAGCTAGAATTTCAAATGGTCCACAATACCTGGGTGCCAATTTCTTATACTTTCCCAGTCTAAAGGTACTTTCTTGGGGATTTACCTTTATGTATACAAGATCACCCACCTGGAACTCTCTAGGAGTTCTTTTTAAGTTAGCATAACTTTTCTGCCTGTCTTGGGCAGTGAGTCACGTTTTGTTGTACTTATTTCATAGTTAGTTCCATATATTCTAATCAATCAGGTCCTAACATTAATCTATCAATAGGGCTACTCCATGAGATTGGATTATTACACTTACGCCCATATAAAATTTCAAATGGACTCATCTTGGCAAAGGCTTGGTAGCCATTATTGTATGCAAACACTACGAGATGCAGATAGTCTTCCCACTTAGTGGGTCTTTCCATGACATACATCCTCAACATGTCCTTGATGTCTTGGTTTTTTCGTTATGTGTGTCCATCTGTTTCAGGGTGGTAGCTAGTGCTGAAGTTTATCTTGGTTTCCAACCCTGCAAACAATGATTTCCAAAAGTTTGATGTAGACTTGACATCCCGATCAGAAATTACCATTTTTGGCACTCCATGAAGTCGAAATATTTCCTTGAGGAATATTTCTGCAACATTGAAAACCTTGTAATCCGATTTCACAGGTATAAAAAGTGCAGACATGCTTAATTTATCACTACAACCATAATTGAATCATGTTGTTTTTTAGTCAATGGAAAACCTGTGATAAAATCCAAAGATATTACCTCCCATTTCCATTCAAGAATTAGTAAGGGTTGTAACAAACATGCTGGATGTTGATGTTGTTCCTTCACCTATTTACATTCCAAACATTTAGACAGGTAATCCACTAGATCTACCTTCAATTTTATTTTATTTTTTAGCGAAAATAATTGCTTCCTGAGGGCTGTTATCATCTTTTGGTAACCAGGGTGCCCTACATAAGGAGGTATGTGCAGCACATTTGAATTAGACCATTTTAGATCCGCAATGTTAGGCATGTATATCAGTGAGAAGATGTTAAACAACCCAAATACATATTCGCATAAGCAACTCCTTCTAACTCCACATGTATACTGCTTTGATTTTCGACAATAAAGGCACCCCCAAGGCCTGCCTCAAGGGAAAACTTTATCATATCTATTGGTGTTTTGTTTCTTGCATGCCACCATACATGGCTTTTCTGCAATGTATATCCTGAGGTGGTTCCTACATCAAACCATTAGTACATAGTTAATCAAATCAAATTATGAATTTACAATTATGTCTCCTATAGAATTAGATTTTTGCAATCCTGAGGACATCCTCTTATTGTTTGGCTATGGTAAGTGGGAGCACTTACCCCCTATCATTTACACTTGTTTCCAACCTGGAAAACCACATATAACACGTCATCTTAACACAATTCTAGATTAGTCAAACCATCAATATAAAGTATCAAAATTCCAAATCTGGGATTTAGAAATCTATTTTGTTTAGTTTTTACCGCCATGAGGTCCTTCTCAGACATTTAGCCCTTGCACATGGTAGATTCTTGTCTTTATTTGATTGGACATAACCGTACTGCCATGTCTTTAGTCAATTCTACCTGCAACCTGTAACTTCCAAACATCCAAGCAATTTGGTGGGCCTCTATGTATACAATCCTTTCATTGCAATATTTACACTAATCTCTGACGTGATCTTCAAAATTACAATAATAAGTAATTCAAACCATATTAGTTATTACCATTTCCAGGATACTATATGGCTATCTTATATGCATCATTAAAATAACCAGACATTTTCACCTTATTTAAGTAACTAAAACAAACCTTCCATACCCATGATTAAGCAATCATGTTCATCATGCTTTCATACCAGACCATCGCACACTCATTGTGCCATTCACCACAGACTATGTTTAGGTTTTTATTAAGTAAACATTCTTTGTTTACCCTTCTTTCTCACTACTCCATGTAGCTTACTGATTTGATTTCAGTGAAAGGAAACTCTGATCATGATGCCCGACTTCCCTGTATACAGTATTTCTTGTGACTAATATGCAATTTAGTCAGGTTCTATATTTGGAATAACCTCTAAATATAACCAACCCGGACAATATTCCTTCAGATATTGATGAAGTGTAGACTTCAAATTTGAGGTGAGTAGTTTTTTAGAAAAAAATTCGCATCCAAATTGGACTATTATCCATCTTGCTAGTTGAACCAGTGGAATCATTAAGGATCGTCAGATCTTGATCCACCCAAATCGACGGTGGACTTCAATTACTATAGATCGGATTACATTAAAATTTCGCATCCATTCAGTTTTGTGAAGACCGTGCAACTTTAACCAGCGGAATCACTAACAACCGTAGATATTCTTCAATGATCAACCTCGTCCGTTGATCTCGATCTCCTTCATATTGGTTACTTTCCAATTCCGCAACCTGACTCACCTTTTATCTTTCGCGCTCTTCCTTCTAGCGAAATGTTCCAGGGTCGTTGGATTTATCTCTAGTCAGAACGAGAAGGTGAAATTCTAGGTACAACTTCCATAATTTAATCTATGTGCACTTTAGTTCAGCGGGATTCCCACCAACCATTGGATCATCCCATTCACCAGATCTCAACCATAGATCTACCCACACATGTTAAGTTGACTTCATCCATCCCATAGTTTTATCTTACTTGTAACTCTCATTTGTGGAATCTATCCTCGGTCGTAGATCTGTTCTGAGTTACAGATATTTAACTCAGGTGATTCATAGTTGAATTTATCCGAGGAATGATCAGTTTCATTCACACTCTCCCTTTGTCGATTGATCGAAGAATCAATCAACCGATCTTGACCAATCTTGTCTTTGTCCAATTCTAAAATCCATTCTAGCGCTCGGAAAAAGCTATTTTCCCACGCATGACTACCTTGCAGATCTCCTTATGGACCCTTAAAAGTAGGGAGATATGGAATGGTTTATCGACAGAGGGATCCATCTGTTGGGTGCAGGGTCAACATTTTTAACATAATTTACCCTACTATATACTTTTTCAACCAATCCATGACAATCATCATATACACATACATCTGCATGTCTACCAAGGTTACTATCAACATCATATACATGAATCAGAATCTAATATCATTAGCTTTCATGATTCGCAAAGGTTCTGGTATTCATATTGGTCCTATTCACTGATAGGTAAACTTATTACTTCAAAGGAACAAATTTACTTACAGTGCATATACCTTTTATAAGTATTTTTCTTGCAAGCGCCTTTTAGGTTTCTCTTGGATGTCCAAGCAAAACATACCAAGTGTTAACAGTACTCTTAGTACTAAACCAAGCTACCCAACAATAAGATAATTAGAGGTAAAACATTCAAATTATGCCTTATGTTCTTGTATTTCCTCTTCACCTTCATCAAACAAGATCAATTGCCTTTCATTTAGCTCCAATGGTTGGTTGAACTAACCAGTGTTTCATATGATTTACCTTGGTGACTTGGCAGAGCTCCCTCATCCTTGGGGTGTTGCAACTCATGTGGCTCCTGGATCACTTAATATAGTAGTGGTGGGATTATAAATAATACCTTCCCATTCACCATCGTTCCCACCAGTTGCTTTTCAACAAGGTATTATATAAATATACATGAAGTTCATTTTCAATAAAGCTACCTCAGCCATGCTTAATCAGTTACACAATTAGTACTTACTTTTCAACAGCAATATAAGAAATACCCCCAAGTTATTACTAGTACCCCTTCAATACTGCCACCACATACCTTTCTAGTGGAGATCACAAGGGAAGTTATTTTCATAGATCACCTAAAATACTTTTCTTTTACTGCAACATGCAAAGCTAAGTTACATGCAACAATTCCCATCTAACTGAGAATCCACAAGGGCCACACAACATATCACTTTTCATCTTATTTCAGGGCATATTTGTTCTCAGAACTCATTCAAGAAGCCATTAATCATCAACTAAAATTATTCATACAACGATCCTCATTTATACATGCTCATTAATCGACAATACCTTAATCTATTTCCTTCCTATAATAATCATGTAATTTCCATCAAAGACAACCCTTCATGAATCACTTACCATACGAGCATCCCTTATATTGCCCTCTTCAATATTTAAATATTGTTTCGGGTGACGTTCCTTTTCTGCAGACATTCTCTCATCTGCCATATTTCCTGCAAAATATATTTGGACTTCTCTTTGTTGTGTATAAGAGAATTTTCAAGACAAAATAAACATGAGTTAGTTTGTTGTTTTCTAAAGCAGTAGTGTGTTGAGCCTATTCAGGCCTAGTGTTGAAAACGTGCTCTGATACCGTATGTAACAAACCTCAAATTTCAAACATAAAAAATATATTCTATAATCATATATGTTCAGACATATTAATAAAATACCTAACTGTAATGAGGCATTACAAACAAAATCGTTAACTTAAAGCATAATCCTGGCCATATGAAATGATCATCATCTCCTTAAAAGATCTTAGAAACAATTTTCCAAAAGATTATATTTCCAAACAAAACTCAAAAATCTAATTTATTGTTCTTCCGCCAGAACCATCCCACAGTTCTGATTATGCGTTCCGCATTCCGCATTATCCTTTCCGCTACGAAATCTAGGAACCAGAAATACAACGTGCGACAGAGTCCTTCGAACCACTTTCTACCTTCCGCCTTCCACTCCGGAATCTGGGAATTGAAACTCAACGAAATGACCACCTTGTCTTTTGACTTTCCTCCTTCCACTGCGGATCTCAGAAGTCAGAAAATCCATGTAGCAATCACTTGGTCTTTCGGCTTTTTGAATTCCTCCTTTCCGCCTTCTCCTACAAACCTAAAAAATCAGAAAACTCGTGGAATGAACACTTTTCCTTTCTACCTTCTGCCTTCCAACTTTCTCTTTTCCCCTTTTCACTGCGGACCTCGAAAATCTGAAAAACAACTTTTTTCCTTAACCTTTTTCCCATTTTCCGCCTCCCAACTTACAACTTTCTAGGAATTAAATTTCTGCAAATCCATCTTCCATAACTTCTGTGAACCGTCAATCTCATTGTGGATTAGATCTAGACCATTGATCTTCTAAATTTGTGCATCAACATTTAAATTTGCGAATTCAAGGGTTTCTGGTTTGATTTGGGGTTTTGATTTACTGTAAGCTAAACTGAATTGAAGATTAACTTGATGCTTAAACAAAGTAGTCGATCTGTCGTCCAACTCACTCAGGAGGACTCAAGCCTATAACAAATTCCTTTGGATAAACATTTCACGCTCGCTCTCTATTGTTAACCAACTTGCTAGTTGAATCAGTGAAATGGCGTGTTGATCGTCCGATCAATGTCCCCACCAAATCAACGGTGGGCTTCAAAAAATATGAAGTGCATTCCATAAATATTTCATGCACATCAAAACAATTTCAAAACCTGCAACTTCTCCCAGTGAAATGTCCTTATCATCGTCGATCTTCTCCAAGATCGATCTCCACCACACGATGTATGGTGATTTGTTTAGGCTTAAATCGGGCACACCTTCTGTTTGTGAAATTTGATTTCAACTATAAATCTGTCGAAGATACAAGTTCTTTAACTTTCTGTAATATTCGTCGAATTGATCAGTGAAACGATCAATTCCTTCTGTAATGCTTCACACAGACAGATTCGATCTCATACGCCTCAATTTGATTTTGAGTTACACATATACACATAGAGAATTGAAAATCTATACTTCTGGTTAATGAAACAAAGGTATTAAATGATCTTGCAGAGTAGAAATATGTTCTTTTATTCAATTAACCATTCACAAATCACACACTCTCTGCTATATGCTCTCTGCAGACAGATCTAGCACCAATGCTGGGAAAACAAAAGTGGATAAGTTGTTCCTCCCAGCCAACTCCCATAGCAGCCAAATTACTTGCTCCAGAACCCTCGAGCCTGTTCGTTGAACCACAAAAGCAAAATATCTTAATGCGCCATCTCTTGCATTACACATATGTTAATCCTCGTCCAATGCTATCCTCCTCCTGTTCATGGACATACTATTAAGTAGTGCTTTTCCTAGGACTTGGTCATTTATGAGCCTCCTGCTCTTTAGCAACTCAACTAGGAGTGCAGACCTGATTTTTGGGGATGATGCCTCCTACATCTCAAGTTCTCTCTCGGTGGTCTCTGCCACTTGTCATTTCCCTCTTGTGGTCAGTGAACACTCTTTCAACAGCTATTTCCACTTTTTTTTCCTTCAACGTCTTTTAATAATAAGGAATGTTGTATTACAAATGTTCTATTCTTGACTTTCCTATCAAAGAATAATAAAATAGTAATCAAAGTATTTTCCAGCAGAATTAATAATTATTAATTCAGGGGGTATTACAATGAGGGACCTGCTTCATACTTGTTAGGTGTCCATGTGTCTGCTATGGAGTTTTATTTTCCCAAATCGTATCCAAGGCTTGATTTATCAAAAGGTGATCTTTGGCAGTTCTTCAATTTCTTCACCAGACTCTTCTTTTTCTCCTGTTTGACTGATCAATTTAGTATTTACTCTTTCAACTCCATATTCTTTGTCTTTCATATCATCCTGTAAACTTGTCTTCTTGTGATTGAGTTTCTTGAAGAGATCCATAGACTTCTAATGGTACTTATCGAAGGACCCCAAAATCTTTCTTTTAAGTCACAAATTATATCTCGGGTCAATATCTACTACAAGGTGTGCTAAGACATCTTTCTTTGCTTCTTCAAGATCATCTTCAATGTTATCACAATCACTGCTACTGTGATAAAAAATATTCTTACCTTTACTGGTGTCTAATATGCACTCCTCCTTTTCTTCTTGCTTTTTCTTCTTCAGTAAACTTGACTTCTGCTTCAATATTTGTATCTTGGTTTCTTCCTTGATGCTCACTTTCCAGCTTGAACCAAAGGTCTTTGGCTGAAGTGTGTTCTCCTACACTCTTCTGACATAGCTTGAGATTCCATCCATAAGAAACTTCAATGCAATGATGTTTCCCTTCTTGGAATCCTTCTGTGCAACTAACTTTGTCTTCTTGTTGGACTGACTAGGTGGATTGACCACAATCTCCCATACACCAAATTTCTTTTAAGTAAGCTTTCATCTTACTTCTCCATCCAAAGTAATCGGTCACATCAAGTACTGCAACTTCATCGTTACTGGGGGATTCTGTCTTTGCATCCATTGTGTGTCCACCGATCTCTTTCAAGCTAGTTAGGCTTGTGTTGAAGTCCCACTCTGATACAAATTGTTTGATGCAATCGCACACTAAGAGGGGGGGGGTGAATCAATGGGACAACACTTTTGACAATTTCAGCTTCTTAAATACTTGACATGTATATCATTCAACACTTTCACTTCAATGATTTCATCAATCACTAAGCTATCATTATCATTCGTCATATTTAAACATGTCATTCATACTATCAAGTCACACCATTAGAGACATATCACAGTATAAACTTTGTAATCTTTTTATATTAAATTCAAATGGCTACAACCGTAAGGTTTCATTTGCTACAACTGATTGAGAAGCACCAACGTATATTCCAAGACTCGGGTTGGTCTTTTCTTAGGTCCAACTAAGAAAAATAGTGCAAGGCCCATCTTGTATTACATATAAATACTTGTCACATCACATATCATCTGCTACTTGTCAAATCCTCATTTAGTTATCAATCAATCATCTATTCATCAACCTTTCCCACTTGAGTCACTCTATCATCTCATATTGCAGTAGGTGTCATCAAACTTTGTTGTACTATTATGTCAACATCATGTCCATTATCATGCCATTGTCAAGGTACTTATTGAAACTTTCAAGTCTTCAAGTCTCCTAAAGAAACAATGTTTCGTATGTATTTAAGGTTATCTGGTATCATTAAGGTCTACTCATACAACATAATTTATTTATAACTCATTCACAAACCAACTACATAGTCATTATTCAGTCCACACAATAGAAGAAGCAGCCAAGTCTTAAAAATTCACCTAAACCCTGTCTCTGCTATCATGAATTTTTACTATAGAAAATCAGAGATAAAATGAATGTCAATGTTCGTTTTCAGAGAGAAGGAGAGATTCAGAAGGATGTCTTCCTGTAACAGCTTCAAAAATATATCTTACTGAGTACTAAGGCAGCCCACGAATTTCAGAGATCAATCTCGCTTGTTTTCTTCATCCTGCAGGTGCATAAGATTGTGAACTAGTTGTTGTTGTAAACTTTATTTATTGCTGCTCAATATACCCGAAACTCAGACCTTAGAGAGATTCAAATTTTATTATTGTGATTGCCTCAGTAACCTATACATGAAAATCAGAGATAGATTGGAGGCTTACAACTTCACTATGGTTGCTCCTGAAATTCCAAACCCCAAAAAAACTTTACTTCATCTTCATTGTTGCTGCCTCAATGCACAAACCCGAAAATTCCTCAGTAACAGTCGAATTTCCTTGGAGTTGTCCTATTTTTTCTTCACTTAAAATGAAGATGTTGACTCATATTTATACTGGTTTTCCATCATTATTTTCAGCCGACATAAGAATTCGTCGAATTTTTATTTAATAAATCACTTGTAATTTACTGGGACGACTTTTGAATTCTTACTTAATCATTGTGTCATTAGGGCTTGTGTTATTTTATTATTTTACTTGCATTTAGGGTTTTTCTTTATATATGCAAGTGATAAGAGCATCATTGCCATGTCTTCAGCACTTTGCCATGTCATGCTTTGTCCTCAATGTCCTTTGCCATATCATCATTTCATCCTTTGTGTTCTTTCTTTATCAAGTCATCAACCTCCCAATTCATCAATGCTTGAGCCTTGTCATCAACCTTCGTTGTGCTTGCTTTCTTGTCACCATGTGTATTCTACATGTCATTATACTTTGTCATCATTGTCCTTGTGTATTCTACATGTCATTATCCTTTGTCATCCTTGTCCTTTATCTCAACTCATTGTCCTTTGTCATTAATGTATTGTCATCAATGACAATCATATTCATCGGTTTCCTCTTTGGAAGAAGAAAAATATGCTCAACTGAATAAGGAACATAGACAACTGCAAGATGAAAACTCGACCCATGTAGAGCAACTGAGATCAACTGATGAGAGAGAAAAAGTGCTTGATAATTTGAACCATGTGAGCTAAACCCAAGAAACTGATATATTGTAGCCTTCAATATCAAACCATGTGAGGTAAAATCAGCTCCAAGTGTCTAGGCAAATGCAAAATGTCTCCATCTTTACTAGTTTTGTGAGGAGATGAGCATGTGATCAAATAGAAAGGTAGAGAAGCCATGGGACTGTGGAGAGCAAATGCTTGAGATCCATAATCTGATATAGCTTCAAAAATAACCAATGATCCACAAAATATAATATCAACAAACTCATGAGAGAAAACTGACATCAAATCCCCAGCAATAATTTTGAAAGAGACTTGCGATACTTGATTTTTCAAACCAAAATTGATGAGAATGGCTACAAGCATGACTGGAGGCTCTTGAAACTTAAAATTCAAACCAAATAAGGTCATATCAAATACAAATAAATTCATATCATATCCAATAGTTTGGAACAAAGGTTCCAAGTGCCCCACCAAAATGGTAGATGCACAATTTTCTCCTTCTTCAACAAAATTCTGAGTATTGGTGCATTCAATCATGTAGGAATTTGTTGGAAGCTCTACATCAAGGAGAGTGAATGGATCACTCCTAAAATCTGATATTTCTTCCAAAATTTCCAAAGTATTACTTTACTACACACCAGCAACAATATTAGATGGAGAGAAATCAAATTCCTCTTCATTTTCTAAAGCAAACACTAGCAAACTTTGCACATAATTTAAAATAAAAGAATCACTGGAAAATGTTTGCATAGAATGGAAGGAGAGTTTTTCTTCAATAACAAAGATTTGAAAGTCTTCTTCTGAATCATCTATATGAGAAGATGAGATATCATAGATGTCATAAACTTCCAGAGCAGTAGGAGAAGGAGTCACTCCAGGGAGACTTTCTTCAATTTGAATTGACTGTGTTGAAGATTCTGCTTCTCCTTCATCTTGAACAACTTGCTTTGGTGCAAGAGAGGGCACATAGAGTACATTATTGAACTCATCATGTTGTATTTTAATAGAACCTCTCCCAAAAGTTGGGATTTGGGAGTCATCTCCCATATGAGTGTCAGGTCCTTCTGATAGAGTGAGAGTGGTGAAGGATTCCCTGAAGGAAACCATGTGGTTGGATACTCCAGAATATATCAAGTAAGCCTTCGATGGAGTGAAACCTGCTTTCAAAGCATGGCATCGCTCATATTTTTCAGTCTACTCTCCAGCATCAAACATCTATGCACCTTGTGGAAGGGAAATATTGTTATATTCAAGGAGTGTTGTCAACTGGTCAAGAGCCTTCTTCATGCACTGTCTTTCTGGATGAAAGCCTCTCATACAGTATGGACAGCTAGTATTCTTTTTCTTGGAAACCGAGGCTCCTTCAAAACACTTCTGATTCTCTTTTGGTTTCGAATCGGAGGCTTTGGGCTCCTTCCCCTTGTGCTTCCCTTTAGCTTGCGCATTGGTTGAGTCTGACATCAAGAGAGCTTGATTCTTGGAAGTTTAAAGCACTCTGATTTGAACTAACTTGTCCTGCTCCATTATTAAGGACTCAACAAAGCCATCTAGAGAAGGCGTCTTCTAATTTGGGATGGAAGCTCTTCTGAAATGGAAGGTAGAGACGAAGATAGAGTACTTTGAGCCAATCTTGCTCGATACTGATAGAACTAATTGCTCATATTTCCTCTCTATTCTGCATTGCTTACACTGCAGTTCTAGTGACTTGAATTTTGTGAAAATTTGTTGGATAATATCAAAATTGTTGGGATGCAATGAAATTAGCTCATTCTCCAATATGTGCCCTCAGAGCTCATCTTGTTTTCCAAATAATTATTCGAGCTTTTCCCAAGCTTCTTTAGGAGTCTTTAATCCCTCAAGGTGAAAGAGGAGAGTCTAGGAGATGTGAGTGCATAGGAAGCCAAATGTTTCATCCAACCGATTCAATAACTTATTTTTCTCAGTAGGATGATGAGGCTCTGTCTCTCTGCTCATAGTCATCCTAAACAGGCCAAGCTTGTGTAAGGAGACCTGCATATCTTCCCTCCAATCAACATAGTTGAAGGGTGTAAGGATCTTAGGTAAAAGAGCAGAGGAATTCATCAAACTTTCTTTTGAATAGTCAATTATTCAATAAGCTACATAGGAACCTACATGTATCACTACAAAAACCAAAAACAATTCGCAATCATGTCAGAATCAAGCCTTCCATCTCGACATGTACACTTTCTCAAGGTTTGTCACACCTGCAGAGACTTCGTTGGATGAATCCAGAGTTAGCAATGCACACTTTGCAGGATTTATGTGGAAACCTAGCTGCTTTTGGTGTACAATGGAGATCAGACAGACTTGCTGCTATCCTGAACAAGGCTTTGATACCATGTTTGAATTATTGAACCACTGATCTACATACAATGAGTGCAATTGAAATGGTAAAATTGTGCAGTAGAATGGAATGAACAATGTACACTGAACAAGACAATTTTCAGATAAAAATTAATAAAATATTATTAGTAAATTACAACATTATCTTCATTAATCCCAACATTATACAACAATGTTACATAAAGGATAATTCGAATCATGTGGATAAGATTTGAATCTACCAACTCAGCCCTAACTGGCCGACTAACTATAAGTGTCTAAAACACTATCGGAACTCACTAGTCTAACTCCACATGTCTAATTCAGTCTATCAATCAGTTAAACCAGTTAAACTGATGAGGTAGGTGATAAATGGCACCTACTCTTATGCAACCATGCAAGAATGGCGCTAACTGAATTTAAGGACATCTAACTGAATGTAACTGGAGGTTAACTTAGCATAACTACTTACCTACCACAACCAACTGATGGAAGCTACTAGTGGCACTCAAAATGGCTCCTAAAATGTAGGGATTGGTCTCAAAGGCACATTAACTAATTTATGAACATGCATCAAGTGTCAGTTAACCTTTATATGTGTTCCCCACACCCTATTGGTTGGTACTAGTGGCACCAATGGCAGTAGTGGACCCAATGGCACTAGTGGACCCAATATCATGGTGGCACCAAACTCAAGCAAATGATTCCTAAGTTAGGCAAAATGATCTAGTAGACTATATATGGACACGGGAGGATTATAAATCCTAACAAGAACATTACTACAAAAAGTGAGTTATGTACTCTCAAATGAGATTCTGATGCATTATTACTCACTAATAGTCTTTCCAAATGGATTTTTCTCATGAACAATCCTTTGCTCATGTGTGAACATGTTGAATTGTTCCTTCATTCTCTGATCTTTAAACAAATAACATCTATGTGCCCTCTTCTTTCGTTGTTACCCTTTTCTTCCAAAGCTCTAATTCTATTATGGTTGTTCTTACATCAAGCAACATTCTTTATTACAGAGTCCCCTTTTAATGTCAACGATCAAAATTATTCTTTTCACCTTCTGAAATTTTTTTGTCCATTTATCTTTAAGTTGATTGTTGATTGCAAGCTTTATCAAAATTCCCCCCCATGGTGGATGTGAATCTCCACCAGCCATGAGGAGAGGTGATGAGTCAACAAGACAAGTGGCAGAGGGGCCACTCATGTAAGCTAGCAAATGTCCTTTTCGCATTCTGTCAGAAATTGAACACCCATCTTGTCTTCATGATTAATAGTGGTGCAAGGTACGTCTATTATAGCGGTTTAGCATCCATCTTGGGAATTGAACGATTCTTTTGCATGCAAGTATTCATGGCTTAGTAATCCCGTCCTTGCCACTTTCTTGCGATGCATGGTGTCATGATGAAGTTTCTATTTGGAAAACACTAGTGTAAGCGCCTTTGTCACAAGGGCTCTAGCAGTTTCTTTAGCGAAGGAGATCCATGGTCTAGTTGCATTCTTGTAAAGGCTCTACTCTATTAATGTTTAGGTAGGGAGTGGATCTTAGTGTGGAATTCCTTAGATCCCTTGATCTCCATGGCACACACTAAGGTTACTCCAAGGAAGACGACTGTCTTTCCCTGGAGGACACATATTCCATGAGCCCTTAAAGACATGTAGAACACCCAGGGCTACTTTGAGAAGGAGGTAAAAGCAAGCACCAAGGACCATATTTCCAAAGTAGAAAATCGATTGAGAAGCAAACAACAGAAGATGAACCCTGAGTAGTTGGTTGTTGAGATTGCGGATATGGTGGACAATAATGGTTCAACCAAAACTTGATAAACCAGATACACTCACACCTTGGGTATGTTATGGGGTATGAAATCCTCATTTAGCTTGGATTTGGAGGATTGTGCAGAGGCCATTCTCATGGAGGACCTTTAGGGCATTTCTTTGGCTACCAGGATGGCCAATATGGAGGTGGTTCTACAGAGGGTTGCACATAACCATCTTGTTGTAGATGAGAGGATCAACACCAAGTTGAACGCCTTGGCAAGAGAGTTGACTCGGAAGACTTTTGTCCATGCAATTCCAGTCCATGCCTTGATGTTGTAGCTCATATTTCGGCATTTCCCTTCTGCCTCTAGGAATGATGCTACTTAGCCTGTGAAGACCGAGCATCCAGGTGCCTCTGACCAGGATTCTGACCCTATTACTATTTCTGACGATGATTAATTATGATAGTGTTTACGATAGTTTTAAAATAGGACCTGCTATGAATATACTTTGTCTTTTTATGGTAATACTAGTCATAACCCTTGACATGTGGGGCATCATTTTGATATATTTTCTCAAACTATTGCATCTAAGACTCTTAGATTTTGTTGAAAGCAACTCTTTGAATAGGACTCCAAATAATGTCACATGAACCCATGAAACAATCTCATTGAAGCCTTTATTGCTATGTAAATATTTCTTAATTTATTTTAATTTTTAAACTAAAATACAAAAAAAACAAAAACTTAATTTTATTAAACATTATGAATAAAAAGTATTTCAAATCTTACCTAAAAACTAACAAAATTTGCATATAGAGAATTAATAAAATGTCATTGCAATAGAAACTAAAATGGAATATACTAAAGTTTATTTATTGCATTACAATAATTATAAAAACATAGAAAACTTCCTCACATTGCAATAATATAAAAACATAGAAAATGAATATAAGAAGAAGAAAAATTAACAAGAGAAAACACGTGAAAAATTAAAATAGAAAATGAGGGCCGAAATAAAACAAATAATATGAGAAAACATGTGTAGGAAATAGAATGATCAATCAACAAACATTAAAAAGAATGGTAGTGCCGCATTGTTTAGAAATTCTCTTGCCCTTCCAAAGCCAAGATTCTTATGTGGTTTATTCTCCGTAATAAAGTCTTAACTTGGGATCACTTACAAAGCTAGAATAGACCAAGGCCACGAAGATGCTACTTATGCAAACATGTATAGGAAATAAAATTTGATTTATTTGTGGATTGTAGGTATGTTTCTTTGGTTTTAAAGGAGATTGGTCTGTTACACATCTGATGATTTTTTTGGGTTGGCTTTTCTGTTGCTTATGGAACTGGTGTCTTGACTTGGAGCTTTGTAACTTCGAAAGCCTTTTTCTTATCTTTGGATGGAAAATATAGATTTCTAGGATCAAATGTTTATTCACTGATATTTTTATCAACCCTCACTGATATTTTTATCAACCCTCAGTTCTTTTCTAGAAGAAGTAATGTTATCTTACATAGTTTCCTCAATCATTTGCTTTTAAAGTCCCTCGCCTCTTGAAAGATGTGCCCATAAATCATGATATTACATTGTCATACTTTGATGGAGCTACAAAGATCAATCCAAATAAGAGTGGTGTTGGTGGGGTAGTTTATCTATCCATGTAGGGAAAGGTACAATTTAGCGTTGGTCCGGGGAAAGGTACAAATAATTTTGCTAAATTGTTTGCATTGAAACTTTTATTTACTTTAGTTGTGGAGAAGAATTTAAGGCATTTGCATATCTTTAGAGATTCTCAACTGGTAATTGATTAGATGTTGGAAGCAAAATTATGTCTTAACATATTCACGAGTCCCTTGTTGGAAGTGATTAAGCTTCTAAGGAGAAGATTGGATTCTGTCTCACTCCTCCATGTCTATTGAGAAAACAACATAGAGGTTGATTTGCTTTCTAAAGAAGGTGTGAATATGGAGATGGGTCAATGGATTATTACATAACTCTTGACATAATAAAGAAATAACTATCTTCATCCTCCTTTTTATTAAAGATCTCTAGACTAATTTTGGATCACTACTAGATATATTTTCATAATAATCTATTTGGGTTCTTTGTTGGATCAATTTGCACTCGAGTCATTTTTCTTTGATCCAAGGTTCTCATATTTTTTTTCACATTTTGCCAACTCCTTCTTCAATGAAAAAGGTTTCTGGTTCGGTCATTTGAAGCTTTAATCGACGAAAGTGTTTTCTTTACAAGATGGTTTGCATTTGGTTTAGTTGCGGGCATGCCATGTTTGATGGCATTGAAAGATCATGATATTTGTGTTCCTTATATTGTTATTCCTTTGGGTTTCCTTTGGCTCAGTTGTTATTTTGATTGTACACCAGTCGTGGGTTGGATTCAGGATTGACTTTTGATCATGGCATGCTTTTATTAGTGGTTGAGTTTTGGAGAGCTCTTGCTTCATGTGATCAACGAGTTATATGTTCTTCCTGAACTCTTATACAACTCTTTTATATTCAAAGTCTCATTTACTGCCAGCACACTAGCTTGGTTGTTTTGAGATTTTATTTGTTTATGATGTGTCATTTTTTATGTTCCATTTGTGACAAGATGGATTAGGTGCTGGCATGACCTTGACTCAAATTTGTGAGACCTATTATAATCCATAACCTCTTTTGTTTCTAAATTCTCTAACATGTTCAACAAAGATTAGAAAGAGTCTTTTTGGTTTTAGTTCATTATACAATATATCCTAAAGTGTATCACCCAAAACTGATTACAATATACTTATAGGTAGAATAAGATGATAAATGTCCGAACATACCTATAGGTAGAATAAGATGATAAATGTTCCAACATAAAATGCTTGTCCCCTTTTTGGCATTTTTTATGTTTCAACTCAAGAGTTTTTCTTCTAGTAGTTTTTAGTTCAATATGTTGAACTACGAGAAGAAAATCTCTTGAGCTAAAACATACAAAATTGCATTTACCAAAGTGGGACAAGCATTTTTATCTTATTTTACCTGTATGTTATTGTAATTACGTTTGGGTTAAATTGTTTTCACTAATGTTTGTGTAATTTTTTTAATGTTTTTTTATAAAATAAGTATTTCACATAATTTAAAAAGATTTTTTTTTTAAATTAAAAATTTGTATTTTTAATTGATAAGTATTTATGATTGAACAAATTTAATATAGTTTATATTATACTTGTCAAATAAAATTATTTAAAAAATAAAAAATTCCAAAAAATTATAATGACACTTAATTTTGGTTCTAATAGTTATACAAACTTCTTTAATTTTGCATATTTGTTTTATTTTTATAGCTATTATATAATCAAATCTAGTAAAAACACAATTGCATAACCATAAGGTTGAGAGTGTATATACACATCATATAACTTTGCATAAAAACACAATTACATAACCATAAGGTTGAGAGTGTATATACACATCATATAACTACACTTAAATATAAATAGCACCTAAGAAGCTTCAACATAAGTCAAGCCTATTACAAGCCACCCAAAATAAGCATTGAGCACTACAAAAGACTACTCAAAATAGAGAAAAAAAAAGTCAAAAAGTGTTCAAAAGAAAAGCCATATGAATAGAGCTAACAAGGTAATACAGTCTTTCCAAAAAGCCCACAGACAGACCTTAATAACATATTTCACAACCCGCAGTTGATGAAATCATCCGAGCAATAATCTTCTTATACCAATGTCCCATGTGAGAGCCCAAGCAAGACCACACATCCACCATGGGAAAACTACCATTGTTTGTGTTTTGTTTTATTATTTGTGAAGGGCGGGTTCTGTGTATTTTTGGTACAACATGAAGTAGCATGTCAATAGTCACAACAACTTCTTTCCAATTCATGAACATTTTTGGCTCTTCTGTGTTGATGTTTACTAATCTTGCAGGTTAAAATATATTATTTATTCACATGCTACTTTTTAAGATTTATTTAATTAAAAATTTTAATTATGTTTTTATTGTTTATATAATATGATAAAAAAGATAATTAAATTATTTGAGAATCAATTTTATTAAAGTCAATAGACTTTGCTTTATCTTAAAAAAATGAAAGTGTTTTTTTAATGGGTAAAAGATTTTAAATTTAATAATTTCTTTTTAAACATTATTGAATTGTTCAAAAACTTCATTGCAACATATAATTAATGAAGGAAAATGCAATAAAAATAAATATTTTTTTATATTTTAAATTAATTTATTGTATTATTTTTTACATTTATAAAATTTATGCTTTAATTTAAACATATAATTATTGATTCATAAAGGATGTTCAATCAAGAAAATGCAATAAAAATAAATAATTTTTTATATTTTAAATTAATTTATTGTATTATTTTTTACATTTATAAAATTTATGCTTTAATTTAAACATATAATTATTGATTCATAAAAAGGATGTTCAATCGAACTGTGGATTTTTGGGCGAATTCACTGGCTGGGGCGACCTGCACGAGGCGTTGGAAGTGACCTGCGCTACCAGAGCCAGATCTGAGATCGTGATAGGAGCTGATTTGAGCTGGAACCAGAACGTGGACAGCCAAGGGAGTAGATTCCTGGGTGGACTGCTGTCAGAGGCCGCTCTGGCAATGCTGGAGGGCTAAAGATGGGCACTCCGACCCCTGAGGACTGAGAACAATCCCAGGCTACCCATCTAGATGATTTTGACCGCTTAATCTCATCCTACAACAAGAGATTCGGCAAAACCGAACCCCCAAAATTCGTCAAAAGGCTTGAAGATGTGCCGGAGGTTGCCCTTCCTCAGGAGGAAACCATCAAGGTTGCTCTTTCCCTTGCAGATCGAGCCCTGATCGGTCAATTTACCGAGCTTTGGCCGTCGCCCAAAACAACGGACAGCTGGGTTCAAAGAAACTGGAGACCCCTAATCTCCAGTAATGTTGCTTCCTACTCCGTCGGGTGAGGTTTTTTCCTCTTCGACTTCGAATCCAAGGATGATAAAGAGTTGATCTTCAGAAACGGGCCCTACTTCATGGGGCCGCAAGGTCTTTACCTCAACAGGTGGACGCCGGACTTCGATCCTGAGGCTGACATGCCAAGAGCAGTGCCAGTTTGGGTCAGGCTACCCAATCTCCCAATGCATTGTTGGAACCCTAAATCCCTCCAGGCCATAGGGACTGCACTGGGGAATTACATAGATATGGCGAGCCCGAAAGACCAATACGCCTGTGCTCGAATCTGCGTTGAGGTCGACCTAGAAGCTGGTCTCCCGGAAGCTATCAAGCTAACTGTGGGAAGCTGGTCCCATTTCCAAAAACTTGATTATGAACAGCTGCCCTTCAAGTGCAGAGGATGCCATGAGTATGGGCACTTTATCCGTAACTGTCCAAAAAAACCTGAGAATTAGCAGGATAAGGCGGAGGGATGGCAAAAGGTGTCTAGAGCTAAATCCAAACATCAACCCGGGAAGGGGCCTAAAAAAGGCGAAGGGACCATTGATACAAGGGTCACTAATCTTGAAGGATCAGTGGAAGCAACCAAGGCTAAAGCAATGCCGGAAATAAGGGAAGATCTAACTGAAACTGGTGAGAAATCCAGCAGTGAAGGGAACAAAGAATCTGAAGCAGAAATATCAGCGCAACATTTGAAGGATCAAGAGAAAGAAAAGGCCCCGGTCACTGCAGGGGAAACCTTGGGGAACTCAGAAGAAGACTATGGATCGGAGGAAGAGGAAGAGGAGGAGGGGGAAATCGAAATAACCACTCCGAGACTGCCTAAAACAAGGGGAAGAAAATCCAAGAAAGAAATAAGAGAGCAGGCTTCTTATAAGGATAAGCTGCAAGGCTCAGCTAAATTTGGAAAAGCTCCTGAACTCCGCTAGGAACACCCGACAGCAAGGGCATGCCCAGAAAGGGATGCCTAAGCTCCCCAAAAGTAAGTAATGCTGGTCCTCTCCTAGAACTGTAGAGGTCTGGGAAGTAAAATCAAAGAAGAAGCAATGTTAGATCTATCTTCTTTACATAAGCCTGACATCTTCCTGATCCAGGAGACGAAGATGGAGGAAGCCGCCTTCCTCCAAGTTAGTCAAAAATTATGGAAAGGCAAAGGAAAAGCTGCAATAAGTTCAAGAGGGGCTTCTGGCGGCATCGGAACCCTATGGAATGACAAAGAATTTGATAAGGTTGATGTCAAGAACAGCAGCCATTGGATCCTTACCCAGCTTAGGCAGAAAGCCTCAAACTCTCTGGTAAGTATCTTCAACATCTATGCTCCCAATTCTGCTGCAGAGAAAAACTCCTGCTGGAATCTCTTGCGTGAGGAGAAGAGTAATCTGCAAGGTAACATCATAATTGCAGGTGATCTTAATGTCACCTTAAGCCAAGAGGAAAAGAGAGGTGGGTCCTTGGTCAGGGACCCCATAAGGGAGACGATAGATGAAATCATCCTAGATTGGGATCTAATGAACATTAAAACTGCTGCTGGAAAGTATACCTGGAATAATAAAAGAGTAGGACCTGGTCATATTGCCGCAAGACTCGACAGATTCCTAGTCTAGGACTCCTTCCTCCTGCTGGGGATGAATATTTCTTCCAAAATTCTGCCCTTTGGAGTCTCTGATCATAGGCCCATTCTCCTTGAGATGGCTGTTATCAAGAATTGGGGACCAATACCTTTCAAGTTTAACCCCCTCTGGGCAAATCACTCTGATTTCCTCCAAATTGTAGCAAATTCGTGGTCCCCACCGGTCAATGGCTCGCCCTTCTACGTGTGGGAGGAAAAGTTAAAAAGATTGAAAAAATGCCTTAAGCTCTGGGCCAGAACCATCCCTTCTCCTTCAGACCAGAAATCTCAAGCAGCGAAGGAGCTCGAGACCCATCAGGTTGCATTGGAGGCCAAGGACGTGGACGCAGAGGATCTCCACGCTGAAGCTATTTTACATGCTAATCTTCATAAAGCCTGCAAAAACGAGTCTGACTGGTGGAAGATTAAGGCCAGATGCGATTGGCTGGTTGATGGGGATAAAAACACAAGATATTTTCATAAGTAGGCGGCTGCCAGAGTCAATTTCAATTGTGTGAAAGAGATCCATATCCAAGAACGTGTTATAACCAGCCATGATGACATTAAAATTGAAGCTTCCAGACACTTCAGTGAACTCTACACGGCCCAGCCAGTTGAGGAGGACGTTGAAATCTTGAACCTGATACCCAGCTCCATTAAAACCAGTGATAATGAGTCTCTTACCCAGGCTATATCGATGGAGGAGATTAAGAGCGTTGTAGATGGAATGAAGGACGACAGGGCTCCGGGACCGGATGGTTTTAATGCTACATTTGTTAAACTGTGCTGGAACATCATCAAGAAAGACTTAATTAAAATGGTCCGGAAGTCCCAGAGATGCAGTAAAATTGGCGGAAGCACCAATTCGGCATTCCTGGCCTTAATTCCCAAAGAGAATGAGGCCAAAAACTTTGACAGGTTCAGGCCTATTTCTTTGTGCAATATAGGCTATAAAATCATCACTAAGGTCATGGCAAGCAGACTCAAGCATATACTTCCGAGACTGATCCCGGAGAATCAAGGAGGATTTGTAAAAGGTAGGAAGATTTGGGAAAACATCATTTTAGTTCAGGAAGCTATACACTCCAGCCTGAAGAATGGTGATAAGGGAATGGTGGTCAAAATCGATCTGGCCAATGCTTTTGACAGGGTCAGCCATCACTTTCTTTTCCAGGTGATGCAAAAATTTGGTTTCGCTTCTGATTTTATTTCTTGGGTCCGGGCTTGTATTAGCAACCCATGGATTGCCCCACTTGTCAACGGTAGAGCTGGGCCCTTCTTCCAAGCCTCGAGAGGACCGAGGCAAGGATGCCCGCTCTCCCCTCTCCTTTATGCCATCCAAGCCTCTATTCTTAGCTTTCAGCTAGAGACTGCCAGGCTTGACCTGGATCTTCCCGGAATCCAAATGGCTAGAGGCATCAAAGAAATTAATCACGTGCAATTTGCGGATGACACTATCTTACTAGGTGGTGCTAGTAACATTATTGGCAGGCGTTTCAAGACTGAGCTGAGCCGTTACTGCCTTGCTTCTGGAGGCCAAGTTAATCTAAGGAAAAGCCAGATCTATGGCTGGAACATCAATCCAAGGGAAATGTCAGATATCTCCCGGAGCCTCAACATTGGCGGAGTTACTGACTGGGAGTCCTTCAATTATCTGGGGGTTCCCATATTCAAAACCAAGGCCAAGAGCTCGGCCTGGAACCCTGTTGTGGAGAAAATTAAAAGCAAAATTCAAGGCTGGGGATCAACCTGGTTAAACTTGGCTGGGAAGGTAGTCTTAATCAAGGCTGTCTTGAACAGCTACTTGATTTATCAAAGCTCTCTCCTTCTAGCCCCGACCAAAACCATCAATCAAATAGAAGGACTGATAAGGTCCTTTCAGGGCAGGGGGGCAGCGCTGGTAGAAGAAAGAAGTTTGCGTTGGTAAGCTGGAGAACTATTAAACGACCTAAGTCTGAGGGAGGCCTCCATATTAGAGATCTCAGCACCCAAAATTTGGCTATGGGAGCCAAGATGATCTGGACTCTGCTAGCCCCCAAGCCCTCTTGGTCCAGCCAAGTGCTGAAAGCTAAGTATTTTAGGGGCAACCGGCTCAGATGCCTGGAAGGTGCCCATATGCACCAGAATGGATCCACTATCCACAAAATATGTCTCAAGGCGCTGCCTCAGTTCACTGATGGTCTGCACTAGGTCCCAGGCAACGAGAAACTCATTAAACTTTGGAATGACTCTGTTCTGGGTAAGATTCCTCCACGGCTACCTCACCTGCAGCAAAGGATGGACGCGCTGGGGTTGACAACGATATAGGACATCTCCAAGTGGGATAATTCTGAGAGCAAGCGGTGGATTGGCTGGAATTTGCCGAATCTACCAGATGAATTTGATGAAGAGAAGTCACAGCTCCTTGCCCACCTAGCTGGAATCGCCCCACTCTGCCAAAATAAAAGGGACAAGCGTGGATGGGGAGAACGTTCAGGCAATTACACTGCCTCTGAAGGATACCAGCGTTTCTCAGCTAACTTCAACGTTCCTGGCAATCCAAAAGTCTGGAATTATAACTGGTCCAACATCACATTGCCCAAGATCGACCTCTTCACATGGACGCTGCTGCATGGGAAAATTCTAACGGGCGAGAACTTGGAAAGGAAAGGGATCGCTGGTCCATTCAGATGCCCCTTGTGTGCAGACGCTAGAGAAACCATAACGCACCTGTTATTCCAGTGCTCCTTTGCCAAATCAGTCTGGAAGGGCATGCTTGATAGCTGGGGAGGATTAAGGAGGATGCCGGAGAATATTCACGATTGCATCAACAACTGGGAAAATTTGTATCAGGGCGAGATGATTGAGAAGAAGGGCGTGAGAAGTTGCTGGCTAAAAATTCCAAAATTGATTTGCTGGTGTTTATGGAACGAAAGGAATTACAGGATTTTTCAAGATAAAAAGCAAACCACGTGCAAGATAGCAGTCAAAATTCAGGCATTGGTTATGGAGGTCATTAGTATCTCAAAGCTCCCGAGCAACAAAGGGACTCTAACCGAAAAAGAAAAAGAGAGGATGCGAAATTTCTTACCCCTAGCTGATAAATTAATTGCTGCTAAGAAACTGGAGGCGTGGGAGATCAGGATGGATAATTCTCAGTTCGGCAATTGGCTGAAAGAGAGGAAAATTTTTAAGCTCTTCTTTGATGGGGCCTCCAAAGGGAACCCAGGGAAGCCCGGAGGAGGTGGAGTCATCATCAATCCTGACGGGGAAGTCGAGGTGGAGTACAGCTGGAATATTGGTTATGAAACTAATAATATTGCAGAAGCCTACGGGCTATGGCAAGGCCTAAAACAATTGCTGGTTAAAAAGGTTGAAGAAGTCCTGGTATTTGGAGACTCCAGGATTATCATCCAGGCAATGAATGGAGGAAGGATAAGTGACAACAATAGGACAGCTAGATTGACTAGAAGAACTAGGTCCCTTTCCAAGCTGTTTCGAAAGATTAGGTACTATCATATTCTTAGAGATCTTAACGCCTTGGCGGACATGGCCGCCAATAAAGCCATAGATACGGAGCTTAATGGACTTTTAGTTAATTCGGTTGTTCACAGTGATATTCCTCCTTAGATCCTCGGATGGTCATTGACTGTATGAAGAGGTAGCGAGGTGAAATCTGTTTTGTATCTCTCTACAGCGATTTATTGCTGATTCTTAATAAACTCCATAACCGTTCTTGTTAAAAAAAAAAAGGATGTTCAATCAAGAAAATGCAATAAAAATAAATTATTTTATATAGTTTAAATTAATTTATTATATCATTTTTTACATTTATAAAATTTATGTTTTAATTTAACTATCTAATAGTATATTTATTCAATTTAATAATATGTCAAAAAAATTATTTATCCACCTCTAATTAAATCTTCATTTGAATTTCAAAATGACTAATTTGAATTGCAAATTTTTAAAAAAATTTAAAACTTGCTTCTAGTTATATTTATAAAATCACATTATCTTTATTAAAGTATTATAAAATTGGGTGATATTAAATATTAGGAAACCATTTTTTTATATCTATAAAAAAAAATAAGTAAATTAAAAAATAGTATTTGAATTTATAAAACATTTATCAATTTATTATTTTTGAATTATTTGAAATTTATAAGACATTTTTTACAAAAATAAATTAAAAAAAATTAAAAGAATAAAGTATATATATTTTAATCTAATTAGATATATTTAGAAAAAGACCTGTAACTATTTAACTTTTAAAGTATATATAGATTTTTTAATCTAATTAGATATATTTAGAAAAAGACTTAACTATTTAACTTTTAAAGTTTAGTTTATGTATTTAACTTATTGAACTTAATTAAATGTTATCATAAAAATAATATAAAATAGTTACATTTTTATTTTTTTAACTTTCTACATTTATTATATGCATACAAAAATACTAAGCAATTGTGATGCTTTTTTACTTGTACTTACGAAAAAGAAAAAAAAAATTAGAAGAAAGGACAAAAACATTAAATACACATTTAAAAAAAATAAAGAAGTGTATTAAATATATATATGTAATTAAAAGCTTAGGAATATTTGAAAATGTAGTTTAAAAAGATTATAATCAATCAAATATAATTGTTCTTTTATTATTTATATGAAAGTGGTAATTAAAACTTAGTAATAAAAAATTATTAGATGAATGTTTAGTTGTATTTTAATGACTCCATTTCTTATTCTGTGAAGTGGACTTTCATTGCTTTGAAACCATGCACCATCTAATAAGATTTAACATTATGAGAACGATCAATTAGGTAATGTGCTCTGAGGGTGATAGGCCCAATGCAATCTATACATATGAATAAGAAGAGGCTAGGGTTCTCAAAAGTTTTTGTTAATCAATTAGTGATTTTAACATCTATATGGTTTACAACCATATGCTATTTGGATTTCAAAATTGTTCTTCAAAGTCAACATTTAGTCATGGGTATGTTTGAAACTTTATAAAATGATTTTTATTTAATACGTAGGTTACATAGTAGATCATTATAGTTCTTAAATAAATTTTAAATTACATTAAGACAAATGGTCTCTCATTATCATGAGAAAAATTTGGATTTCAAAAGTGTTATTCAAAGTCAACATTTACTCATGCTTATATACTTAACAATATCTCAAAAAATAAAGATAATGATATGTTTGAAACTTTATAAAATAAAATTTATTTAATAAGTGGGTTACATAGTAGATCATTATAGTTTTTAAATAAATTTTAAATTACATGAACACAAATAGTGATTTCATTATCATAGGCTTCCTATATTAGCTCAACAATTTGGTTTTATGAAGGATAGGCAAATTACTGAAACCGTTGGCATAACCCAGGAAATATTGCATTCTATTAAAACGAAGAATTCTAATGTCATGGTGTTAAAACTTTACTTGGTCAAAGCCTTCGATAGGGTTAATTGGACTTTATTGAGAAGTTTGCTTCTCCAAATTGGCCTACCTCTGATTGGTGTAAATTGGATTATGGGTTGTGTTACTAATGCTTGTTTCGCAGTCTTAGTCAATGGAACACCTTCTAATTTTTTCCCAGCCACAAGTGGAATTTGTCAAGGTTGTCCCTTATCTCCCTTACTATTCATCCTAATTATTGAAAGTCTCAACAGGATTATATTGGATGCTCAACAAAAAGGTCTTATCAAAGGATTTCAGTATTCTCATGATCTGTCTATTACTCACTTGTTATTTGTTGATGATGTACTTTTATTTGGTATTGCTACTGTTAGTGAATGGAAAGCATATAAAGATGCACTATACCTTTTTTGCTCAGCTACAGATATGGCTGTCAGCATAGAAAAGTCTTCCTTTCTTTATTAGGATGTTGATGAAGGTATTCAGAGCCAAATTGCTAAGCTCCTTCCCTATAGTATGGCATCGATCCAAGTTGGTTTCAAATACTTGGGTTATCGCCTTAAACCCTTGGGGTATTGATCTTCATACTGGAGATGGATGGTGGAAATGTTTGAAAATAAGATTAAGAACTGGTCATACCGACTACCTTCTCTGGGTGGCAGAGTTGTTCTTATTATATCAGTTCTCACTAGACTTGCTGTGTATTAATGGTTTGCCCTGGCCATATGTCCTAAATCTATTATGAATTTGCTGAGGAAAGCTATCTTTTCTTTCCTGTGGGGGAGCACTGATGGGCATCAAAAATATCACCTGGCTAGATGGGAAACGGTTTTAGCCCCTATTGAATGTGGTGCCTGGGATATAAAGAACTTGGAATGGTTTGGGATCTCGCTTAGGCTGAAGAATATGTGGCTGCTACTTAAGGGGAACAACATATGGAGCCGGATTATAACATTTAAGTACATAAAAAACAAACCTTTGGAGGATTGGATGAGATCCTGGAAGTTCATTGTTAATGAAACTTCATATTTCTGGAATGGTTTCATAAGGATATTGTCTTGGATTACTAGTCAGCTTGGTTGGAAGGTTGGAAATGGTCTGAAAATCTACCTGGGAGTTGATCCGATTGTTGGTCTTGAATCCTCGTATCATTTACCACAGGACCTTCGGGAATATATGATTGACTATGGGATTACAAATTTGGCACAGGCTCAAAACTTGGAAGGTCATACTAATGGTTTAAATGTTTGGTATTTGGCGATAGACCTCAGCTTGGGAGGTGTTTGGGTTGATCAATGGTCATCTTTTGTCAATGGCCTATCACATGGTGGCATTAAGATTGGTAATCATGAGGATTCCTTGCTCTGGATGTTTGATAAAAAAAATTGGAAGGGTCTCGGCCAAAAAAGCTTACGAGCTCATAGTGTCTGAGCATCTGCCTCTAATAAAAGATGGTTTTCTCCCAAGGGTTTGGGGCATAGAAATTGAAGTGCTTTACTTGGCTGGCTGTTAATAGGAAAATAAATACTTGGGATAACCTGCACAAGAGAGGTTGGTTTGGCCCTAACATATGTTGTCTCTGCAAAAACGAAGCCGAAACTGTTGACCACATTTTTGTTGGCTGCTCCTTTGTGAAAAAGGTCATTCACAGCTTGGGAAGTATGTTTGATGTCCATTTACTTTGGCCTAATTCCTCTCTTTTAGAAAACCTGTCCACCTGGGTTTCAAAGGGTGGGATGCTTCTATATCTGCCCTTCTTTTTTATCTGGAATCTTTGGAAGATCAGGAATAGTTATATTTTTGAAGATAAGGAACCTATTATCTCAAGACTTTGTCATATGATCATGTTAGATGTTTCCTCTCATCAGGTGCCTCAAGCAAATAGGTCCAAAGTTAGGCTCATTGGTGTTCCTCCTGCAAAAAAATTTCCTATGGTGTTTTTTGATGGAGCTGCGGCAGATTCAATAGGAGGAGCAGGTGTTTGTATTTGGTTAAGTGATCAGCATTCTCTCTCTATAAAATTAGGTTGTGGGCACATCACTAATACTAGAGCCGAGCTATTGGCGATCTGGGCATCATTACACATCGCTAAAGATATTGGGTTGCCATACTTACATATCTTTGGCGATTCCTCTGTGATTATAAACTGGGCAAGGGATGAATCCACACTTGCTATGGTGAACTTAGAGGCCTGGTGCATAAACACCAAGAAACTTGTATCTTTGTTCACCTTTGTGGATTTCAGTCATGTCTTTAGGGAACATAACAAGAGGGAAGAAACACTATCCAAGGAAGGGCTTATTATGGCTACATGCCATCTTTCTCTCACTGAAATATGTGAGGATGAAGTTTTTGGGGAGGTTACACTCCAACTTTTTTGAGAGCACTGCTCTGGTTCTTAGACTCTTGTCTCTTGACTCTTTATTTGTGAATGTTTTGGTTAAGCTGATTATTTATGTCTCTGGCTTTTGAGTGATTCAAGCCCTGACTTAGATATTGTTTATGGGTTCTTCTTATTTTCTTTAGGGACATACTTGACTGATTGGCCTACTGTGCATTTTATGAGAGGACCCTTACTTTGTATATGATGCCCTGGATCTGATATTTAGGTTTGGTGGGAGAGATATCTTTCTTGATGTACTGTTGGATGGTACTGGCTCCATATGTTTTGGACTGTTATTTTTTTTATAATGTATTTAGTTCCTTTGATTCAATAGAATAGCAAGGAATGCTTTTTTCGTCTGGAAAAAAAAAAGGCTTCCTATGATAAGAAAAAAATAGGAAAAATAAATTTAATTTTATAGTAATATAATCATATAAATGGGCTGCACGCCTTTTTGTTGAACTCAGATATGCCAAGTACTTGGCGCCATATATGTACCCAATTTAGATAAGGAATTAGTAAGGGCATTCCTATCTCTATATGCATGCAAGAAAGAAAATTCACCTTTAGATTTTTGTTGTTGATAATCTCGTTGAAAATGGGGTACAATTGAAAATTTCTGAAAATGATAATCCTCTTCATCCAATCTCCCATCACTTGTAATTTTTGGATCTCCTTCTCAATATCTAGCATTACAACTAATTTTTGAGTTAATAGCTCTACTATATGGTTAGTTCTCCTGCATGAGCCAACTTTAATTTTCCAATAAGTAGATTCAAAAGTATATAATATCCCATCAGCTCCACCCATGGATGGATCCCCTTGCGTTGCTTCATCAAAATATGCTTAAGCACCACATTTGTCTATAATTTCTTCTCTAACTGCTCTAGGAGAATTATTAACTTGTACTTGCTGAAAACTTTTGAAAAAGAGCATGCTTTGAGTAGCACAAATATGTTGGGAAATATATAAATGGTCTCCAAATAAACTAGAGTTACTCACCCACCATATTTCCCAAGCCAGAGTAAGAGGTAAGGCTTTGAAGAGATTTGTAGATGGATTTTCACACAAAAACTCGAGAGACTCTGCAACAAATTCACTACCCCAACCATTTCTCACACCTGATTGAGCCTCAATTTCCTTCCAAATTAGAATTGAATATGAAATATTTTCCTTATAGTTCTTGCATAGAGGGCATCTTCCAAGGCCATTCCAACTTTTCCTTTGCATAAAATCCCAAGTATGAAACTTTTGATTGAGAACTAACCATATATTTACCCTAAACTTGAGAGGGCATTTAAACTTCCATACGTCCTTAAACCACCAAATCATGATTTGTATACCTTTGTATTCTCTAAGAAATTTGCATCCTAGTTTTGGTGTATAACCTCACCCCCCCTCAACGAGGTTTCTAGACCAAACAATAACATATTCATCTTCTTTGATTCTAACATGACTATTTTTTATGGAATGATAATAATTTAGCCATTGTCAATCCTCGTTACCAAAGAAACCCAGGTTTTAAGCTTTCAGACACTTCTAATTAAAAATAATAAAGTTCAATGGATTAACCATTTGTTACAAATAAAATAGACTTCTATCTCTTAAAACATCCACTATGTTTCTTAAAAGCCTAAATTCCAATGAGACTAATCCATTATTCTTAATCTAAACACACCTTATTACCTCCCTTGCTTTCCAAGCAAGCCACTCACCCACCAGTAGATATACCAACACCATTACATTCTATCCAAATTATAAATGCATTATGAAAAAAATTCCATAAAGTTTTTAAACACTCTCCCACTAAAAGAGAAAAAAAGATAATTTTCCTACATATCTTACACCACTTCATTCCAAATTATTAATGTATTATTTGAAGAATGTTTCTCCTATTTCAATGGGAGAGTGGTTGAGAACTTTTCATACTTCATTCCAAATTATTGATGTATTATGGGAAGCATATTTCTCCTATTTCAATGGGAGAGTGGTTGAGAACTTTCAAGAAAACTTTTCATAATGCATCACTAATTTGGAATGTAGTGGTAATTCAAGAAAACTTTTCATAATGCATCAATAATTTGGAATGCAGTGGTGTTTCAAGAAAACTTTTCATAATGCATCAATAATTTGGTGTATCGATGTTTGATACATTCATGGGTAGGCAAGTGGCTTGTTTGAAAAGTAGGGACACGTAATATTGATAATTGTCTTTTCATAATTGTCTTTTCAGATTATATAGTTAAATGAAATTGAAGAGAATATGATTCTTTGGTTAATATTTTTTTTAATTACCTTTGTACTTTTATTATTACTTTGTACTTTTATTATTAAACACATTGAGTAAAATAACAAAATAATAAAATAAAAAGGAATAACAAAGTAATTTGGTAAAATAAAATGTAAAATAATAAGGAATAACAAAGTAATTTTGGTAGGTGTTGGGTATCATAATTAGTTTTATTGGATTTTTATTTTTTGCCGGGGCTAACAATAATCAAGTACATACATGAACTATTTATCAAGGTTTATTGCTTATCAAAGAACTACAAATCAAATACATGATGATGATAGGTGACTCTGCAATAGTAATTGACCACATTCCACTACTCAAGTCTAATTGATATTTTTCTTTTCATACTTGTACAAGGAACCCAACTATTGGTGAAATGTTTTGAAACAATATCATAGTTCTAGGTCTTAAAAAAACAAAACTCTAGTTTGATCATCAAGTAAAATTGCATCAGGCTTGGAAAAGGCCAAACTATGGAAAAATGAGGGGGGATTATCTCTATGCCATCTCCCATGAGCTATATAATATATTAACCAAAGGTTGAAACGTGTACAAGGAGAAAATACAAGTGGGGGTGGTGGAGAAATGAGGACACCCACAACAGTATCACCTCAACTCAATTTTTAATTCACACCACATCTCCAGTACCTCTTCATGCCATAACAAATAAAGTTTGCGTTATATGCATAACAAGGATAGGATAAAAATCTATACGTGGGGTCCTGAAAATCTTGTATTTGTGATGACATGACAATTTGTTTGGGGTTTTATTTATTGAGGACATAATGCATCACCCATTGGAATATGGTAATAGCCTTTATTTGTTTACAAGGCCTTGTCATCGACTTCCATGATTTCATAAGCTCAGAGCTTTTGTATTCAATGGACGAGAAATAGTTGAAGCTATGGACAATCACTTCCACTTAAATTGGTATTCCCTCTATGAAATATCTAACTTGTGCAAGGGGGCTTAATGTTGTGAGAGGCATACCGGGGAGACACACGAGTGCCACAGATTGTTGATAAGGAAACCAAACAAGTGGAGAAAGAGCTAGGATCAAGGAAATGGGGAAGAACATAATTCTTAGAGCCAACAAATGAGGAAGTGGAAGCACACTAGGAATTTTGAAGCTAAAGCAACAAAGGGTTAAAATTACATATGGAAACAATAACATAAGAACATAATAAATGGAGGAGACACTAAAGGAATTATTGGAGAAGTGGAAAAATGAAGCAAAGCGATAAGCTGTTGGGTATCTGTTATATTATATGGATTTGGGTGTTGGGTATGTGTTATATTATTTGCATGTGGNCCTTCATATAATGCTTTATTGTATGCGATGCACCCCCCCCCCCCTCGCTCTATTTTTTGGCTATTTTATAAGAAAATATGTAATTAATCCTAGTTAATGGATTGGAGTCTAAATATAATATGGGTTAATGGATTAGGGTTTTGGATGCTGCATAATGCCTAAACATTGTAATGTGGATGGTTAAGAAACATAATGAGAAAGATTGAGGTGTAGGTCTAAGTTTTGTTGGTTTTCTTTTCTCATTAAGGGTTATAGGGTAAATATTTGTGCAATATGTGTTTTCCATTGTTTAATCTCTATTTTGCTTAAGAAAGCGAATCGACGCACTCATATCCACCACCCTCCCACTCTAATGGATTTTATGGGATTGAGCAATGGAGAACAATGAAAGAAGCTACAACACAACATCCAACTCGCCAAGAATGGAATTGAACAGAGGATGCTTAGGTATCCAAGGTTGGTGGCAATTTCGTGGCTCGTCATTAGCATGCTCTTTCTTAAATTATGAAGTTAATCAATGGTATGCAAATATCTTTTTCATGTTGAATGGTTCAATTGCAACTTTATTTTAACACAAATATATATGTTCTTGTTAAAAAAATAAAATAAAAATAAAGACAAGCGGAAAACTCAATGCTATCTACATGTCTATATCAAGTGTAATAACAACCTTATTTTAGAAAGGAAAATCTTAGCACTTACCCTCACTTTGGGGATGGTACTCAAGGTAAGCCCTAGATATTTGAGGGCATAAGGTAAGGTCAACAACTCATGAATATAGTACAACTTGAGTGGACCTAATGATTAAGAATATGTGTTTCCTCCTAGGAGGTCATAGGTTTAAATCCAGAGGGGGGTGGGGTATGTACATCTACATAGACTTTAATAGTCGAATCAATGTGCAATAGGGGTCCCTTGTCCTACAAACACGAGGTTTCATACACCAATTTGGTGTCTAGCTTGATTGTGACCTTAAAATTAGATTGTTATTATTATTATTATTATGAATTATAACATGTATATAACTCACCAAAGAACAAACATGTTACAAGGTGGGATTTGAATTTGACAGGGAAAGCTAACAACTTTCATCATAACCACTTGAGCTACACCAAATTGATATATTAGTAGAAATTTACTACAACAAGCTCTTAATTGATTGAGACACATTCTTATCTGAATTCTATCTTAAAATTCCCTAAACAACTTGAACTTTGATAAATCTTCAACCAAAAAAAAGATGGTGCTTCATAAATAATCTTTAATAAACTATTATGTGTCAACTTGAAGATTCTAAACTTTTGTTTGGTTGTCCCATTCACATATGTGATGGATTTTTTTTGTTGGCAAGATAACCCTGTCTTACAAAGTTAACCTACGATCTGAGAAACCATGACCTAGGGGCATCTAAGCTGTCAAGACTCAAAATCACTCGAGGATCTTATTCGGTCTAAGCTACACCAACCTTTAATATGGTTGGATTTTAAGTATCTCCTCCCACTAATATGATGTTTCAAACCTAAACCACCCAAAACATATTTCATGATGTAAACGAAACTATATCTCAATAAAAAGTTAATATTTTTAATCATATTTCACCAGAAAAATAACCCATGGCAAATAATTCGTTTGTCCAATTCCAACCCTGAAGTAAACTCGTGTCTTTTCCTAAATAGGTTCTCACACCCCACCCATAGGTTCTCACACCCCACCCGGCCACCACCTTATAAAAGTTACAATGGGTTAAAACGAAACAATGATTTTTTACTTTCTAGCTCCTCTTTCTTTAATTTTTTTTGAAAATTCGTTTTGTTCCCATAAATGCGTTTGCGTTAGACTTACTTGTTTTTAAATAAATATTATAAAACACCGGTGTATTATAAAAGGGTTGAAATTGGAAAATGGAGATCCAATTTGAGTTGGAGAAGCATGGAGATGCAGATGGCCACGGCGATGCGTTCTTCTTCTGTTTACCGTTTTCAAACACCCATACCCCCTATTTTGTGTTACCTGCGCGCAGCATATAGAAGTCAATGCTGGTGGAGAAGGGGCGGTTTCAAGATGAAGATGGAGAAGAGGAGCTTCTGCAGAGCGTCCGGTGTGGGGGTGGAGAAATTGGAAATCGAAAAGCCTCAGATTTGCACTGCGGATGAATTACATTATGTTACCGTACCAGGCAGTAATTGGAGGCTCGCTCTCTGGCGTTATAATCCTCCTCCGGAGGTTGCTACTATCTATTTACTAATTAAGCAAATAAAGTCAACTCCTCGTTTTATAATTCATAAAAATTAGTTCTCAAATGAATTTTGTACATGTCCAGGCCCCTGCAAGGAACCATCCACTTCTTCTTCTCTCAGGCGTTGCAACGAATGCCACCGGTTTCGACCTTGCACCAGGGGTATGCAAATAATCCCCAAATCCCAACAGTCTGTAGTATGAGTATATTTTTTTTCCTGGTTTATTACATTGCAATCAATTCCATTTAGACAGCAATTTCGAGACAAAGGTGGTTCACTACCATCAGAGTATAACCAGCTTAACTCTGGATGGATTTATTTAGCACGCAGAGGGTCAACAAGAAACTGAGATACTTGTATACACGGGCCCACTGATCCAATCCTTTGGTCAGGTGCATGAGTGGTTACTTTAAAAGAAATAAATAAATTGAGATTCAAATCTCCAAAGTGTGTTTATTTTGTACTTGCCTAATTTAAGGAGACATTGTAATTTTGGCTTTCACTTAGCATCTAATGGAATATGAAGTGTACAATGTATACAATTGCCACATTTTTTTTCTTCATGTTGCCATGCTCACGCCCTCCAGCTCATAGGCAAGAGTAAGATTGTTGGTACCTTGCTAGCCTCGATCAACAATCAGCTCATGAAGAGCCCCAATCAACAATGGACTCATGAAGAATGTATTTGTCACAATCAAGATTTGAACATGGGTGGGAAGGATAACAACTTTGACTCTCTACCACTAGAGGTAGACTGAATTGACATGCTACAATCACTTTTTTGATTTTAATTTTTTATGTTGGTGATTTTCGTTGCCATTTGTACACACATCAGTTGGTACCAAAGCCTTCAATAAAGCCTTCAGAGTATTGTTATTTCATCCAAAATTCTTCTTCAAATGCCAACTCTAGTTTTTGTTAGAATTTTAATGGTTTTAGGCCAAAAACAAAAGGATTACTAAAAGATTGACAAGCACGGTAGCACAAAGAGAACACAAAGATTTATCCTGGGAAACCCTCGTGGAGGGAGAAAACCCAGCAAAACTTCCTCGATATAGAAGCCAACCAAGTATAGTGTAAGGCCCCAAGAAAAAGACTAGCCGATTCCTCTCTCTCAGATGGACTGCTTCTCTCTCTAGCAAACTTGCTTGAGTGTTGAGTGTGTCCAAATGAGGGAGGTGCCTCATCTATTTATACTCATCAGGTGAGTGACCTAATAGCCCAACAAGGCCGACTTGTTTCTTCAACCAGGGCCGACTTGCCTAGGGAGACTCAAAACAACATTTATAAAATATTTTTGTGGGTACTACAATGAAGGTTTTACCTCAAGACTTTTACATGATCAAGTATGTCAATGGCATCTCCGAAAGAGGAATACCATCTCCGAAAGGAGGAGTAATATAATACAATAAAATGTACTCTAGAATATTTTTCGAAGTTACATTTCTTCAACACTCCCTCTTAACAAGGAAGGTATTCTACAACATCAACTACAACAACAACAACTGTACAACTGATTGGTGGATCTATATGTCATGGGAAGTTTTGGAACAACAACATCATATGTCCGGAACATCAACATCAACATAGTCATCATCAACATCAACATGAAACCTCATCATGGACCATCATCATCATCATCGACATGGAACATCATCATCATCATCAACATGAGCATCATCATCAGTATGTGAACACTGGAACATCATCATCATCTGGAACATCATCAATATGTGAATTCTGGAACATCATCATCATCAACATGTTAGTGCTGGAACATCATCATCAACATGTAAATGCTGGAACATCATCCATATCATCAACATGTAGATGCTGGAACATCATCATCATCACCTGCATGGAAATGCTGAAACAATATCATCATCAACATGAGAATGCTGGAACATCATCATCATCATCAACATGAAAACGCTAGATCATCATCATCATCATCATCATCTGAAGTAGCACTACGGTGGGCACTTTGGTAGATTGAACAGGCCTTGTCTGACTTACTAATCCTTTTGGACCAACCAAGCCTAGTTAGACATACCAATCTACTTGGGGATCAAATAGGCCTTGTCTGACTTACTAACCATTTCAGACAAACCAAGCCTAGTCAGACATACCTATCCCCCTAAGATCAACCAGGCCTTGTCAGCACTAACATACCAATCCCATTGGGATCAATTAGGCCTTGTCAGTTTGACATACCAATCCTAGATTGAGCTGCCACAGCATTGCTACAGGAAACCACATCATCATCATCAATCCTTCTTACGATGAAGGTCCTTTCGAACTACACCAGGCTTGTCTCGAAAGTATTCAAACTTTATACAAGACAGAGGCTTAGTCAACATATCAACAACTTATTCCTTTGTAGGAACATATTGGAGTCATACAACTGCCCTCTGCACCATATCTCGGATGTAGTGGTACTTGATTTCCATATGCTTTGATTTGTCGTGGAACACCGGGTTTTCTGATTGCTTGATGCAACTCTGGTTATCGTAGTAGATATCAGTCACATCCATCTCGGTATTGATAATCCTGTGAACAACTTGGGAAGCCATATTGCTTCGCTACAGGCTAAATGTTACATAAATAATAATAACAATAGTGATAAATACATAATACATAAACAATATATAAATTAATAATCAACTAATAATTATCATTACTATAAAGAGGACGCGACTCCTCCCAATAGGTGCCTAAGCCATATTTAAGGTAGGTTTTCAATTGTGAAATATTATCAAATCATTTTATTCATTATGAAGATGGATATCTTCTTTATCCGGATACAAATTCTTCCATAACACACGGACTTGGTATTAGAGCCCCTTCTTGGTCTTGATTTTAGGCCTTTGGCCATATTTTGGCTTTTGGCTATTAATTTGAATTAATTAATTACTTCGTGAAAATAAGAAGTAAAAAAAAAAAAGGTTAAAGAAAAGAGAGTAAAAAAAAAGAAGAAAAGAAGAAGAAGAGAAGAAGATCCCATAAAAAGGGGAAAGAAGAAAGAACGAAAAAACAACAACATACCATGTTTTAAAACCACACAACGTTTTATTAAACCCTAATTCCCATGTTCACCCAAAAAAATAAACTATGTGTATAATATTATTATTATTTTTAAAATAATAATAATTATTATCAATATTTTTAAATAGTTAATGGGATTTTTATTAATTAACTATTAAACTCTTACATTAACCATAGAGTCATTGAAAAGAAGAATTGGATGAGATCTTCGATCGATTTAGAAGGAAAATGGAAGAAGTAATTGACCGTAAGGAACACTTGAATGAAAAAGATGCTGACAAGACCTTTAATGAAATAAGTCAACAAAGAAAACTAGAGGCCTCTGTTGTTGGCAACAACAAATCCCATTTCAACTACTAAAATGGGAGCCCCATTTATTTGTCACTAAGGTAACCTCTAAGGTTATGATTTTTGCCTATGGGGTTTTACTTATGCTTATTGTGGTGCTATGTATTTTCATGTTTTGGTTTTGAATAAATTTGCATCAAAGCCTTGTTTTTTTGGTTTTGTGGATTGCGGAAGCAACCTCTTTTATTTGTTATTTTGCTTTTCCGCAACCCGCATTCCGCAATCTGCATCGCGGATAAGGTTTTGAAGATTTTTTTCCCGCAATCTGCGATGCGAATTGCTGATGTCGAAAAATCTTTTCGCGAATAAAATATCAATTTTCGGTTCCGCATTTTCGCAACCCACTTTGCGGACTGCGGAAATCAGAAACTCAATAAATAATAAAATTGCAAAACTGCGCTTCCGCAATTCTGCAACTTGCAATGCAGATTGCGGAAGCCGAGAAATCAATTTTTGGTTGCAAATATCATTCCGAAATTCCGCAACCCGCAATGCGGAAATCAAAATTTAAAAAGTTGGTCAAAATTTATCTCCACAATTCCATTTCCCGCTGTAATCTCGACCATTGATCTCTGTGAAATCTTCGACTCAGATCTATTTATCGCCGTTGGACTTGGGTAATTAAAATCATTTGAATTTTATGATCTGTTCATCATTTCAATATGTGATTTTTACTTGCGCATAAGATTTTACTGTGATCTTTTCACCAAGCCCACAAATCCTCTTGCTTTCAAGCTATTTCCTGGTAAGTTTTTCGAATCTCTCAATTCTTTGTGGTTTAATTTCGTTATTTTTATCTTGGGTAAAATTTAATTATTTTGCTCCAAATTCTTACCAGAATATACTTCATAGCCTGCAACTATGCCAAGGAATACAAGGTCCAAAATCGCTCTCAACGAGCAAAAGAACAAAGACCTTAACGCTGGGATTTTCTTTGACACTAGTGGGCGGGTATCAGAAACCTACTACCTGGATTGGTCTCGAATTTACGCCATCTTTGATAACGATGACTTATCTGCTATTTCTCACGACCAGTCAGCTTACAGTAACATAAGAAAGTCCCAACTTCACTTCATAGTGGCCAGACTTCCATTCATGCCCTATACAGTTCCGGTTAAGTGGGCACTTGACCATGCAAACCCCCAAGACCGCTCTTTTAATGATCACGCGCAGACCCAATTAGCCTCTTTCGCCTAGAGGTGTTTGCCAGAGCATATGCCCTCAACCCACCGTAGCAATTGCTTGACAAGCAATTCCTGGAAGCTTCCACGACTCAATATAATTTTGAGGAAATGATAAAATCATGGATGGATAACCCCACAAAGTTCATCCCCAAGCCTGACAAATCATATCCTATCTCTTGGTTAAGGGGGCCGTTTTCCCTATTGGTAGCAATGCTCTGTAGATTCTATGGGCTGCCGAATTGTATAGTGTTCAAAGCTGATTGGGAAGCCATTGTTTATCATGTCCTCACTATAGGGGAGTCCTTCAATTGGGCTCAGATTTTATCAGTCGTCTTGAAGGAGGCCATCGAGAAGTACCAGAAAAATCCAACATCTAAAAAGCCCTCTTTTTATTCGTCGACCTATGTTATGGATGTATTCTATGCAACATCTCCTTTCCTGGCCATGGGATGGAATTGGACAAGGACTTCACCCCCTGTCCATATCTACTGTTCAGCTCTATGGGAGGATAATTTTGTCCCCCTCATTTATGACATCTGCGACCATTTCATTGGGTCTATGTACTATAAAATATTTAAAGGGGATGCCCCTGCATTCTTCGACAGAGCGAAGGCACTGATCTCCACTATGGGGTATTGGTATGTGGGTGAATACTTCGTCTACATTAGAATTTGGGGCAGCAACATTGTTCATTTGCTGCCCAGGATAGTACTAGATAAGATGGTGCTGCAGGAAATCTCTTTTCAGACTATTATTGATGGAGTCTTTCCAAAACTTACAACAACCAAGAGGAAGGGTTGGCCCAAATTTCCCCTCAGTTTGAGATTCTTGACTATACAGAATTCTACACATGCTCACAATCAGATCTCCTCTATGATCACAATCAAAAGAGGAATGAAGCAACAAGAGTCTATGACACTCTGGTGGATTGACAGAAGTACATCGGAGATAGGCCTGATGATTTACCAGTCTTGGAAAAGGTTAAGCTGAAGAGAATCAAGATTTCACTAGAAACATGGGAAAATATCTGTGAACTAGTAGAATCCATCATTCAGGATGGACAAGTGGCCTGTAAACAGAGATGGTTCGCCTCAGAAACTTTGCTAGGTTTTCTGGACCTACCACTAATGGATCCGATCGAGGATGCTCTGCCTCCGAAGCTTAAATTAGAACAGATTGAGAGGGATTTTGCAAAGGCTAAGGAAGAGATTCAACAAATTGATCAGCTTCACCTGGCTCAAATCAAGGATTGTATTGAGTCACCTCTGACATCGCAGATGAGGATTGACCTCTTCCTCCGATAACGGGGAAAGGTTAAGAAAAGAGAGATCGAGTCCTTGATTTGCAAGGCTCAACTGCAGCTTGAACATGCCGAGTATCATGATATACAGGATTTATTGGATGTATTTGCCAAGTGGTAGTTTGCCCTTGGAAAATCTTAAAATTGATATGTTGTAACCCCAAATCTTGGGATGATTTTCTTTCTTTGTAAGATGTTGTAATAATTATTTAAAGAGAAGTGCTGTCTCCCAAAGGAGGGGCTTGCGGGAGTAACTCTACAGGACTATAGGAGAAAGAACCACCAAGGACAAACCAGAGATGCTATGTTATTTTGCAGGATTGTAATTTCTTACAGTTTTAATAAAATTTACATTGTTTCTTATGTCATCTTTTGGCCATTCATTAAATTTCTTTAGTATATTCTGGTTATTCTTTTATCTTCTTGAGAAATTGATCATATGTTGCTTATTTATCAAACACACTAACTACTGTATTGATTTTTCATTACATTGTTAATGTGTTATTTATGCATTAAATAGATTTCTTTATTTAATCCATATGCCATTAATTGCAACCATTGAGCAGTCACTTATGCCCATACTGATTTTTGAATTGGTATTACTCTGCATGGACAATTTTATACATAATACTTTTGGATAAAGCAGTACAATTGTCATTGTTTCAGTTTCATTCAAAGTTGTTAAAAGAACATGCCCTAATTTATATTTCTATACGTTAGGTGAATCTTTCCTTGTCACAAGTTAAAGATCTAATTGTTCTATTTAAAATTATCCACAATTACTGTCCCAGTTTTCTTAGACAGTCCAGTCGTTAGCTACTGCAAAAATTTCCTAGATCTTCCTTGGAGGAATAGCAAATCCATTTGTATCTGAAAAACCTTGTGCTAGCGGAGGCCTTGTATCCATAGGAGTTAGTTATATCAAACAACTTGGGGATATAATCATCTCTATGTGGGATCGATTTGAAGCCTTTCAGGTTGTACTATCTCCTCCTGTTGATTGCCTTGTAGTTTATCCAACAACCTACAAGCCCGAGCCATCAACAACCTCCTAAGACGAAGACTTGGAAATTAAATCCCAATCCAATTTCGAATTTTGCAAGAAAAACCTTGTAAAGAACATGAAAGTGATGGAATTGATGTCTTGGACATTAAATTGAATGACACAGCTAGTTTTGTATCACCATCTAGTTTTCATGTCAATAAAGATGAAAATGTGCCCATAGGTGTAACGGAAAAAATACTTGAACATTGTTCGCAACCACTTTTTCCAGATAAATCTATTGATATGATTTATGGAGTTGAAAGCTGTGGAAGTAGTCAATACTTACTTAAACAAGATGAATGAATCAATGATGGTTCTACAAACACAAGTGTAGATAGTTATGTAGGTGTGGTGTTCTTTCCAACTGTTGTTTACATTCCAAATAATGTTGAATATAGTAGGCCCATTGCTATCGAACTAGATGACACAATAGTTATTGTATCCACATGTTTAGGACGTTCTATTAAGCAAGCTACCACAGATGAACAACATTTATGTTAGTCCAAAATTGGAGCTTTGGACACATTCATGAGGAAATCATGGACACTACAATTTAATGAAGAAGCCAGAGACGCTACGATTCAAAGCAAACTACTAAAAGACCTAGCGATTCCAATCAAGTTGACGTCGGTTTAAACGGGTTTCATTCCTGTAACAACCACCAAACATCTTTGGAATGGTTAACATTAAAGTGCACACTCCCTAAAGTTGTAAGATGGAAACCATCTACAATAATATGTCTTGAGGAAAGTAAGAAGGCTCACATTGATCTCTTTAAACTCCATGCACTTAAGTATAATAACCATCACTTTGATTTCCAAGGTTAAGGAACATCTCTTAAAAATATTTTCATTATTATGACATTCGGTGTAGGATCCACAACTAGTGCAAAAAGTAGAAGTGAAGATCCACAATTCTTCATAAATGGAATCCAAAAGACGACATGGAAAACCAATAAGTACAAGTTGTATTGTTTCAAAAACTCACCACTTAAGCAGAAAGGATTGCAACACAAGTTCCAGAATCATGTCCATAGAATGGAATCGATCCAAGATTGCAGTCTTTGAGTCAGCACTTCAAACACAACCCATAATAATACAGCATCAAAACTCTCAACTTTGAGGACAAAGTTGCCCTTAAGGGAAGGGCAATGTTACATAAATAATAATAATAATGATGATAAATGCATAATACATAAACAATATATAAATTAATAATCAACTAATAATTACTATTATTGTAAAGAAGACGCGACTCCTCTCAATAGGTGCTTAAGCCATATTTAAAGCTAGGTTTTCAATTGTAAAATATCATCAAATCATTTTATTCAATATGTATAATTCATTATGAAGATGGATCTCTTCATTATCCAGATACAGATTCTTCCATAAAACGGACATGGTGTTACACTGAACATGCCGCAATATATTTAGCCTCAGATGTACCGAGAACAACACTGGTCTGCTTCCTATTGAGCCATGAGATCACACCCGATCCCAAACTGAAACAACGTCCTGAAGTGCTCTTCCTGTGTTCAACACTGCCTGCCCAATTTGAATCTATATAATCGTGCAATTTGATCTCACTATCGACTGCATATCTGAGACCACAATCCAATGTACCCTTTAGGTACCTCATCACATGTTTTGTTTCAACTAAATAAACATGTCGATGCTCCACCATATACTGACTCAGGGTGTTCATAACAAAACATATATCTGGTCTCGTATTTGTCAGATACATCAGTGAACCAATGATACGTTTGTATAGTGTAACATCTACTGTCTTTGAGGAATCATCATTCAAAAGCTTCAAGTTTGTCACCATCGGAGTATTCATTGCTTTGCAATCTGTTACCAACTTTTTTGTACCATAGTTGGGTTACCTGAGGAGCCACCGATTGACAGACTTGTTCAAAGTCTGATTCCAGTGTATCAGTTGATCCGTCTGCTTGTCTAGCCAATATTGGCTAGTCACTTTTTTATTTGAATAATTTTGACCATGGCCCCGCGGGGTTTGTAATAAAATGTGCTAGTAGGATATTTTTGAGTGGTTCGGTCTCCTGAGATGTAGAATCTCAAATAGGGTATTCCAGGGAGTTTTTTGCCCCTGACAATTATGCTTTGCCTTTAGCCGAGTATAATTGACGACGTTTTCTCCCGCTTCCTCCAAAGCTGGAATGCCCGATGTTGAATTTTGGGCCTTGGGGGGTTATTAGAGCCCAACTGAGTGTTATAAGCCTACTAGACATTATTTAGATAGATCATGGTCATGTCCTAAGTCATTTGGACACATAAAATTTTTTCGAAAAAATCTTTTTCGAACAGTGAAAAATTATTTTTTAATTTTTAATTACTTTTTCTAAGTTTTTTGGGTTAATTTTTCCATAAATTAAATGGAGAAAACCCGTTTGTGATCCAGACTCAGAATTCAGTGATTGAAGGCTCTAACCTTAAGCCAAAAATCATTCTTGATCAGCCAGCCAATTAGAACCAACTTTCAGATCAGCAATCGGACACATAATGCCTTTTTACTCAAAAAAGAA
>LPNX010089150.1:154369-179382 GCA_001517045.1 Pseudotsuga menziesii | reverse complement strand
CTTGATGGATGAGGTGATGTTGTTTTAATGCTTTTTTTTCTTGTTTATTTGAGATTATGATGTTATGCTTTAGAAGGCTTCTGTAAGCACATAAGAACATGTATTTGCGGTTTGCAAGTTAGCTGTTTATTGATTTACTTCTAGAATTTAAAAAAAAGCATTGTTTTATTCAGTTGTAGTTCATGCTCTTCTTTATTTCAATTTGTGAACAATACATGATCTAATCTTTGTATGGCAAGTCTATGAGTGTTATTTTGCAGATCCTTCCATCCAACCAAGCAGAAGTTCGAGCTCAGCTGCATCTTCTTCTCTTGGAGTCAAGTATGCTTTTTCGATAATTGCATGTTTCATGAGATCCAAGTGCTTTAAAAAGATCCACAGGTTTGACCATTCTCTCCTTGCTTTTATTCATCATTCAAATTAAAAAATCTTTATTTTCTTGGGATTAGGGCACGTTTGGGGTAAAGTGAACATCCATTCACTTAGCCGTTGCCCCGGTTGGCTGCCCTGTGCTTTATTTTCAGCCTTTTTGGCCTTTTTATTGCAGCCATACTTTCCTATCCTTCGCTGTCCACTTTTCCTCACTTCTGTACCTTTTGGACAGCTCTCTTTTGCCCTCTTTCTTCACTTTTTGCAGCCCTTTTCCATCCTCTTTTTGGGCCATCTTTTGGGCTATATTTTCAGCCTTTTAGGCCTTTTATTTGCAGCCTTTCCTTCCTTTTGTTCGCTGTCCACTTTTTCCCACTTTTTGCCCTTTTGGACAGCCCTCTTTTGCCTCTTTGTTTCCACTTTTTGCAACCCTTTTCCATCCTTTTCTTCAACCATCTTTTGGGCTGTACTTTCAGCCTTTTTCACCCTCATTTTGTAGCCCTCTTTCTCTGATTTGCAGCCCTCTTTCTCACTTAGTTTCCAGCCTTCTTTTGACTTGCCTTTTGCTCTCTTTCCACCCCTCTTTCACCCCTCTTGCCTTGCCTTTTTCTTGCCTCTTTTCTTCCTTCTTCTTGGTGAGTGTGGGTAAATGTTTTGAGCTAGTTTATAGATTAAATTTCAAGTTATTTTTGATCAACTAATATCATAACAAGTGTGTGTCTAGAGCTCTTAGATTGCAGAAAGGTGAAGGAGAGTGTAAAGGCTACAAACGAACAAGGAGTGCAAAAAGAACAAAAAGATTGCTATTCCTCTTCTTGCATCCCCTTCTTTCCCCGTTCTTCCAAGAAGCAAAGAACACATCATCATTGTAAAAGATTAATAAAAAGAGCTGAGTGGGAGGAAGTCTCCTTCCTTTTCTACTTCCCCTATTTTGGGGAAGTGTGTCTTGTGTTCATTTTCATGATTTACTTAGTTTAGTTTTTTTAAGCAATTAATTTAGTTCTTTGATTAGACTTAGTTTCATTCTTATTAATTGCTAGATTCATCATTGCTTGTTGGTATCTTGTTATAAATTGTTAAATCATAAGAAGAACCAAAATCTCTTGAATCTCACCATAAGGTGGATTAAGAGTGCTCTCTGTCGGAGAGTTTTAATCAACCACCTTTCATATTAATTATTGTGTTTGTTTAATTCAAATCATTCATAAGTAAGACTCTTGAACTTGCAGAAACACAAGTCAAGAGCACTCTCTATCGGAGAGCACCTTAGGTTTGCACAACCCCTGCATTAGTATAATCTAGATTAGCTAAGTCTTTTAAAACCATTGTCATAAGACGAGGTCAAGAGCGCTCTCTGTCGGAGAGTGTTAATTAATTAACTTAATAAAATTCGCAACTCACACCCCTTTAATTAATTAACCCCCTTCCCTCCTTGCCGGAGTATGCTCTGACCGATCCTAGATCGGAGTACCCAGAGACAGCACTGGATCTTTAAACCCCGCAAGAGAAACCTAATAACACTTCAACACCCCGTAACCAACGCACCGACGTTGTAGGGATTCTTCCAAAGTACTTCCTAGTAGAGGCGCCGGAACCTCCCGCTGTCATAGATTCTCAGCTAGCTGGTCACTTGACAATATCAGCCTGGGATACTGGGCGGGCCCAACATGTCTTAAACGGAGGAAACTTAGAAGAGTCTTCTGGCTTTGATAAACCTTCGTTGACACCTTAATCAAGAGCATTCTTTAAAATTCTTAAAATCTACCAAGAGCACTTGCAAAACCTAATATTCACTAGCTTAATTCCTAGATTTTATTTCACGCATTTATTTGACTCCATAAGGCACTGGTTCTTCATTATAATTGAGTAATCTTCTATCTTGATCAACTGTCTATGGTTTATTTTTGCTGATTATATCTGAATGCTTAAGTAAAGTCTGGAATCTTTTGCTTATCTGTATGATCTCTTGCTAGCAACGTGGATTGCTTTGATTTACGTGTCACAATCATAAACTTAATCATTTCTAATCACAAGTAACTCCTAAACAACACCCATCCGCATCCAAAACATCTTAAAACTTAACTTAAACATTGAGCCATAGAAAACTCTTTGTTAGGGACTACCCCCCTTGGCTTCCTGAGGATTTAGCCTAAACGGAGGAGCTAGGAGTAGGTGACAGTATCTAGCTCTGTGCTTGCCCCCAAGGTCACACCTCTCCCACTTTCTCAAGTGAGGAGACAGCTTTCGGAAGATTTCTGCTGCTGGTGTGCAATCGGCGAACAACACAATCCATCATCTCAAATCTCTTTAGGATCTCAACAACATATTTTCCTTGATTTAGGAAAATCTCACCTGGGAAATGCCATACTTCGAGACCTAGGAAATAATGTATCATGCCAAGGTCTTTCATCTTGAACTCTACAACAAGCTTCTTCTTATATTCACTGATGAGCTTCTCTTCCCCTGTCAAAAATAGATCATCCACATATAGCAATAATATCATAAACCCATCATCTACAACCTTATAGTAAAGGTTGGAATCTGCTTTGCTTTTGGTAAAGCCCAAACTCATCAGGAAGCCATCAATCCTTCCATACCACGCTTTGAGTGCTTGCTTCAACCATACAATGCTTTCTTCAATCTGCATACATGGGTTTTTCCTTTCATGTGTTTCAAAACCTTGTGGTTGTTCAATGTATACTTCCTCTTCTATCACACCATTTAGGAAAGCCGTCTTTACGTCCATCTGGTGTAACTTCCATTTCCTCTTGGCTGCCAAGGCAAGGATAGTTTTGATTGAAGTGTATCTTGCTACTGAGGCGAAAGTCTCTTCCTAATTAATTCCTTCCTTCTAGGAGAACCCTCGAGCTACAAATCTTGCCTTGTGTTTTTCAATACTGCCATCTGCTGAATGCTTTATCTTGAAGATCCACTTCGAGGAGACTATCGATTTATCTTTCGGTCTTAGCACCACATCCCAAACATCATTCTTTACGATGGACTGGTATTCTTCGATCATGGCATCCATCCATTTCTTCTTCTTTGTTTCTTCTTCAAAACAGGTAGGTTCTTCATCAACAAGGTTGCACATCAAGGCCACATAGATGGAGTATGGCTTTGGTCTCTTGTTTTCTCTGAAGGTTCCTTTTGAAGCCCCATACTTTTCTGCATCTTGAATTATCTCATGAGCGTAAGTTGGTCTTCTTTTTCATGAGCTCATCTCATGAGGTGACTCTATAGGTCTTTGAGGCTCTGCCATGTCATGGTCTTCTTGTATATTCTCTTCTTCACCATTTTGAACTGGTAATCTGTTGATCTTTGCAACTCTAGGAGCTTCATGCTCTTCTTCATGATCCTCATCTGCATAGTTCTTTCTGGACTTGCTGAAAACTGCATCCTCGTCAATTGTAACGTCCCTGCTGATCTCAATCTGATGGTAACCTAGGATGTAGACTCTGTAAGTTCTTGACTGATCACTGTAACCAACAAATATCCCCTTCTTTCTTGAAAAATCCAACTTTGATCTTTCCTCCTTGGGAACATGTATGCATACAGGACAACCAGATATCTTCAGGTGGTTGATTTTGAGATTCTCACCGATAAACATTTCTTCTGAAGTCTTGTTCCCAAGAGCACCGTGGGAGATTCTATTCTGTACATAAACTGCGATCTTAGTTGCTTCAGCCCATAAGTGCGTAGGTAGATCCTGATCATGGATCATGGATTTTACTGCTTCCATGATGGATCTATTCTTTATTTCTGCCACTCCATTTTGTTGAGGATTATATGGTTGGTGAGCTCCCTCTTAATCCCAGCTTCTTTACAGAAATCCCAAACATCATTCTTTACGATAGACTGGTATTTTTCGATCATGGCATCCATCCATTCCTTCTTTGTTTCTTCTTCAAAACAGGTAGGTTCTTCATCAACAAGGTTGCACATCAAGGCCACATATATGGAGTATGGCCTTGGTCTTTTGCTTTCTCTAAAGGTTCCTTCTGGAGCCCCATACTTTTCTGCATCTTGAATTATCTCATGAGCCCAAGTTGGTCTTCTTTTTCGTGAGCTCATCTCATGAGGTGACTCCATAGGTCTTTGAGGCTTTGCCATGTCATGGTCTTCTCGTATATTCTCTTCTTCACCATTTTGAACTGGTAATCTGCTGGTATTTGCAACTCTACGAGCTTCATGCTCTTCTTCATGATCCTCATCTGCATAGTTCTTTTTGGACTTGCTAAAAGCTGCATCCTTGTCAAATGTAACGTCCCTGTTGATCTCAATCTGATGGTAACCTGGGATGTAGACTCTGTAAGTTCTTGACTGATCACTGTAACCAACAAATATCCCCTTCTTTCTTGAAAAATCCAACTTTGATCTTTTCTCCTTGGGAACATGTATGTATATAGGACAACCAAATATCTTCAGGTGGCTGATTTTGAGATTCTCATCGTTAAACATTTTTTCTGGAGTCTTGTTCCCGAGAGCACTGTGGGAGATTCAGTTCTGTACATAAACTGTGATCTTAGTTGCTTCAGCCCATAAGTGCATAGGTAGATCTTGAACATGGATCATGGCTTTTACTGCTTCTATGATGGATCTATTCTTTATTTCTGCCACTCCATTTTGTGATATGGTTGGTGAGCTCCCTCTTAATCCCAACTTCTTTACAGAAATCCTTGAATTTATTTCAAGTGAATTCTCCTCCATTCTTTGATCTCAAGGTCTTGATCTTCTTTTTAGAGAGATTCTCTACAAGGGCCTTGAATTCTTTGAACTTTTCAAATGCCTCATCTTTACTTTTTAAGAAGTAAATCCAAGTCTTGCGGGAATAGTCATCGATAAAGGAAACATAGTAAACATACCCCCTTAGAGAAGTAGCTAACATCGGACCACATACATTTGAGTGAACAATGTCGAAGATCCCTTTCGCTTTACTGTTGCTGCTTAGAAACGGGTTCTTGGTATTCTTCCCTTGTGCACATCCCTTGCAAACTCCTTCATGATCAATCTAGATCTCTGGTAAACCTGTTACTACCTTGCTCACAATTGACAATGCTTTGTAATTTACATGAGCAAGTGTTCTATGCCATAGCTCACATGGACTTATGGTACTAGCTATTAGGGCTGAATCTGAATGTCCCTTTAATTTGTAGAGTACTCCTTCAATTCTAATCACAACTGCATCTTATTGTCTTTCCTTTTGGCCACATGAGGACTTCTCCATCTACAAAAGCAACTCTGGAACCTTTCTTATTTAAGGCTGAGATAGAAAGGAGATTCTTTTTCAAACTTGGGACATATAAGACTTACTTCATCTTTAGACTTTCCGGAATCCAACTTATAAGAGGCTTCTCCCATTCCTTTAATGGGATACTGATAATCATCTCCAAGCTTCACTTTGTGTGGTGAGTCTTTCTGAATAAGACATGTGAGAGAGTCTTTGTTAGCTATCATGTGCTTGGAAGCACCACTGCCCACGGGCCAAGTGTTACTTCCACGTGAGATTGAACCTGTGAGGGCTGAAATTAAGACATAATCTTCACTGGAGTCCTCATCTTCATTGGCCTTCTCTTCAACTGGGTCATCATCTTCGACTGCATGGGCATGGAACCTCTTGTTTCTCTTCTTGAATTGTTCTTCTTTAAGGGGACAATTTCTTGCAATGTGTCCCATCTTGTGACAGGTGAAACATTCAAAGGATGAGAAATCCCTCTTGGGCCTTGTGTTCCTTTGAAATCTGAGTTCTTCCAGGAGATTGATCACGATCCTTTCTCTGTTCTTTCCTTTCTTTGTATGAGTTGCCAAAGCTTGATCTTCACCGTCATTTAATTTTTCTTCTCTGTTTGCTATCCTTCCTTCTTCTTGACCGCGTTCTTCTCATAATATACTGAACTTGGTCAACTTTCTTCAAGTACATATTCCTTAAATGAAGGATTCCCACTCTCTTGGAAGACCATTCAAGGTGGTCATCACAATTTCCGCTTCTTCCACCATGTCACCAATAACTTCCAACTGTTCTTTGATTTCTGATACTCTTGTGAAGTATGATTGCATAGTCTCTGCTTTTTGTGTCTTTACACCCTTGAGTTGATTTCTCAAGGTCATTCTTCAGTTTCTGTTTTTTTATGTTTTTTTCTTCAAATAAATTGGACAGACCAAGACACTTTGACATCAGCACCCTTTGTATCAATGCTTTGAGGACAAAAGCATTTCTTAAGGGGGGAGGGCATATGACATACCTCATATATATAAAATAGAATATGTAATATAATAAATCATGATCATAAAATATCAATATCTAGTATTAATTATTAATTAAACCGTTAAAGGTTATGGCCATTCATTGTGATCCATCTCTTCAACGCTATAACTGTATCTTCACCTATCAATTATAAATCATTTACTCAATACATCATGACCCATCTCTTCAATACTCTATAAAGATCTAACATTTTCCAATTGTAACATCACCTATTATTACATATATTACACAGGTCACTTATCAATCATTTATTCAATACATCTCTGTGCATCTTGTGCAAGTGCCTTTTATTACACAGGTATGCAACATATTGCAACTAACTATTTAAAGTCGTGTGCGTTTTAAAATAAGAAAATTTCCAGCTGTAGATTGCATTGTCAAGGCATAAGTTTCTATGAAAAACTGTGGAATCATCTCTTCAACTTTGCATCCCAAAACTTAGTATGCTTGATCTATCAGTATATAAGTTTACGACGAATTTGTATGATACAGTCAAAAGCAAGAATACCAGTTTGGAAACTTAAAGTGTCTTTGTATGCCATTCTACTGGATTTTTACTAGTATGCATGTCTTTCTGAATTTGTATGATACAGTCAAAAGCAAGAATACCAGTTTGGAATCTTGAAGTGTCTTTGTATGCCATTCTACTGGATTTTTACAGTTTAAGACTTTGGATGTCAAGGAGTAACGTCTTGTTTTCATTTCCAAGAGTTAGTTTCATTGCATTCCTGTTTTCAGTTTCGGCTACAGTAAGACTTCAGAGATATTTCAAGCAATTGATATGCATATCTGTCTCTTGTATTTGTGGCATGTCTTTCTACTTGTTTTAGGCTTCATTGGCTCGCCATATGTCAAATGAAGGATTTGACACATGGATTCTGGAAGTCAGAGGTGCTGGCTTGAGTAAAAGAAAAGGGGAGGCTACAGTAAATGAATCCTGCTCTAAAAATGACGTTCCAGTCAAGTTGATGGAGACTTTGATTGGGGATAACTCAAATGATTCCTTAGTGAAATCAGATCAAAATCTTATGGAAATTGATTTTCTAGTGGAATCTGAAAACATCAGGGCTAAAGAGGACACAACTGAAACAACCTGGGAAAAATCAGAATTGACAGCCAGATTGTTGGAAACTTTGTTGAGATTGTCAGAAAAACTGACATTTCTTCTCAATGAAAGCCAATATAAGGCTATGTCTGCTAGATTGGTTGATCAGATATCAAAACTTCTGGAAGATGCTCAACTCTCGGAACGCTTCAATGAGATCAAAGGAAAACTTCTAAGTCTCTTGGAGGAGAGGCAAAACTCTACTATTACTGCACAATTTGTTGAAATGAGTGAGAGGCTTGTTAAGATGCTTGAGGATGGTCAACGTTCTGTTCCGTCACAGATCTTTGATCTACGTGAGCGTCTCATCTCAACAATAGATGATTTTCAGAAACAGGTGGATCTGATTGTAAAATATGACTGGGACTTTGATAACTATTTAGAAGAGGACATTCCTGCAGTGGTGAGGTGACATTCTCTTTTAGCTTGCTCAAATCTTATTTGCAGTGGTTCTTTCTATTTGACTTACTTCATTGTCATCCTCTTTGTTTTGTGTTTTAACTCTCCACCTGTTCAGTTTCTCATTATAAGTATTGAAATATAGTTCTGATGTATCTGTCTGATTCTTGTGATGCCCTACAAATTGATTGTTAAATGGAATTACTCTCTGTTGAGTGTCTTATACATTATTACGAAACATCTACACAAACTTCAAATTGATTGAAATTAAATATTGTTAATTCAATGAAATTATAATGGATTGTGCAGATGGAATACATTCAGAACCAGAGCAAGCCGAAGGATGGAAAATTATTTGCTATTGGTCACTCTATGGGTGGAATTTTGCTTTATGCACATCTGTCATCTTCCGCTAGGACAGGTTAAATCAAAATATTATAAGATGGAGGGATGGATGCATTTGCTTCAGATTTCTATGCATTTCAAAACAAAGCTAGCTGTCAATTTTTGAGGAAGTGTTTTATTATTACATTCATGAGAATAATAAAATTTTAGATTTGAACAAATGATCAACATATTTTACTAATGCAAGCTTTTTCATTCCTTTTCTAATTTGTTTGTATTGTTTGATGCCTATGTAATTTTACTAGTTAATGCAACGTTTTTCTGAAAATGCATCATATGTTTCATTAAATATTTCACAGACAGGAGCCAAAGATCCTTCGCATAAGATCCCCCTTCCCGTTAAAGAAAGGAGAGTTAGCTTGTCTTCTTTGGCTTCAGCTTGAAAAGTCTAATCTATATATTCCATTAAGACAACATTCCTAGTTGAAATCTGGTTTGTGAGACCTGATCTAAATGCAGAAACTTCTCCTAGGTTGAATTGAAAATTTGCATCATGAAAAGTTGCTTGACAACGTTGTCTTTCCCCAAGAGATGGATGCCAATCTTATCACATCCCACACACTCCAGCCTGCCTATTAGATCATTGATCTGTTCCCAAACACAATTTGTTTTCAGTAAATATGATAAGGAAGAAGAACGCTATATTCACCAGCAGTCCAAGTCCAAAATGATTGGGCAAATTTCCAATTCAATATTACATGTTTTGTGACAAACCACAAAACATGCAATATATCCTATCCTTTACCACTAGATTGTTACGAAGGGTCCACCACCAAGTACTTGATGCATTTTAGGGAAAAATATAGTATCTTTCTAAATTCGCCAGTTGTATTCTCATACCATTCAAAAAAGAAGTAAGCATCAATGGCATACACAAAACTATCTACTGTTAAATTTTTAACATAGATCTGATTTGATAGCAGTAACAGTCCCTTTAAATAATTCTAGCAGTCTTTTATCATGATATATTAACAGTAGTCATGAAATATACCAGCTGTAGCAGTAGAAAAATAATGTACCAGCAGTAACAGTAAAGAAGAAACAAGCATCCACAGAGACACAAAATTTTACCCTCAGGAAAACCTTTCCAAGGAATAAAAACCCCAGCAAGGATAATCTTCCTTAATATGCGATGACTGAGTAATTACATGAGCAGATATAGAGCAGATTTTTACATCAAGATCAAATTACCTCTAGGGCACACATACCAAGAGAAAACTAAGGAAGAGGCTGCCTGTAAATGCTGATGCCATCCCTGTTCAGAATGCCTGCTGTCATTAGTCTGTCCAGACTCCAAACCCCAATCTCTATCATAGTAGACCAAAAAATCAGACTTCTGGGACTGCCATTGACTGTAATGAAGCTGCTGTTGACTGTTGTTTACCCGATTTGATCCTGCTGTTCACTGTCTAAACCCAGGAAGTCCTAACTGTAGTTCAGATACCTGATCCAAAACCTCAGGTGCTTGGACAGTAGCCATGTGTGTCTGAACTGAGAACTTGGGTTCCCTAAATGTGGCCACGGAAGAGCTTCCGAGCTGCAAATGCTCTTGTTCAGGATGCCTGGAGTGTTTGCAGCTCGGCATCCTAGATGTACATCTTGGAGAAAAAGAAAAATCTTCCTTATTTATGATGTACTTTGAGTTTGCACGTGTGGACCATAGACACCAAGAGAAGGGTCTAAGATGACCCATTTAAGGAGCTATGGTTATGGAGCCTTGGTGGAGGTCTAAGAGCCCACTAGTGAAGGACCAAGAGCACACCAAAGAAAGATCTCAAAAGATTGAAAAGATTAAAAGATTAAAAAGACCAAAAGTCAAAAGACCACAAAAGGTCAAAGGACCAAAAGATTAAAATCCCCTAAGAGTGATTTCCTTAACTTACGGATTCATCCCTCAATGATGAACTATAAATAGAGAAGCATTCTCATTTGAGCAAACACACTTCACATGATCTTCATATCTGATCCAGAAGACGGTTTTTGGTGTATATGCTGGTTTCTTCTCTCTCTATCATCATCAAAGGTCTGCTCAAGGTATCCACAGCTGTTCTAGGGTCTGTCTCTATCACTTGCAGCCCCGTTACAAGTCAGGGTTAAACAAAAAGAAGGGAAGGCAAATCCTAGATGTCACTGTTCAAGTTACAAGTGAAACCCTAGATGTCACTAGTCAAGTTACAAGTCAGTGTTAAACAAAAAGAAGGGAAGGCAACGGATGGATGGAGACTGTGAAGATGGTGCCAAGTTAGCAAGTTGTGTCCCTAAAGGGAAATGACCAAATCCATACTAAGAGTAGGGCATGACCAATGAGTATACAAAAGAATCTCTTGAACATAGCAACTAGTGTAAATTTTCCTTTAAAACTCAACTAGGGCTATATTTAAATGTTACTGAAAAACCACACATGAATTTCTTTTACTAGTATTACAGCGGAAAGTAAATACCGAGAGACATTCACAACATCACATAAATATAGACATAGTGTTTTGGGTATGGAAACCCCAGATAAAACCCAAGATGAGAAAACCGGTGCAACAGTCAGATATGAAATTTATATTAAGAAGATATGGAACAATTACAACCAATAGATAAATTCACCCAACCTGGCGAAATGGAACCTCTGCTAAATCACTGAACAAACCCAACAACAAGGTACGACCACCCTGCACAGCTAGCTTTCTCTTATGGGAGATATTCATGTGGGGAGGTTCTTGGGGCTCCAACATATTATGTTCTTCCGGAATCTCATCATCAGGAGAAGGTGCAACTTCCTTCATTGGTTCTGCAGCTCTGGGAGGTGCAGTTTCTTCATATGTTTCTTCAAGTTGGCACTTTCTCGACTTCTTGAGAACTGTATCTATATTCCTTCATGATCAATCTTTAGATTTGGTAGACCTTTGACTACCTTGCTCACATGTGGTAGGGATTTGTAGTTTATGTGAGCAAGCCTTCTATGCCATAGTTCACATGCACTTGTAGTATCATGAATCAAGGATGCTTCTGAGTGACCTTTCAGTTTATACTGGTCACCCTCTAATCACAAATACATCTTCTAGAGAACATATTCTTCAACTTCTTCTTTTGCTAACTTCTTGGGAGGTTCTTCTTCTGCTAAGTTAGCATGATGTCTTTTGTTATTCTTCCTCTTATATTCTTCTCTTTGTTGGACAATTTTTGGCAATGTGTCCTATCTTATCACAATGGTAACACTGATAATAGGAGAAATCTTTCTGCTTGTAATCTCCCTTTTTATTCTTTTGAAACTTCTTAGGAGGATAAGACCCCTTATGAGTTTCCTTCTTGAAATGATCTTTTCCTTTTCTTCTTCTGGTATGAGTAGCTAGAGCATGCTCATCATGTCTAAGTAGTGCTCGATTAACTACCTTATCTTCCTCTTGAACACATTCTTCCCATAGGACATCAAATTTTAGGCTTTCCTTCCTCGCACAGATTGTCTAGATGAAGGAGTCCCATGGTCTAGTAAGACCATTGAGAGCAGCCATTACTAGTTCAATTTCATCAATCTTATCTTCAGTTGCTTCTAATTGTTCTTTGAATTGAGAGACCCTTGTTAAGTATTCGTGGATAGATTCACCCTTGCTTATCTTTGTACTTTTGAGTTGGGCTCTCAAGTTCAACTTTCGGTTGATGTTTCTTCCTTCATACATTCCTAATAGGGCATCAAACATCTCCTTAGGTGCATCCTTTGAGGATACTTGAGGAATCAAGTTGTTACCAACTTTTTGTACCATAGTTGGGTTACCTGAGGAGCCGTCGGTTGACATACATGTTCAATGTCTGATTCCAGTGTATCAGTTGATCCGTCTTCATGTCTAGCCAATATTGGCTAGTCAGTTTTTCATTTGAATAATTTTGACCATGGCCCGCGGGGTTTGTAATAAAATGTGCTAGTAGGGTATTTTTGAGTGGTTCAGTCTCATGAGATGTAGAATCTCAACTAAGGTATTCCAGGGAGTTTTTTGCCCTTGATAATTATGCTTTGCCTATAGCCGAGTATAATTGACAAAGTTTTCTCCCGCTTCCTCTAAAGCTGGAATGCCCGATGTTAAAATTGGGCCTTGGGGGGTTATTAGAGCCCAACTGAGTGTTATAAACCTACTAGGCATTGTTAGAGTAGAGCATGGTCATGTCCTAAGTCATTAGGACCTTTAAAAATTTTTCGATTTTTTTTCTTTTCGAATGGGTTAAAAATTATTTTTTAATTTTTAATTATTTCCCTAAGTTTTTTAATTAATTTTTCCATAAATTAAATGGAAAAATCCCATTTGTAATAAGTCGGTCATCTGGACCCCGAATTCAGTGATTGAAGGCTCAAACCTTAAGCCAAAAATCATTCTTGATCGGCCAGCCAGTCAGATCCAACTTTCAGATCATCAATCGGACACATAATGCACATTTTCTCAAAAAAGTCATTTTTGGGGAAAAAATTGAGTTTTTATTAAAAAATGATTATTTTGGAGAAAATTAAAACTCTCCAAATTAATCCAAATTTAGCGAAATAAAAGGCTAAATGACATCTCAATGGGCATTTATGACGATTGGAGTTATCATTACTCAGTTTCAGTCAGCATTCAGTGAGCAATAAAGTTATATTCAGTTAACGGGTTTGTCATCTCTAGCTAAACTCCCGAATTTGATGAGATGGAGAGCATTCATTGGTTTGATGATTTGATCGAGGCGGAACTAGCTCTTGCATTTATGATCTATTGGCAGTTGGCTCCTCCATACCTAGTTGTGGATGCTCCAGACCTAGCTCACGCCTCCACCTACATCCTCACGCCCCTCTCTTCATGCTCACGCCCCTCTCTCCTCACAGGGGCGTCATCACACGTGTGGGCTCCATTTTGTCTCTCTTTGCAGTGTTAGGGTTGGAGTGGGGGTGCCTTGCCTAGGTGGAGGCCTTCCCTCACTCCCAACTCTTCTTTTTAGGTTTTGGATCTCAGGTTATGTGACCAAGCCGGTCAAGTTATGTGATTTGGTTTTAGGGTTTTAGCACTCTCTCATTGTATACATAGAGGCTCCTTTAGCTCTATTCGGATGGATTTTTGTGTAGAGAAACTCTGTCCAAACTCTGTAATGCTTGTTGCTTTTGCAACCGTGGAATAAAATTTTAGGGCTTTGGAGGCATACATGGTTTGTTAATGTGGATGAATACTTGGCGAATGAGGTGATAATGTTTCAAATTTTTTCTTTTCATGCTTAGGTTGGATAATAGTTCATGCTTTAGAAGGCTTCTATAAGCACGCAAGATTGATTATTTGAAGTTTCAATTTGATCTTTTATGTTTTTGCTCTTAGGAATTAAAAGTAGCATTGATTATTCAGTTATATGATATGCTCTTTTCATTTTAATTGATAAAACATACATGATCTAATCCATCCTGTTTGCAAGTGTTGAGTTGAATTTGTGCAGATTACCTTCTTCAAATCGAGTAGGAGTTTGAGCTCAGGTGCATCCTCTCCTCTTGAAGCCAAGGAAACTTCTGGAATTTTCAAGCTTCAAGGAATCCAAGCGTTATCAAAAGGCCAAAGGTTTGAGTGTTTGCTTTCATTATTATTCATTCTTTAAAATTCATAAAATCTTCATATTCTTGGGTTAGGGCACGGTTTGGGCTAAAGTGAACATTCATTCACCAAGGCTTTGCCCCGGTTGGCTGCCCTGTTTGTAATTTGGAGCCTTTTTGGTCTTTTTATTGCAGCCATTTTTTCCCATCTTTCGCTGTCCATTTTTTCTCCTTTTTTTACATTTTGGACAGCCCTCTTTTGCCCTCTTTCTTCACCTTTTGCAGCGCCTTTTAGTCCTCTTTTGTGGCCATCTTTTGGGTCTTACTTTCAGCTTTTTTCATCACTTTTTGAAGTCTTCTTTCTTCGGTTTGCAGCCCTCTTTTTCTCTTTGTTTCCAGCCTTCTTTAACCTTCTTTTTGTCCTCTCTTCATCCCTCTTCCATTTCTCTTTCCTTATCCTTTTTCACTCATCTTTTCTTCTTCCTCTTGGGTAAAGTTTGAGTAGTTTTTTGTCATCTAGTTTGTAGATCTAGTTTCAATTTATTTTTATAAACTAACATCATAACAAGTTTGTGTCTAGAGCTCTTAGTTTTAGGCAGGTGAAGGAGAGCCCAAAGGCTACATAGTACAAACAAACAAGGGAGCAAGCAAGAGCAAAAAAACTAAAACATCTCCTTCATCTTTCTTCCCTTTCTCACCATCTGCTCATTCAAGAAGAAGCTGAGCATAATGATCATTGTAAAAAATTAATAAAAGGGCTAAGTGGGAGCAGGTCTCCCATCTTTTTTACCTCCCCTATTTGGGGGAAGAGTGTATTGTTTCCTTTTCATGTTTCTTAGCATAGTTGCAACTTAAGAGTACTTAGTTTTCATTTTCACCAATTGCTAGTTGTTCTTTAGTATAATCACTAATTGCTAGATTGGATTGTTACATTTTGGTATCTTTCTATATAATTGTCAATCTTAAAAGGAACCAAAATCTCCTGAATCTCACCATAAGGTGGATCAAGAGTGCTCTCTGTCGGAGAGTTTAATAAACCATCTTTGCTTTATGTTCATGCATCATATTGTTTTCTAATTCAATTAATCAATAAGTAAGACTCTTGAACTTGCAGAAACACAAGTCAAGAACACTCTCTATCGGAGAGCATCCTTAGTCTTGCATAATCCCTGCATTAGGCATTTAGATCAGATAAGACTCTTGAACCTCTGTCATAAGACAAGGTCAAGAGCGCTCTCTGTCGGAGAGTTTAATCAATTGATTTAATAAAAATTTTCAACGCACACTCCCTTTAATTAATTAACTTCCTCCCCTCCTTGCCGAAGTATGCTCTGACCGATCTCAGATCGGAGTACCCAGAAACGGCACTGGATCTCTAACCCTGCAAGAGTAACTTAATTAAAACTTTTACCCCGTAACCAACGCATCGACGTTGTCTCGATTAAATATTCAGGTAGTGGGCAAATTCCAAGTGTGGGCGCCGGGCAACCCAATCTGGACACAGTTGGTTAAGTTATTGAACACCTAGCTGTGATTCCAGACAGGTCCGTCATGTCTTCGAACGGAGCCATTGAAGGTATTTCCGGTTAGAATTTCCAGACACCTTAATTAAGAGCACGTAAAATCTTTAAAACCTACCAAGAGCATTCGTACAATCTAATACTCATTAGCTTAATTCCTAGACTTATCATTTTATTTACGCATTTTGTTGACTCCATAAGGCACTGGTCCTTGATTAAATTTGAATAATTATCTATCTTGATCAATTGTCTGTGGTTCATTTTAATTACTATCTCTGAATGTTTAGTTAAAAGTCTGGAATCTTTGCTTATCTTTGTAATCTTTTGTTAGCAATGTGGATTGCTTTTGATGAATTGTCACTCTCGTAATAAACAAACACTTCTAATCATAATAAACTCCTAATAACACCCATCCGCATCCGCAACTAAGTAAAACACTTTAACCACTTTGAGCCTTAGAAAACTCTTTGTTAGGGACTACCCCCCTTAGCTTCGTTAGGAGTTAGCCTAAACAGAGGAGCTAGGAGTAGGTGACAGTACCTAGCTCTGTGCTTGCCCCCAAGGTCACACCTCTCCCACTTTCTTAAGTGAGGAGACAACTTTCAATTGATTTCTGCTGCTGGTGTGCAATCGGCGGACAACACAAGTGATCCTTGATAGAATCAACTATGATTCTCTTGGCTCTAATCATGTCTTTCTTGTACTTTCCCTTTGCTTCATCTTCTTTGGGCTTCGACACAACTTCCTTGATTAATGTTGCAAGATCATTCTCTTCTAGAATGAGTCCTATTTTGTATTTCCAAGCATGAAAGTTTTCTAAACCTTCCAAGTTGTCATCAAGCTTAGTTCTTGGAGACATCTAGCCCCGGAGATCAAAAAATGACAAAAAAATGAAATTTCTCAAAAATGAAAATTGTACTCACCAAAAGATGCGCTTGACTGAGGCGAGTATGATGGTACATTCAGTTTCTGAAGAATCCAAATTCTGACCCTTGAAACTGGACTTGCAAGATATTGGACTGCAGTTTCTGGTTCTATTTCTGGTTTTCTGGTTCCAAGCCATGTTGAATTTTTAGCATTAGCATAAACTTTAAAAATTTGCAGATCTACTTAAACAAATCAGCAGTACAGTAAAAACACATTCATCACATCAACACACATGGACACAAGATTTTTCACTGGGGAAACCTTCAAAGGACAAAAACCCCAAAAGCATTAATAGCTCATCTCGGAAATGAGATGACTCAGAAAATTCTTCAAAAAAGTTCCTCAAATCTAGATTTGGATTTTATCCACAGTTACAATACAAATTTTCTCAATAAAAATTCAGAGAAGGGTTTCAAACCCTAGCAGTGGATGTTTCTAGATCTGCCTGGAAAAGACTGTCCAATAAAATTAGTCTGATATAGAACTTTTTAGATCTGCCCATAAAAAATTAGGGCCGGCCCAATTTTAAATTGACTGCCTAGAAAAATATATCAACGGCGTGGACTGCCCAAAAGAATGAAGAAGGCTGCCAGAGAAAACAAAAAACGGAACGCTGAAGGTGGTTGTCCAAAAATGTTGAAGATGGAAAAACCCCTAGCTGAGGGTTTTAACATAAAACAGTCTTCTTCACCTGTGAGAGCAAAACTTTGTGTGTTTGAATGAGAAGACTTGATCTTCTTTTATAGTCTTCGTTCACCTATAAGTGGACAAAATCAGGAAAGATAAAAATAATAATATTTTAATATTTTCCTAATTTCACTTTTACTTTCTTACCAAGAAGGGTCTTTTATTTATCTTTGACTTTTATAAGGAGTCCTTATTTATTTTGTACTTCCACCTTTGGTCCTTTTCCTGTGGTCAAGAACTCTTTATTTATTTTAACTTTTGACTTTAGCCTTTTTCCAAGTGCCCATGTGGTCATTACCTGTGGTCCTTTTTGATTTCAAAAGTACATCATCATAAACCAAGAGAGTTATTAATTCTTTTTTCTCACACACCGTGCGACACCTAGATTTGGTACTAGGGTAACTTAACCAAGGGTAGCTAATCCTTGGAGAAGCACACCCAGTCCATAGATCAAGGGTCAGAGTGCCACACATGCCCAGATCCAGTCTAGGGCTTACAATGTCTTCATTCTCCAAGATAATGGCTACTCATAACTATAAGTTGAGTCTACCAGTCCAAGACTGGTCTACATCGTGGTCCCGGACAAGATGTTTACTCAACACAAGGTTGAGTCTACCAGGCCAGAGCTGGGTCTATATCATGGTCCTAGACCAGATATCTACCATTCAATAGAATGGTCACTCAATACTGGGTTGAGTCTTCACCGTGGTCCTGGACCAGGTGGTCCCATTCTCCTAAGAGAAGGGCTCGCGATGCTGCTCAGAAAAATCAACGCTCCCTCTCAGCGAGAGAGGCATTTTCTGCCATACCAAGCTTGTCACGAAAGTACACGAACTTTGATGCTGTTAGAGGCTTGGTCAAGATATCTGCAATCTGTTCATTTGTACGAATGCACTGCAACTTCAGAGCACCTCTCTGCACTAGGTCTCTGATGAAATGATATCTCATTTCAATGTGTTTCGATCTGTCATGAAACAATGGATTCTCTGAAAGCTTTATGCAACTCTGATTATCGCAATGGATGATCGTAAAGTCAAGCTTTCCCTCGAACAGATCAGATAACAACTTTATGAGCCAAACTGCTTCCTTGCAGGCATCGCTTGCAGCAATATACTCTGCCTCAAATGTACTCTGAGCTATGGAACCTTGATTCCTGCTGGACCAAGAGATCATTGCTGATCCCATACTGAAGCAATAACCAGAGGTACTTTTCCGGTCAACTGCACTTCCAACCCAATCTGAATCTGAATATCAGATAACAATACTCCACTGCTGGAAGTATACCTGAGCCCATACGTGATAGCACCTCACACATATCTGAGTACATGTTTGGTAGCTACCAAGTGTATGTGCTTCAGATCTGACATGAATTGACTCAGTGCATTCATTGTGTAGCAGATGTCTGGTCTCGTATGCACAAGATACATCAGGGAACTAATGAGCTGTCTGTATAGAGTAGAGTCCACACTCTGTGAACTAGAGGTTGAATCCCGCAACTTTGTCAAGTTGGTAGTCATTAGTACGCTCATGGACTTGCAGTCCTGCATCCCAATTCTCTGCAAGATATCTACTGCATACTTTCCTTGCGTTAGGAAGATCTCACCTGGTTTTTGCCAAGGAAGTAATGCATCAATCCGAGATCTTTCATCTCGAATTCAGAGGTAAGCTTCCTCTTACACTGGTCTATCAATTGTTCATCACCTGTAAGAAACAAGTCATCTACATATAGAACAAGTATCAAGACATGATTATGAACAACTTTAAAGTACAAGTTAGAATCAACTGTACTTTTGGAAAACCCCAAACTATGGAGAAATCCATCCATCCTGGCATACCAAACTCTCGGAGCCTGTTTCAGTCCATACAAGGCTTTCTTCAGTTTACATACATGGGTCTTATTCCCATGAGTAACAAAGCCTTTAGGTTGTTCAATATAAACTTCTTCCTCAATCTTACCATTGAGAAAGGTTGTCTTTACATCCATTTGATGTAACTTCCATCCGAAAACTGCAGCAAGTGAAATGATGGTTTTGATGGTAGTGTATCTGGCAACAGGAGCACATGTCTCGTCATAGTCAATGCCTTCTTTCTGAGTGAAGCCACGAGCTACGAATTTAGCATTATACTTATCCACACTGCCATCTGCAGCATGCTTGATTTTATAAAGCCATCTGGAAGTCACTACTGACTTTCCTACAGGTCTGGGAACAACTTCCCAAACATCATTCTTCATGATTGACTTATACTCTTCAATTATGGCATCAACCCATACCTGTTTACTTGCTGCATCTTCGTATGATGAAGGTTCTGAACTGATAAGTTGACTCATAAGACCGAAGTACTTCTGTGGTCTTATGCTTTCTCTGAAAGTCCCTGGAGGAGCTTTATGCTTCTCAGCTTCTTGTAATGTATCTCGGTACGAAACAGGTCTTTTTTTGGAAGGAGGAACTTCAAGTAGTTCTTTTAGTGGACTTTCAATGTTCTCAGGAACATCTGGAATTTGATGATCAAATTCCTCTTCCTTCGTTTGAATTTCTAAATCTGGAAACTCAAGTGGAGCAACTGCATCTTCCTGTGAAAGCTCTAGTGTTTTATGAAACACTGCTTCCTCATGGAAGATCACATCTCTGCTGACCTCAATGTGCCTTTGTCCAGGGATATATTCCCAATAAGCCTTCGAGCAATCACTGTACTCAACAAAGATACCTTTCTTTTCGGAGGGCTCTAGCTTAGCCCTCTTTTCTTTTGTCACATGATCATACACACGAGTACCGAATATCCTCATGTGATCAACTGCAGGTTTCTTCTTGGTGAAGACTTCTTCAGGAGTCTTCTCACCCAAGATAGCATGTGGGCTTCTGTTCTGAATGTATATTGCAGTTCCAGTAGCTTCAGCCCATAAAGACAAAGGAAGATCTAGATCAGTGATCATGGATTTAGCAGCCTCACAGATCGTTATATTCTTCCTTTCTACAACCCCATTCTGGTGGGGGTTGTAAGGCATTGTTAGCTCTTTCTTGATTCTTGCTTCTTAACAAAAATAATCAAACTCATTAGATTCATACTCACCTTCGTTATCTGATCTCAAGATACGGATGTGCTTACCAGTCTGATTTTCAATCAGTGTCTTGAATTCTTTGAACCTGTCAAAGGTTTCACTCTTGGCCTTAAGGAAGTAAATCCAAGACTTTCGAGAGTAGGCATCAATACACAAGACATAATATAAACACCCACTCAAGGAGGGTGAAGACATGGGCCCACAAATGTCAGAATGAATCAAATCCAAAATGCCTTTAGATCTACTCTTGCTTCCGTGAAAGGATTTCTTGGTGTTCTTACCTAGAGCACATCCTTTACATATTCCTTCATGTTTTGGAGAAACTTTTGGCGTACTTGTAACCATCTTCTGCATTCCCGGGAGAGCTGTGTAGTGGAGGTGTTTGAACCTTCTATGCCAAAGTTCACAAGGATCAACTGAGTGATGTACCACAACATGAGTGGAGACTTTGGAGGCCTTGTAAAGGTTTCCCTCTCGAACCCCAATCTGTAATGCAGAGTCTAGATCTGTGTCTTTTGCCCATAAAAAGACTTTCTTGTCCATAAAGAGGACTTTGTGGCCCTTGTCTTCTATTCCAACAATAGATAAAAGATTTTTCTTTAAACCAGGAACATAAAGAATATCATCAACATGAAGAACCGTACCTGAGTCAAGTTGAAGTGAAGTTGAGCAACTCCTTCAATCTTGTAAGTGGAGTCATCTCCAAGTTCTACCTGAGTGGTGAACTTTCTCTTTCCGTAACTGGTAAGGGTACCACAGTTACTTGTCATGTGCTTGGAGGCACCATTGGCCACCAACCAAGAAGTGGAGCAAGCTGAGAAGAACCAGTTAGAGCAGAAATCAAATAGTACTCTCTTCTAGGCTCATCAGTTTTATTAGCCTTGATTTTCTTCTTCTTCTTTGGTTCTTCATCTTCTTCTTCCTCTACTTCTACAACAGATGCTTGAAACCTTCTCTTGGGTTTCTTCTTGTTTTTCCTGCAGTTTCTAGCATAATGTCCAAGCTCGTGACAAGTATAGCATTCAATCTTAGACATGTCAGAAACTTACCCTGAGGTTTCTTCCCTTTCTTTTGCTGAGAAGAAGGTTTCTTGAACTTCTTGGTCTTTGCTGCAAGTGCAAGGTTATCCTTCTTGATTACCTTGTCAACTTTCCTTACTTCTTCTTGTATGCAATCATGCCAAATCCTTTCAAAGGTTGGCTGATTTTCTTGTCCACAGACGTCTGCCATGAAGGTTTCCCAAGAGCTTGGGAGACCATCAACCACTGTTTGTACAAGATCATCATCATCAACAATAACACCAATAGCAAGGAGTTGATCTCTTACCTGTTTGATCTTTGTGAAGAATGGATCGACACTTTCATCTTTGCTCAGCTTCAAAGTTCGTAGCCTCTTCTTCAAGACTCTCTTTTATTGGGAGCCTTCTTTTCATAGAGGTTTACCAATGTATCATAGCATTCTTTAGCAGTATTCAAGGATGTGATTTTAGGCATCAATTCTTCTCTGATAGAATCATAAATGACTCTTCTATTCCTCTTGTAGGCAAGCCTACCAGCATTTGTAGTTGGCTCTTCTGTGACATTAAGAACAATGTCATCCAAGTCATTCTCATCTAGAATGGCTGTCAACCTGGCCTTCTAGGAATTGAAGTTTGCTGAACCATAGAGCTTTTCTTCCGGTTTGAAACCATTGATGGCCATCTCTGTCACTTATCCAAATGTTAGATCTACAAATCTTCTTCCAAGATCTAGTGAAAAACAACAGCAGTGTCCCTTTACTGTGTTTTTCACAGGCTAAGCTCTGATACCATGTTGAATTTTTAGCATTAGCATAAACTTTAAAAATTTGCAGACCTACTTAAACGAATCAGCAGTACAGTAAAAACACATTCATCCCATTAGCACACATGGACACAAGATTTTTCACTGGGGAAACCTTCAAAGGACAAAAACTTCAAAAGCATTAATAGGTCATCTCGTAAATGAGATGACTCAGAAAATTCTTCAAAAAAAGTTCCTCAAATCTAGATTTGGATTTTACCCACAGCTACAATACAAATTTTCTCAGTAAAAATTCAGAGAAGGGTTTCAAACCCTAGCAGTGGAAGTTTCTAGATCTGCTTGGAAAAGACTGTCCAATAAAATCAATCTGATATAGAACTTCTCAGATCTGCCCATAAAAAAATTAGGGCCGGCCCAAATTTTAAATTGACTGCCCAGAAAAATATATTAGCTGCCCGGATTGCCCAAAAGAATGAAGAAGGCTGCCAGAGAAAACAAAAAACGGAATGCTGAAGGTGGCTGTCCAAAAATGCTGAAGATGGAAAAAGCCCTAGCTGAGGGTTTTAACATAAAATAGTCTTCTTCACCTGTGAGAGCAAAACTGCGTGTTTGAAATGAAAAGACTCGATCTTCTTTTATAGTCTTCATTCACCTGTAAGTGGACAAAATTAGGAAAGATAAAAATAATAATATTTTAATCTTTTCCTAATTTCACTTTTACTTTCTTACCAAAAAGGGTCTTTTATTTCTCTTTGACTTTTATAAGGAATCCTTATTTATTTTTTACTTCCACCTTTGGTCCTTTTCCTGTGGTCAAGAAGTCTTTATTTATTTTGACTTTTGACTTTAGCCTTTTTCCAAGTGTCCATGTGGTCATTACCTGTGGTCCTCCTTGATTTCAAAAGTACATCATCATAAACCAAGAGAGTTATTAATGCTTTGGTCTCACACACCGTGTGACACCTAGATCTGGTACTAGGGTAACTTAACCAAGGGTAGCTAATCCTTGGAGAAGCACACCAAGCCCATAGATCAAGGGTCAGAGTGCCACACATGCCCTGTAATGTTCCCAAAAGTAACATGCATGCAAAATCTAAAAGTGAGATGCATGTGAACCCTAAAAATGACATGCATGCAAACCCTAAAAGTGAGATGCATGCAAACCCTCGTGCATGCCATCCCAGCATTATTTTAATGATGCATGCACTATTTAAAGTCTCCCTCCGCATGCATGCAAGTCAACGACAAATTAGAAGATAAAGTGACATGCATGCAAGTCAACGGCAAATTAGAAGATAAAGTGACCTAATTAGGTCAAAGATTAGGGTTTTGCGCAGTTGAACTTTATAAATAGAGGAGAAAGCAAGAGGAGACTTCACTTTTGGATTATGATTATTTTGGGAGCTCTTGGATAGCAGCACAGCAGTTGGGGTTGGAGACGGAGTCTTCAGCTAACAGGATTTCGGCAGTGAAACATCTGTCCTAGTCTTATTCCGGGTAAGCCATACAGGTTCACCACTTGTTCTTCATTCATTCATCAGTTATCTAGTATATGGTATAGATCGTTGCAGGGACACGTGTGCAGCCGTAAGAGGGGGTTTTCAGCCAGAAAGCCCTAATTAGCTGCTGGGTCTTCAGACCTCAGTTTCCTTCCGAAACTCGAGCACCATTCTCATCATTAGCTTCATACTCCGGTACCCAGTGAGTTTCAGATCCATCAGTGCTCATTTGAAGCAGTTATTAGCCGTTTCGGGGTTCCAGGGGGTGAGTAGCTGCCTCTCTGAAGTGATTCTCTACCCTACCTAGAGATCTCAGAACCTTCGCATGCTCCGGGCATTCTCTCCGACACTGAACCGCTACCAGTCCTGCAAATTCTCAGTCCGATCGGACACCTCCTTCCTTGAGGGCGTCACACTTTCCTACTTGGGCGTCTTGCTGCTGGGGAATTCACCTGGAGCAGAGGAGCTCAGATCCTCTCTGATCCAGTTTGTAGTATTGGCAGACTTTCTCTGGAGTAGTTCAGACTGGCTTATCAGTGGTAAGTGTTCATTCTATCTCGCAAACCCTAACCCTAATTTTTCCTATAAAATAGGGATTTTTGCATGGCAGTTTGCATGCTCAGTTGTATCAGCATAATTGTTTAGAAATAGAAAATATCGGGATTTGGGATATTACAGTGGTATCAGAGCATGATTCTTGCCAGCTGTGGGCACATAGCAATTGAGTAAAAGTGCATGTTGATGCATGCATGTACATGCAAATGCATGTCAGTGATGTTGGTGAAGTACATGTTAGAACAAAGGTTTTTCTTTGCCGGCTTGTGAGAACATGAAGACAATGAGAAGGGTCTTGACTAGAAATTGGCAGAGGTTAGCAGTACTTCAACACTTGCCTCAATATCAGGAGTATCTAGCCTTGGGTGACGATGTATGTGCAAGATTGTCCTTTCAAGATTATTACACCATCAAGTTCGGGATCCAGCCCAAGGATTTGGATGAGGATCTCCTTAAAGACATAGTTGGGGAAGGGAAGAAAGATGAGCATGAAGTACAGGTTGTTGGTGAGATTCATTTGGAGTCAAAAATACATGATGTGCAAGGTAATGAGCACAGTAGTCGAGACAGTGATAGTCACGATGAAAAAACAGATTACAAAATAGAAATATTTAAGGATTACAACAAATTTTCCATATCAGTGGGAGAAGTTCAATATGTTGTTCGTCCTGTCCTACCATCTGGCTGTGAATCAGAGGCTGAATACTGCTCTACTGTGGGTACAGGGAGCCTATTGAATTTAGCTAGCTATGGTGTAGAACTTGCTTTGAAGAACATGGAGTACAAAGCCATTGATGACAGTGAAGTAAAGAAAGGAATAACCTTGGAAGATCCCCGCACTGAAGACCCCAGCCAGAAAGTTAGAGGATTCATATTTTCCAAGCTGTTGGAACGCAAACCTGAGTTAACTTCAGATCTGATGGAA
>LPNX010089150.1:120694-154044 GCA_001517045.1 Pseudotsuga menziesii | reverse complement strand
TAGGTTAAAGGTCCCTCGAAAGGATATAAAGACACTATTATATACACCTGCACCTTCAGAACAAGGTTCTTTTCGTTTAGACTTCCGTTCTATCCACGTACACTATTTGAACAATCTAGAGGAAGACTCCATGTATAGAAGATGGCGCAGCAATCTGAATGAGCTGCTTATGCCTGTCTTCCCTGGCCAGTTCCATTATATTCGTAAAAATCTTTACCATGCTGTTTATGTCATTGACCCTTCGTCTGCGGCTGGGCTAAAGGCTGTAGGGACTATAATGTATATGTTTGAGAATCATGTCCCTACGAGGTTTGGGATTATCCTGTTTTCATCCAAACTGGCTGCATCTATTGAAGAAAATGATGGTGAAATCCCGGCCTATTTTGAAGAGAAACATGGGAACAAGTTCAGAAAAGGAGAGGAAGATACTTCAAGTTTGATTATTTCACTGATCCTTTATATTGAAGAGAATTACGGAACCCGGATGGCCAAACCGGTGATTGATGCTATTGTAGCTCTTTCTATTGATGACCCTCCTACAGCTCTAGTTGCATCAACTCTATTTTATGTTCTTGCTAGTGATGGTCAAGATGAACATTTGCTAGATTCAGCCGATTGCATTAAATTTCTGTTGAAGCTGCTGCTTCCATCTCTTCTAGAATCAAGTGAGAAAAAGGCAACACTTGGCAGTAAGATTTTAGGAGTGACCACAAATTCTAGTATGTTGAAGGTGTCTTCTTCAGGTTCTGATCGTGGTGGTGTATCAATCATATCTAAGGTTCGGAAGCATGTTTCAAACATGAAGGAAATACAGACTAGAAGCAGTGGTGAGGACAGAGATGGAGATAATTTTTCTGGGCAGGAGTTGAACTCGAAGTGGCTTGCTTTATTGACATTGGAGAAAGCTTGCCTCTCTACAATTGCACTTGAAGATACCTCTGGCGCAGTTAGAAGAGTTGGGGGACATTTCAAAGAAAGGCTGCGAGAGCTGGGGGGGCTTGATGCTGTTTGTGATGTTGTTCTGAATTGTTTTGCTATTCTAAAAGAGGCTTTGGAGGACCAAGGCTCAAATGTTGTTCACAAATCATCCATGACAACTAAAATGAACAAGAGTGTAGGGATGTTGCTAAAGTGCATGAAGGTGATGGAAAATGCTACTTTCTTAAGTGAGCAGAATCAGAAGCACTTGTTGGAGATGATCTTAAAGTTAAGGCGTGAAGGATCAGAACTCTCCTTTATCGCCCTTGTGATTAATGTTATCAAGACACTCTTTGGACTGCTTTTGAGGCACAAATCACACAGTTCAATTTCTGGGAGACATGAAAAACATAGTATGACTGGGAATGATGGTAATAATATTCACAGTTCAAAAAGCTGTACAGGAAAAGCCGAGTTGCCAATATCTGCCACAGTCACAAACTCTGGAAGAAGAACTTAAAGGAGGCATGGAGGCTCCTTCTTTAGCTTGCACTTCTAATGGTGGGCGAGGACGTCGCAAAACAGTGAAGCTGTCTGCCCCACAGGATAAGGTTGTGAACTTCACAATTTTTAAGAACAATAGTGTTTCCACATTGATATCAACGTCAGAATTTTCAGTTGCAGGTTCTAACAACGATCATGCCTTGTCTCGAGAAACTTGTTATAGTAAGGATAGATTAACTGGTTCAAATGCAGGCAAAACTACACAAGCAAAGAACACAGTGAATAGAGTTTCAGCTGGCATGAAGTCATTGGCAGGTCTAGGGAAGCAATCCTCTAGGTCAATAGAGCAGAAGCGAAGTGCCTGTTTTGAAGACTCACAAGATCCATATGAATTCAACAATGAAGAGTTGGCACCTATGAAAGGGAAAAAGCTGAAGAAAACCAAGAAATTAAAAACAGTCAATGTTTCAGCCAACAATACCAATGCTGGATTGGACAGTGAGGATGTACCTCAGTTTTTTGATGGTACTATGGGCTTGATCAATGGACAAGAGCAATATGATGATGAGAATGAACTTACCAAAAGGCAATGGGCTCAAGCTGGCACTTTACTTGGTGATTGTCTCCTTTCAGCTGTCAAGGTCCTTATGAATCTGACAAATGACAATCCCATTGGTTGTCACCAAGTGGCAGTTTGTGGAGGGCTTGATACAATGGCTTCATTAATTGTTGATCATTACCCTCTTTTTCAATGTCATCTCTTATCTTCGAGTAAGCGCACAGGAAAAGACACCAGCACAGAATCACCAGCGAATGGATCTTGTGACGAAGTACTGAGTGACCAAGATTTGGATTTGCTTCTTGTCATATTGGGAGTGCTCATTAACCTAGTCGAGAAGGATACTGGAAACAGGGCACGTCTCGCTGCTTCAAGTGTCACATTGCCTTGCAGTAGCTTGAGTCCACATTTGCATAATGGTGGATGGTTTTTACAGGTTGGCCAAGATCGAGAAATTGACCAGCAGTATATGAGCATTCTAGTTGAAATCAAAAGGGTAGAATGTCAACTTGGTAGACTTACTCCTTGTGATGGTGCTTATGGACAAGGTACTTTTCGGGGGTTGGATTGGAGAGAGATTAAGAGTTGGTGTCCTATTGAGTGGGCAATTCTTGGGAAGACATTCCTAGCCAAGAGTATAGTTCCACAAGAGCCTTCAGATATTTGGGAAGAAATATGCACAAGTTTGCATTGGGATACAGGTGGAAGACCTTATGAGGGATGGATACAGTGTTTACTGATGGCATTACTTGGGAGTCTACATGATGCTCCATGTGTCGATACTACGCAGGGTAACGGTGGATGCATTTTGACCTCTGCAATTCTCAGATTGATTTGGGACCTTGGGATTACAGTCACTGACAGTTTAGTGATTGTTAGAGGGTGCTTTCAGGAGGTCTCTGGTGATGGTACTGTACAGTGCAGTGTTTTGAGTAGAGGGTGCTGCAGATCTCCTAGGATAATTTGGGACCCTGGGATCATCCCCGGATTCAGTTGGTTCAGTTGATTGATTGTGGATTTGCGTTGGCATTGCTTGAGGACAAGCAATCTTTGGCAAGGGAGGACTGTAATGTTCCCAAAAGTAACATGCATGCAAAACCTAAAAGTGAGATGCATGCAAACCCTAAAAATGACATGCATGCAAACCCTAAAAGTGAGATGCATGCGAACCCTCGTGCATGCCATCCCAGCGTTATTTTAATGATGCATGGACTATTTAAAGTCTCCCTCCGCATGCATGCAAGTCAACGACAAAATTAGAAGATAAAGTGACATGCATGCGAGTCAACGACAAATTAGAAGATAAAGTGACATGCATGCAAGTCAACGGCAAATTAGAAGATAAAGTGACCTAATTAGGTCAAAGATTAGGGTTTTGCATAGTTGAACTTTATAAATAGAGGAGAAAGCAAGAGGAGACTTCACTTTTGGATTATGGTTATTTTGGGAGCTCTTGGATAGCAGCACAGCAGTTGGGGTTGGAGATGGAGTCTTCAGCTAACAGGATTTCGGCAGTGAAACATCTGTCCTAGTCTTATTCTGGGTAAGCCATACAGGTTCACCACTTGTTCTTCATTCATTCATCAGTTATCTAGTATATGGTATAGATCGTTGTAGGGACACGTGTGCAGCCGTAAGAGGGGGTTTTCAGCTAGAAAGCCCTAATTAGCTGCTGGGCCTTCAGACCTCAGTTTCCTTCCGAAACTCGGGCACCATTCTCATCATTAGCTTCATACTCCGGTACCCAGTGAGTTTCAGATCCATCAGTGCTCATCCGAAGCAGTTATCAGCCGTTTCGGGGTTCCAGGGGGTGAGTAGCTGCCTCTCTGAAGTGATTCGCTCCCCTACCTAGAGATCTCAGAACCTTCGCATGCTCCGGGCATTCTCTCCGACACTGAACCGCTACCAGTCCTGCAAATTCTCAGTCCGATCGGACACCTCCTTCCTTGAGGGCGTCACACTTTCCTACTTGGGCGTCTTGCTGCTGGGGATTTCACCTGAAGCAGAGGAGCTCAGATCCTCTCTGATCCAGCTTGTAGTATTGGCAGACTTTCTCTGGAGTAGTTCAGACTGGCTTATCAGTGGTAAGTGTTCATTCTATCTCGCAAACCCTAACCCTAATTTTTCCTATAAAATAGGGATTTTTGCATGGCAGTTTGCATGCCCAGTTGTATCAGCATAATTGTTTAGAAATAGAAAATATCGGGATTTGGGATATTACATGCCCCCCCAGACCCAGTCTAGGGCTTATAGTGTCTTCATTCTCCAAGAGAATGGCTACTCAAAACTAAGCTGAGTTTATCAGTCCAAGACTGATCTACATCGTGGTCTTGGACTAGATGTCTACTCAACACAAGGTTGAGTCTACCTAGGCCAGAGCTGGGTCTATATCATGGTCCCAGACCAGATATCTACCATGCAACAGAATGGTCACTCAACACTGGGTTGAGTCTTCACCGTGGTCCCAGACCAAGTGGTCCCATTCTCCTAAGAGAAGGGCTTGCGATGCTGCTTAGAAAAATCAACAAGCCAAACTAGGGCTTGAATTTTCGGAGGATATACCCACCGAAAAACTTCGATCTTGGTGCCAAAATATGCACCTAGGAGGGGCGCACTTCCCTATGTCACTTGCACTTCAAAAATTCCACTTTATTAGAAAACCCTAATTTTCTTGTCTAGAGAAGGAAAGAGAGATGTACCTCATGAAAGTTGCTCTTTTCAGGCTAGCTCTGATACCATGTTAAGTTTCTATGCTGCCATAACTTAAGTCCTAACTTGATAAGCATTTAATACATTTTCACAATAAAAACATAAAGAGGACCATTGAAAGAAACTCAATCACAAGGTACACAACAATTTACCCTGGGAAACCCTAAAGGGAAAAACCCAACAAAAACTTCCTCAATATAGATTACCAAAATGCAATGACTAAAGAACAAGGTCCCATAGAGAGAGAGACCAAATCCTAAGCATAAGAGCCAAAACACCAAAGACACTAGTCCTCCTCTTTCTCTGTCTCTCCTTCTTTCTTGCTCTTGTGCAATACAAGTGGGAGTGAGTGTGTATAAATGAGGGAGGATGCCTCCCTATCTATACTAATCTTCCCAATCGACATTTTTCGTAATTGGGGCGACCTGTCTAACTGGCAGGGCCGACCTACCTAGGAAATCTCACAATAATAAATATATTATTCTTTTCTGGGTGCTATTGACTCGACTTACAACAAAGGGTTTACCTCATGACTTTTACATGACCTTTTGCAATAGTAACATCTCCCGAAGCAGGAATAATAATAATGTAAAGTACAAGCAGAATATTCTTCGAAGTTACATTATTTCAACACTATCCTCTCTCTTTAAGCTGTTACGCCCCAGATTCTTTGCAGTGCACCCTACTAGATGTGCCAAAGAGGGGGGTCTTTTTGCCATTGTAAAAGGCCAAGTTTGGGTTTTCTTTATGTAAAAGTGTTGGTTTACTAGGTTCTAGATTCCTTGGTTGGTCATGGCAGGGCTTCTTGGTCCTTATTTCAAGATGTGCTGGTCTTGTGGCCTTACTTATTACCCCTTGATGGGCGGTAACTCCTCTTCATTTCAAGCATTTATGCCCCTAGTAGGTATTGGTGCATCTTGGGGTGACTCCATTAGGACACATGGTTTAGTATCCCCTAACCACACTTATGGTTTTATGCTTTGTAAAGGCGATTGTACTTGTAAGGGTTGTCATACCTGCTCTAGCACACCTCATTTATACCCATGTGGACCTTATTTTATTGTATTACCCCTCCCTCTTGGTCATCCTAAGGAAGAAATGCAAATCGTTCACCTTAAAAGCAAGCTTTAAAGGTCGTTCCATCAAAAGGAGGGCTTGGAGGGAAAAAGACAGTTGTTGGGGTTAGATGGGGTATGACGTCCTCCTTCCAACCTCAATGTTTTAATCACGTTGAAGCTATCATCACATTTTATCATTATTTTATGCTAAGTCATCGGATTTGCCGAATTTCAAGGTTGAAATTCAAAATTTGCCGAATTTCAAAGTTAATTGAATTAATTCATTGAAATTCGTCAAATTTCAAGGTCAACTATGCGGTCGCCTTGTGGTTTCTTTTACTTGTAGTCTATTCATAGTTCAACCTGCACTTGGATCTAGGGCGTCACCCCCTCTCCCTCATGACTCGACCAACATCCAACTCAAAGGATTGTCGTCGACGTTCTTCACTCACCACTATCCAGTGAATCACAACTTGCCCTCACCCATGCCCTTGCCCACGCGATTCGACGAATTTCCATCTCGACTCGTCTCCAAGTTTCGACTTGCAGAATTTCGATCCTTGTTCGGGGCAGGTCTAGCAGGCTATAGCTAACTTGACTCTACTTCCAATTTCCAAATTCCAGCCTACGATCTAGTTCAAAATTTTCAAGCCCTAGCCTAGCGACTCGTCCTCAAGACTTGGCTGTAGTTGTAGTGTTTTTGAAATATGTGATTAATCATTAATTTTTATCATGTGTTTAATGAGCATATTTTTAATATAAAAATTCATATATTTTTTAATTTTCAATTTGATAGTCTGTAGAATTTAATGTCGAATTTTATCACCAAATTTTCCATTGTCGAACTTTAAGGTTGCCAAACTCAAACTACATGACTTAGATTTTATGTCTTATAAGGTTTAGACCCCAGATTGTGGGTGACAAACCCTAAAAGGTCATTTTAAACTCAAATTAGGTAGGTCGGCCTAGAGGAGAGATAATGTGAGCCTTTTTTCTTATAAATAAGGTATCCTCCTCTCATTTGTAAAAAATATCATGGGATCAAATGTGACTGAAATTTTGTTCTTAATTGTGTACTTGAGGAACTAAGTGGTGCACATATCTCCTCTTGGCTCTTTTAGGGTTTCTAAGGATCAAATCTTGATGTTTGGGGTTTCTTTATAATCTTTCAAGGCTATTCGAAGATGAAGGATTCTTGGGTGTCTTTTTTTTCTCCTTTTCTCTCTCAATTGTGGTAAGATCTTGAACCTCTTGTCTTGCACTGCTAGAGGCATTCAAGCTAAGAGTAATTTGGGGTTTTATACATGATGGTTTATTCCTTTAGAAGGATCTCTCTTGTATTGGGCCTTGGAATCTTGTTTTTCTTAATTAGGTCAAGTGCTAACACAACCTAGGGTTTCTTAGCCTTTCCCTAATTCATTCAAATATTAAATTGCCAATTCTAAAGAAAAATGCTATCCTTGATTTTTCATTGCCCGGTGGAATAAGACTTGCATCTATTTCTCATCTTCACCATTTCAAATTTTACAAAAATCTTTGTACTATATTGAAAAAAATACAAAAAAATCAGATATATAAAAAAACCCTAAAAATCAAATATTTAAAAAAAATCCAAAAAATATTTACTTTTGTCATTGAACCTTGATTTGTACTGAATTTACTTGCAAAGATCCAAAAAGGTTACTGGTGTTATTTATTTTCTGAATTGTTTATACTTTCTTTTACTTGAAAATCCATAAAAAGTAAAAAAATCCACAAAAAGTGTGTTTTGTAGCTTGTTTAGGCCCTAAACTAGGGTGATGTCAGCGTTAGGAGTGTGACATCAGCTCCCAGCGGCTCGGCAGCCCTAACACAAGTTTGGATCATTGTTTTGCAATCCCATACTTGACAAAGGGACAAGCCCTAGGGGTTGAAAAAGGTTTATACTTATTTCCAAGCTACATTGGGTATTGTTATCACGAATCTTGTAGTTTCCCTATATGGTGATCGTATCCAAAATGGCAGAGGGGAAAAACAACTAAAGTCGTGACCTACGATATCCAAGATCTCTGAAATAACTCAAATGTCATGCCAGTCAAGGATACCGACACTTCAGACTCAGTGCAGATACTAAACCTAGGGGGCGTCCCTATAACCAAGATAACCCTAAAAATAAAGAATGCAAATGAATAATACAAGGAAACTTGATTATAGCTCTTAGTAGGATAGTAAATTAGAGTTTGGCTCAATTACTAAGAGAAAATAAATGTCTATGTGAAAAGCCCCAATTTACTTGATCCGGTGGATTATTCCTCTGTAAAGATCCGATATGGTACATGGTTCAAAGAAGCCGCGGGTGAAAAATCAGACGCAAAAATACACAGATCGGAGGAGATCTCCTTCCGCGACATCGGAAGTCAGAAGCGCATCTCTGTCCGCAACATCGGACGACAAAACCACTAATTTATCCGCGGGATAACCGGGAAGCAAATCTTAACACGTCGGAGGTCGGAAGCATTTCCCTTCCGCAACGGCGGAAGCTTAACGGACGTCGGAGCGATTCGGGAGCCGCAACAGAGGATAGATAAAAGGCTTCTCCCTTCCGCAATGGCGGAAGCTTAACGGATGTTCGAACGGATCGGAAGTCGGAGCGATTCGGGAGCCGCAACGGCGGATAGATAAAGGATAACGCTTCCGGCAGCCGCAACGGCGGAGGCCCAAGACTTACGGGTTGAAAAGTCAAATCGGGAGACTTTATCAATTGACAGTCCGCAACGGCGGAAACCAAAGTAACTAAAGCCTCCGACTCAAAAACCAGCCGATAGCCGATTGAGACCGTCGGAGCCCGTTGCTTATCCTCTTCCCAACGACGAAGCACGGTTGACTAAAACTTCCGGAAGTTCAGTTTACGTATGGTTCCGGAGGTCAGATCCTTGGCATGGCAGGATATTTCATAATGCTCACAGCTTATTCGTAACAGTTGGCAAGCTTTTCTTGGCAGTTATGCCACAGCTGGAATAACGACGAAAGGCATATGAACAGCCTTGATGCCGCGTTTCATGGGATGTGAACAGTCGCATTGTTAGTTTTTGTACCTAGGCAGATGTTCCCTAGGTGACTTTATTTTGCCTAAGTCACTTAAAGAGGGAAAAAGGTGACCCTCACATTAAATGTCACTTAATGAGACTTTATAAACATAAAGTCACTTTTTGATAAATTTAAGTGAGTGAGTAATTTTATTTATGTGAAATAAATAAAAAGGGATTTTTACTCTCATTGATTCTCATTCGTTGGATTAGATCTCTTTTCCACCGTTGGATTAGAAACTCACTTAGGGTTAAACAAAAAGGCTGAGGGAGGCAAAAGGACATTCACTTTCTTTTTCATGAGAAGAAGAGATCGCTGAGAGAGGAGGTCGAGACAGCTTGAGAAGGGCACGATTTTCCAGAAGAGCTTGCTGAAGTGATTTTGGTGGGCACGAAGATCGAGACAGCATTTATTATTTGTTTGCACAGAACCCGAGAAGTGTAGGGCCTGAGTTTTTCTGCTGTACGGCTGCATTATTTATTTGCACAAATATCGAGGGAGTACGACCTGAGTTTTCTGCTGTACAGTGCATTAAATATTTGCACAGATTTCGAGAAAGAGTACGGTTGAGTTTACTACTGTACGGGCTGCTAATATTTGCACAGATTTCGAGGAAGGGTACGGCCAGTCTGCTGCTGTACGGACTGCAATTATTGGCACAGTTTTCGAGGAGATGTACGGCCTGTTTGCTGCTGTACAGTTGCATTTATTATAGGCACAGAAATCGAGAAGGGTGTACGGCTGTTTTGCTGGGCACAAGTTTCCAGATTTTGAGATAAAATCTGTGGTGGAGATAAGTAGTATTTTTCACTATTTTTTTGTCCTGTATTTTGCTGAAGGAAATAATAAATCTCTCTCTCTCTCTGACTGGTTTTCCCCGTGGGGGTTTTTCCAGGGCTGATTAGCCAAAAATCTCTGAGTCAAATTTATGGTGTGACTGTCTATGTGTTTATTTCAGCCTGTTAGTAATTTTACTGTGTGTTTAAAATTGTTCGGCAATTTTTTTTTAAGTAGCTCCCAGCCTATGCAAAACCGGCTGAAGTGAAAAACACAAAATGTTCATTTAAACCAGCAAGCAGTGAAACTCGTTTTTCTACATGGTATCAGAGCTAAGGGGGCAGAAAACAGTGATTTTTGCAGACACACAGTAATTTCCAGAATTCAGAAATTTTTGTTATTTTACTTCTGTCAGTGAACAGCACTTTGTTGAGTTGTTGTTGAGATGGCTACAGGACTTAGATTGGAGGATAGGCTAGATGGGACAGGGAATTTTGTGCCATGGAAGGCCAGAATTTTGTTGTTACTAGAAGAGAATGAGTTGTGGCCGGAAATAGTGAGGAACACTACTGCAAATCCGATCACCATTCCTGCATCTACAGATGCAGCAGCCTTATCAGCCTTCAATAAGAAGGACTACAAAGCTAGAAGAATTATTCTTGATGCGGTTAAAGATCACATTATCCCTTACATTTCAGGAAAGGATAGGGCACATGAGATGTGGACAGCCTTAACCAGCCTGTATGAGAGTTCTAATGAGAACAGGAAAATGGTTCTCAGAGAAAAACTCAAGAGTATCAGGATGAATGGGGGTGAGGGAGTCACAGCTTACCTTACTAGGATTTCTGCAGTTCGGGATGAACTTGCAGCAGTTGGGGAGAAGGTTGCCCCTACAGAGCTTGTCCGCACCGTAGTGAATGGGGCTTCAAAGTCTTGGAGTGCTTTTGTGCAGGCTATAGTGGGCAGAGAGAACCTACCTGACTGGGAGAGACTATGGGATGACTTTGTGCAGGAGGAGACCAGGAGAGGTCTTGTACAGGGTAGTAGTTCTCAGAGAGGGGCTCATGATGAGGATGTGGCTTTGGCAGCCAAGGGTAAGAAGAAGAAGGGTCCCAAGAAGGGTGGGGCCAAGCAGCAGCAGCAGAGTGGGCAGAAGAAGGACTTGAGTAAAATCAAGTGCTATGCTTGTCAGGCGTTTGGACACTATGCCTCACAGTGTCCAAGCAAGAAGAAGAAGGGGCAGGGACAGCAGACTGCAGCCTCAGCAGAGGTTGATGAGTTTAGTGTTGCATTTCAGAGGGAGTTTTCCCTGTATGCTGGACAGATAGAGAGAGAGAGAGTCTCTCTGGCCACCAGCACAGATATGGATCTGGACAGTGAGCATTCTTTGTTGGCAGGACATCAGGGGGGTCCATCCACCTCATCTACTTGGTACATTGATAGTGGAGCCACGAGCCACATGATTGGAGCTCAAGAGGTGTTCTTAGAGTTATCAGAGACAGGTAGAGATGTGGAGGTTGTCCTTGGGGACAACACCGTTGTGAGAGCTGTTGGTCGGGGTACCATCACATTTTAGAGGGAGTCCATGAGTCCCATGACTCTGCGGGATGTGTTGTATGTCCCAGGGCTGAAAAAGAACCTTGTATCAGTTTCCACCATAGAGGACAGGGGTCTTGGGGTGTGCTTTTCAGATGGGAGAGTACAGGTATATCGCAAGGCTATAGGCATGTCTAGTGCCATGGACATCGGGGTCAGGTGTGGAAAGATGTACAAGCTATTATTTCAGCCACAGTGTGCCTTGGCACATAGCAGCAGCAGTGAGCTTTGAGAGCTCTGGCATCGGAGGATGGCCCACCTTCATCACCCAGCTCTTAGATTGCTGAGGAGCATGGTTACAGGTTTACCAGAGTTCAGCACTGAGCAAGAGGATGTGTGCAGGGGGTGTGCTTTGGGAAAGTACACCAAGACTGCTTTTTCGAGCAGTGACACTAGAGCTGTCGGGGTGCTTGATTTGATCCATTCTGATATTTGCGGTCCCATGTCATCACGGTCTTTGACAGGCTTTGAGTATTACACCAGCTTCATAGATGACTACTCCAGGAAGACCTGGATCTACTTCTTGAGGAGCAAGAAGTCCGAGCTTGTATTGAGAGTCTTCCAAGGGTTCAAAGCCCTTGTGGAGAAGCAGACAGGTAGAAAGATCCGGATGTTGAGGTCGGACAATGGGGGTGAGTATACCTCCAAGGAGTTCGGCGCATTCTGTACATAGGAGGGCATTCAGAGACAGCTGACAGTCCCTTACACTCCTGAGCAGAATGGAGTAGCAGAAAGGAAGAACAGGTCTATTGTGGCAGCAGCTAGGGCGATGATCCATGATCAGGGATTACCTTTCTTTCTTTGGGCTGAGGCATGTAGTACTGCAGTGTATTTGCAGAACAGGAGTCCTCACAGGGCAGTGGGGAGCAAGACTCCTGAGGAGATGTATTCGGGCAAGAAGCCTGAGGTGAGCCACTTTCGTATATTTGGCTCTTTGACTTACTCTCACGTCCCTTCTGAGAAGAGGACGAAGTTTGATCCCACCGCTGAGAGAGGTATTTTTGTGGGATATGATGAGACTTCGAAGGCTTATTGGATTTACTTACCTTGCTCGCGGAAAGTTGTTGTCCGCCGGGAAGTAAAGTTTGATGAGGAGAGAGCCTTCCGGAAGTCCAGAGAGTTAGAGCAGGGGGAGACACTAGCCCCCACACCTCAGCTGGTACAGGCTTCTTCGATACAGCTTACAGGTCCACAGGTTTCTGGAGGGACTGGATCACAGGGTACGGGCACAGCATCTACAGGTTCGGTGGTCCAGGTGGCTAGTACTTCAGGGATAGGTTCAGGTACAGGTACAGGTTTGAGTCCTTAGATTATGGCATCGGCAGGCACAGGTTCATCTGTTACTGGTCCTCGGGGTTTTGGACCTTCAGGTACAGGGACTTCCTCAGATGAGGAGGAGCAGCCTTCAAGGAAGAGGAAGCCTAAGTGGCTTCAGGAGACCTTGAAGGAAGCAGAGGCATTTGGCAGACCTCAGGAGAGGATCAGGACAGTAGTGGAGTTTGAAAGGCTTGGTGTGGTGCCGGACAAAGGAGATATGGCTCTTGTTGCATGCCTTCGTGACTCTGAGCCATCCACTTTTGAGGAGGCTTCCCAGCATCTGGTATGGAGAGATGCCATGATGGAAGAGTACCATTCCATCATGAAGAATGATGCGTGGGAGATAGTACCGAGACATGAAGGGAAGTCAATTGTGACTTCTAGATGGCTTTACAAGGTAGAGCATGCTGCGGATGGCAGCGTGGAGAAGTACAGGGCTCGATTTGTGGCTCGGAGATTCTCACAGGTTGAGGGAGTCGACTATGATGAGACTTTTGCTCCAGTTGCACGATATTCTTCTATCAGGGCAGTGATTTCTATAGCAGCAGAGATGGGTTGGAAGATCCACCAGATGGATGTGAAGACCGCATTTCTCAATGGTCTACTGCAGGAGGAGGTTTATCTAGAGCAGCTGCAGGGATTCGAGATCCATGGGAGAGATTCTCATGTGTGCAGGCTGAAGAAAGCCTTGTACGGGTTGAAGCAAGCTCCTAGAGCTTGGTACTCCAGGATTGATGATTATCTGACATCGATGGGATTTCAAAAGAGTGAGGCTGATCCCAACCTTTACTTCATTGTGGTTAGGGGAGATTCGCTCATTCTTTTGTTGTATGTTGATGATCTGTTCATCACAGGTGCTGAGCGTCTCATTGCACATTGCAAGAGAGACCTAGCTTCGGAGTACGAGATGACCGATATTGGGCTGATGCACTATTATTTGGGGATGGAGGTTTGGCAGGAGCCTGGGCATATTTTCCTTGGACAGGGAAAGTATGCAGCTGATATTCTGAGGAGATTCCGGATGGAGGACTGCAGGCCTATGTCTTCACCTATGATCACCAACTGGAAGAAACTCCATGCTTCCGAGGGCAAGTTGGTGGATCCCACTATATATCGTCAGCTTATTGGGTCGTTGATGTATCTGGTCAACACCAGGCCAGACTTGTGTTTTGCAGTGAACACTCTTAGCCAGTTCATGGTTGAGCCTAGGAGTGTGCACTGGACAGCCGCAAAGCACATATTGAGGTATCTTGCAAGGACAGTGGACTATGGTCTGGACTACAGGGGTTCGGATGGAGTTGGCTTGGTTGGGTTTACAGATTCAGACTGGGCAGGTTGCGTGCGGGATCGGAAGAGCACTTCCGGTTGTTGTTTCAGTTTGGGCTCGGCAGCAGTGTCGTGGTTCAGTCGGAAACAGAGGTCCGTTGCATTGAGTTCTGCTGAGGCTGAGTATATGGCAGCCAGTCAGGCTACTTGTGAAGCATTGTGGCTTTGCAAGCTTTTGGTAGATTTGTTTGATCAGGAGCTTAGGCCTACGGTGATCTATTGCGACAATCAGAGTTGCATTCAGCTCTCTGAGAATCCAGTGTTCCATGACAGGTCAAAGCACATAGAGATCAGTTACCATTTCATTCGAGACTACGTTCAGAGAGGGGCAGTTGAGCTTCGGCATATTTCCACTGATGAGCAGGTAGCTGACATCTTGACGAAGTCTTTGGGGAGGGGTAAGTTCGTTTTCTTCAGAGATAAGTTGGGAGTGGTACGGAACACCTTCCTCGGTAAGAGGGAGTGTTAGTTTTTGTACCTAGGCAGATGTTCCCTAGGTGACTTTATTTTTCCTAAGTCACTTAAAGAGGGAAAAAGGTGACCCTCACATTAAATGTCACTTAATGAGACTTTATAAACATAAAGTCACTTTTTGATAAATTTAAGTGAGTGAGTAATTTTATTTATGTGAAATAAATAAAAGGGATTTTTACTCTCATTGATTCTCATCCGTTGGATTAGATCTCTTTTCCACTGTTGGATTAGAAACTCACTTAGGGTTAAACAAAAAGGCTGAGGGAGGCAAAAGGACATTCACTTTCTTTTTCATGAGAAGAAGAGATTGCTGAGAGAGGAGGTCGAGACAGCTTGAGAAGGGCACGATTTTCCAGAACAGGTTGCTGAAGTGATTTTGGTGGGCACGAAGATCGAGACAGCATTTATTATTTGTTTGCACAGAACCCGAGAAGTGTAGGGCCTGAGTTTTTCTGCTGTACGGCTGCATTATTTATTTGCACAAATATCGAGGGAGTACGGCCTGAGTTTTCTGCTGTACGGTGCATTAAATATTTGCACAGATTTCGAGGAAGAGTACGGCTGAGTTTACTGCTGTACGGGCTGCTAATATTTGCACAGATTTCGAGGAAGGGTACGGCCAGTCTGTTGCTGTACGGACTGCATTTATGGGCATAGTTTTCAAGGAGATGTACGGCCTGTTTGCTGCTGTACAGTTGCATTTATTATAGGCATAGAAATCGAGAAGGGTGTACGGCTGTTTTGCTGGGCACAAGTTTCCAGATTTTGAGATAAAATCTGTGGTGGAGATAAGTAGTATTTTTCACTATTTTTCTGTCTTGTATTTTGCTGAAGGAAATAATAAATCTCTCTCTCTTTGACTGGTTTTCCCCGTGGGGGTTTTTCTAGGGCTGATTAGCCAAAAATCTCTGAGTCAAATTTATGGTGTGACTGTCTATGTGTTTATTTCAGCCTGTTAGTAATTTTACTGTGTGTTTAAAATTGTTTGGCAATTTTTTTTTTAAGTAGCTCTCAGCCTATGCAAAACCGGTTGAAGTGAAAAACACAAAATGTTCATTTAAACTAGCAAGCAGTAAAACTCGTTTTTCTACACGCATTTCTTTGAGCGTTTTGGCTCCTTTGTAACGGCAAAGATGAGTAATAAAGGAGAGGAGTTCGTTCAGAGCAGGGGGACTCAGTTCGTTGGGAGCACAGTGCAGCGTTTTCTCTGTGATGAGAAGCTTCAGAGAGCATTTTGCTGTTCCTTTTGAAGTCGACTATTCTCAGTTATACTTGGCTTCTTTTGTCTGTTGAAGTCCAGTTGTGTAACTTTCAGAGAGGAGGTCTTGAAGACTTTACTGTTAATATCCAGTTCCCGTGATTGTAAAAAGTCGACTGTCTTCTCTGTTTTATTTGGCTTCTCCTTGCTTTTGAAAGCCAATTTGTATTATTCCAGAGAAAAGGTCTTGCAGACTTTTGTACATACTGCTGAAATTGATTTGCAGAGTCCAGAACCATTTGTACCATTTTAAAGCCATTAATTGGATCGGTTCCCATTGGAGAGGGACCCGGAGATGTAGCTTAGTGGAGGGGGTGAACTCCGTTATCAACTTCTGGTTGTGACTCTGTTTCTGTGTTTTCTTCCTTGTATTTGTCTATCAGTGTTGTGGTTTTCATTCCTGTTTTGAGCATTTAATTTCTGCTAATACTGTCCATTAATTAACCTGTTGCACGCATTCTTTTACAACAAACTTTTAATGCACTAAAGTTGACGTCCTACGGATCACTACCCTAGGGTTTTGAGTATGGAAATTGGGATTGAGGGGTAACTAGTGAAATTAAGCAAAATTAGACACTCGGAGTGAATGCTAGGTGAAAGATATGACAAAGGGAGGTGAAACTAGCAATACCCAGTTTGCGGAACTGAAGATACCCACTTCTCCCAAGGAGGGCGTCTTCTCCTAAAAGGTAGACCAATGTGTTGGATGGGCAAATGGAGTCCAATGATCATGAAATTCTAAACTTAGGGATTTTAAATTTATTCCAAACTGGGTTTTAAGTTTAAAAGCTCGTCGCAAACTAGAACCTAGTAAACTAATAGATGAGGGTTTTAAAATGAGAGTTTTGCCAGATAATTTTATAACTAATGGAGTGGAAATTTAGAACAAGAGATACAATGTAGATCTTACCCGGAGAATCTTGCAGATTCCTTGCAAATGATTATTTATCTTGTCTCGATCAATTTGAAGCAATTTTGACGAAGTACCAAGTTGAAGTGATTCACCCAAGTGAGGTAACAAGCCCATCTTCCCTGCACAATCAAACTACTGAAAGAGAGATTTGCTACGCATGAAAAAGACACTGGAGATGCAAGAAAATCAGAGTGCATATCAAAGATCAAAGGTACTATTGAAAAACCCTATTGAAAAACCCTTGATTATGAAAACATCTTCAAGAGAACCAAGTTGGGAGATCCACAAAAACACCCCAAGAGAAAACGCCCTCCTGCATGCAAAATGCTATCTTCCAAAAACATTTGATACACCGAAAAAATATTTCAAATGCTAAGCAAGATAAACTTTCCAATCATAGACAAGAACATCTCACAAAGAAGATCCAAGAATCTCCGCAAAAAATTCTTTATTCAAATGTCTAGAGCCAAGAGTACAAAATTTCTCGATGGGATACAATGGGGGATCACATCTTTTAAATAGATTGAGAGTGTGTCCACTTTTTAACTTACTATCATTCGACGATTGAGATTATAACATCATCAATGGCGGAGATCACTTTAACACGGATCAATACATTGATCACGATGACTAAGTTAAGAGGGGTGCACTTTTGCCCAAGGATGCCTCTCTAAGTCAAAATACATCATAATAATAAGATATAACGTGGTAATACATCAAAGGGGTCACCTTTGGGGCTCAATTCTCCCTAGGCCCCATTCAACATCATAACATAAGATACATCAATCTAATACATCATATCACCAAGGTGAGGGGCGCCCCTTGGGGGACGTCCTGACTGAGAGAGCCAAATAAAATATCCGGAACATAAAGCTGATTGAAACTAGCATAAGTGTCTAGAGAAGCATAAAAAGTCATCTAGAGAAATTTCGTTGCCATTTCCTTGACCTCACAAGCCAAATTGATTTTTTTAGTAACTTCCTTGTTCATTTTTTGGTGGTACATCCTCCAAAAATCATAAAAATCATATCTTCTTTCAGGATGAGAACGGTTATCACCAACCTTGTAGCTGCCTATGCAAGATGGATCCAGGATGGATGGTAGAGGAGCAAGCAACTAAGGAGGTGGAACCGAGATTGCCTAGACTCCCAAATGGATGGTTGTCACGTCAATCAAGGCAGTGTTCGCTTTATGTTATCTAAGTCCAAGACAACAACGGGGGAGACTCGGATCTGCTCCCGACAGGAGAGATCAAACCTAGACACCAGAACAGATCAAAAGCACTTTGAGGTACGTAAGGTGTAAGGTGTTCAGAAACTCTAGATCTACAGTAGGATTCAGTAGATGGATCAGGACCTCAGCAATGTATTGGCTGATCCAAAGCAGTGATTGGATGACCTTTGGGGAAATGGTTAGATCTAGGGTTTTGGTACTAGCAACTAAAGAAGATGATCTCTTCCTTGGGAAACGTAACCGAGGCAGGATGGGTAGGAAAATAGTTGGGACTATCTAGTACCTGGCTGACAGACTCAATGAAGAAGGTGAACAGGTGTAATTGTCTGAGTCATCAAGGAACAACCAATTTCAAGGGGAAGAGATCAATTCAGGGCTAGCGCTCAGGATGGGAGATCAGTGCCTTTCGTGCATTGGGCATTGGAGTCAGTATACACCCAGCGTTGCGGTAAACCCACCTACGGTAGACCCTGATCTGTGGACCCAGAAAAGTGTTTTGGTCCAGATGGCTCAGTTTGGGCAGAAATTCAATCAAGGAAGGCTAGCGCTAGGGTTGGAGAAGACAGATCTGTAGATCCGAGGCCACCAGTAGACAATTAACTCAGCGTTGAAGGTGAAATAGGACCAGGAGGGGCTGATCTACACACTTGGTTCAGAGAAATTTGGAAAAAACTCAGATCTTGAAAAAGTCAAAGTTGATGATTGAGGATGAGAGGGTGAAAAACTGATTTCTTCAGATCTAGGGCAAGGAGGCTGAATCTAGCTCGGTGTTAGGGGTGTTCTGGAGTGCTCAGGACCTGATCTATCAGCCTAGCTTGTCAGATTTCAAAAACAGTAAACTCCGGAAAGGTCCAGTTTTCAGTGATGGCGCTAGGGCTGTTTTCAGTCTAAAACTCAGATCTAGGTCACACTGTCAAGAATCTGGACAATGTTGGGGGTGATTTGGACTGTGTGGGACCCGATCTATCAGTCTATGAAGTCAAAAATAAGAAAAAGTCAAAACCCTAGCAGGTGAAATTTTCAGTGAGGGCGCAGTTTTCAGACCAAAATTCAGATCTAGGTCAAACCAGCAGGAATTTGACCAACGTTGCAGTAGATTCAGTGAAGGGGAGGCCCGATCTATGAAACCCAGCAGTGGTTTGGCCAAAGATCGGACGGTTCCCAGATTTAGTTTTTTTTAAGGGTTTTTTAGTATTTAAGAATTTTCAGAAAAATGGAAGGAAAACAGGTACAATGGATTCATATCTGTTAAAGAGAAGAAAATTACCTATTGGATCGTACCTGGAAATGCTTGTAGAAGTCTTAACAGTGATGATCCTTGCTATCCCGATCAATTCTGGAAGATCCAAGTCATTTCTATGACGGATATAAGCTCCAAGCCACCAATGCACCCCCTACCCTGCATGAGCAAATGTCAACAATATCAGATTTGCTAAGACAAGATAAAGAAACCAAATGCTATAGGAAAGTAAAAAGAAGTAATCATAGATCACAATGACACTAATGAAAACTCCCTGATCCAAGACGAAGATAACCGAATGAGTTGAGGTCCCCCTGCAAAAACGCTCTAGCCAAAACGTCCTCCTGTAGACAAGACAATGATAGGAGAAAAATATAGATCTCACATGAATTTCCACAATGCTAGGAAGCAGAAGACTATCCAATCACCATTTGAGAACATCAGATGTAAAGCAGATCCAGAAAATATCCATGGAAAAATCTTTCTATTATTCAGATCCAGGAGCCAAAGACCCCTTACAAATGAGAAGCTCTCTCCTTTAAATAGAAATGACAAAACCACAATCATAACCGAACCTAACCACTTTCAAAACGAGTGGCTAAGATTAAAAGATAAAATGTTCTAATCAATGGTTGAGATGAGCTCAACATACAATACATGGATCAATATAACCATAAAGTACCAAAGTGGACTAAATCACCCATAAAGAGGGTACCCCACTCAACAAGAAATAAATGAAGCACATGATGGGTCCAAGGAGTGTTGACTAACTCCCTTTGGGTGTCACCATGGCACAATAAAATAATATAATATTTTAATTCTTTGACTTTGTGCCTCCTTGAGGAAATCGTGAGCCTCCCAAAAGCTCCAAAAAATAATATAAAAATGCCCCAAAATAGGTGTGGGCCCAATCAGGTGCTGCAACTGCTGGAGAAGGTGTGGAGGACATCACTCTCATCATCATAACTCATCCCATGTCATTTCTTTGCCTCAGTAGCCCAAATCAATTTCTTCAATAGCCATTTAATCATTTTTTAATTTGCCTCGAGAAACGTGAACCTGCCAAAATAGCCTCCTAGGGTGTCTGCATTGTCAAATTGAGCCCACTAGGTTCTTTGGGATGGGGGGTACTATGGTACAAACAAGTGGCTGCACCCCCTATGCCCATATAACGCCCTAGGAGATCCAACTAAAACATCTCCTTGCTTAGACATATCAACATGTGAAGAAAAACTGCATCAAAGAGGCAGAATGAGCCTGATCATATTTATAAGTGCCCGGAACTAGAAATAAACTATCTCATTAGACTCAGAGAGTCCAAATCCATCTAAGGTGTATACTCATACCCCTCATAGGTCTCTATCTGATCATCAACCATATCCAATAAACAATATAACCATCTGTAAATGATCAGACACTAATAATAACTCAGACTATCGTCCATCTACTACAAGTGTTAAAAGGCTAAGACATGCTCTGCAACTCATTCAAGCAACAATCACAACAAGTAGCAGTCATTTCACTGGCTGTACATCAACAAATACATATATAAGGCTTTATTTATTATTACTCAGACTAGATTTTCAGGACTATACTCACTTCATAGTTGTAGCCAATTTGCTAGTGAAGGGTGAAGGATGAAATTGACAAGGCTAAGGAAAATGATGACTTCCTACTTAACATCATGACACTTTGGATAATGGAAAGGGAATACTCACTATAACCAATGTCGGACAAACAACAACACAAGGAATGGTAATGCCTCACAAATGGGTGAGTTGTTTAGAGAGTGCTTTTTCAACTTAGGCATCATGACTACATCAAGATTGATCCAAGTTCATTAGGACCATCAATTTTATTCCATGGACTTTTTGGCCTATATGACCCTTTGGGACTTCACCAGTGCTTAAAAGCACAGCTAATCGTAGCTTTCATCCAGGACATATTTATTTTTTATAAGGTCAACAATATTTAGATATGGCATTTTTTAACCATTGCTTTTTTTGGACGTTTTCTTATACTCTTCAAGGAGTATTTTAGCATTTCATTGCTCTTGCCCTCTTTACATATGTTAAGAAACACAATTTTATCATTTTCATTTTCCATGGGCGCATATTCAATATTTCCAATACAGGTAGTACATGAGCTTTCTGTTTTAGCCAACAACATCTCAAGTGACCAGGGGGAGTTCTGCACAGTGCCAAACATCTGGACAACCGACCAGAGTGATTTAGGCATACAATCCAACTCACCAAAGGCAAGTTTTGTCACCAACTCAGAGCCGAGACACAATATAAACAGGGAGGCTTGTCCAACAAAGGTTCTAGTGAGGGAAAAGGTCCTCCATGCGATAAGTCAAGAAGTCAGTCGGGCTGAAAACTAAACTGGAAGGTAATGGATGGGTGGAGATAGTGAATGATGCAGCCAACACTAGCAAGCCAAAACAATGGTGGGAATGACTACCTCTATTCTCCCTAAGGAGGGTAAACTCAATGAGTATAGATCAAGAACTTCCGAGTCTAAGTAAGGACATCAATACATAATACAAGATACATCCAAGTCCATATAATTATGACCGCCAGATCATGACACCACATGTTAATACATGTCACAAAAATGAGTATAAGAGCAATGATAACCATAACACAATATAAAAAGCTGAGTCATAATCATGCAATATAATCCATCTGAAACATCATCTGTCCAATGAGAAAGCACTGATATAAAACTGGGCATCAATAACTGCTCTGTAATGACTAAATGGCTACATCGGTCCTCAAATCTGAGTGTCCTGAGACTCGGTCCTGACATGGGAGAGTACAATAGTCCACTAATACAATAATGATCCGTCAAAACTGCTCATCTCAGCATCTCATATGTAAGAGATCTGGCTGAAAAATGTACTATGTCTGAAAATAGAATATGGTAGCCTGGCTACTATATATGTGATAACAAGAACTGGGGCAATTTGATTGTACAGAAGTGTCTGAAGACATAGTAGAATGGTACAAGCGACTACTCATACCCCTTGGAGCACTGTGGTGCCCTAAGAGAACCAAAATAATTGCACTCTGTAATAAAAATATGATCTGACCAATAATAAAGTGATGATAATCACTGATCATGAAATCTAGGGCCAAACTCTGAAAATTGAAACCGCAGTATTGGTCCTGGGCAAGTTTGGAGCAAATATAAGCGTTGTCAATTTTTTAGTCACTGCCTTGGGAATCATGTTTGGCTTGGTCAACTGGGTTGACTAGGTCAAAATACCCAAACTGAAGGTAAGATACTGAACTGAGCTGAACCTGCATGCATCCAAGGTAAGAACTGCTCCAAGATGTATATTAAAAGCCAACTTAAATCATGCTAATCAAAATCATGGGGACAATAATAATAATAATAATCAATAAAATATACCTATGTTGTTGAACAATCTTTGAATCTTCTGGAAGTCCCTTGTATATGCCATACTTACAAAGTTTAATCAATTTTCTAATCCTAGGTGAAGGTGGACAACAAAGCTAAGGTAAGAGGGAAATGATTACTAGTTGAATTTGACCATATGATCTCTCCAAATGATGACAAGTACACACAACCACAGTGCCATATGCATGTCAGATAAACAATAGGGAATGGTGTCTCACAAGTGGATGAGTTGATTTGAAAAGAGTCCATTCAACTTTAACAACATGTCTACAACTCACATCCAAGCTAACAAGCATCCTCCGTGAGGATCTTTTCTAGCACCTTTGCGTTGAGTACACAAGAAACTATAATGAAGAGATCCTAGGGGACACTTAGAATTAACTGTCCCTTACTCCATATCACATAAAAACCTGCAGGCTCTGTGAGGAATTAATCATTACATTTCAATAAGATGGCCAACAGTCTTTAGATTTTTCATTTATTTATCCACTGCTTTATTTGGGCCTTTCAGAATTTCATTTCATAGCCCTTTTTGAGTTGTGTCTAAAGACACAGTTTGCAACTTTATTGAGGGCCTGCATTTCTAAGTATATAGCAAATAACACATAATGCATGTAATGATGGTAGACATATTGGTTCAAGTTTTAGCTGACACTCTTCGGGCAACTAGAGGGGAATATCCACAGTCAAGACCAAACATCGGGGGAAACCGACTAGAGAGGTCAAGGCTTCAAAACCCAACTCACCTAAGCTTAAGAACCAACATCAGCGGGCTCTCCTGGCCCAGAAGGATCAAGGCTTCGACAAGTTTTGTTGCACAACTTAGAGCCGAGACACAAAACAATATTGGATCCATCATCCATAGGGGTCAAAGTGGGGAAGATGATCTTCAATCTCATAGGTCTCAATCAATCGTAAGTCATGGGAAAAACCAATAATCGATGATACTGGATGGATGAAGACAACTGATACATGGAACCAGCATAGCACTAAAGTTAAAACTTGTGTAAAGCATGGCATAAGCAATGGTCTTCAACATCAGATTCTCCAATCATTCTCAACATAAGTTAATCATCAGTAGAACATATAATATAGGCATAGGTCACCATAATCATCATAGCATAACAAGTCAAAGGTATTAGTATACATGGAGCAATATACCTGATCTCACCATATACATATCTCTACTTGATATGCCCATCTATGAAGTGTGTACCATCTCTGCTGCTCTGCTTGAATGAACTAAGTCAGCACTGAAGTCATCTCAAAGGACAAGGAGATTTCAGTCCTGGCAAGGAAATACTCTGCATCTGCTACTGAATAAAGGATGTGAATGGCTCACAACTACAATATATTTGTGATAACAGTACCCTAGGGCGGTTTTGAAGCGCCAAATCAAGCTATCTACACATTTTGCAGGCCGGTACAGATCTGAAGTGTTTGAACGCTCATAAATTGCAACAAGTATCTATCAACCTATTACTGTTCAAACTAATAGTTTTGGATTTGTAGCACAATGTGGTTCGTTTGCTAGTGAATGGTAAGTATGTGGGAGAAAACTAGGTCCAAATGTCACCTCGCCCCTGTCTCTCAACTACTTTGGGTAACTACCAAACCCAAGGGAGAGCGCTCTTTAGGTATCTGCAAACACCAATAAGCTAATACCTTTCTACAACTTTTATAGCATTGATCAATGTCTTATATGGAATCAACAATGAATAATATAGACACATAAATCAAATTAAAGAAGTAAGTTCAATTTATCGATCAATATTACAACTTTCAGTGTACTTCAAGAATACCCATGCAAGGGCTTCACATCTCGCAAGGCAATACCTTAGAAAGGTGCGCTTTGAAGGGGAGAAGGCTAAGTGGCATAGGGCACACCTTTTGAGCCACTCAGAGCTGCAAAACACTTGCACAAACCCTAATTTCAACAATTTCAATTTTCCCAATGCAAGTACTCAAATTGGGACGCCCTTCAATATTTGTGGATAAATCCACTAGGGAAAAATTGAGGGGTGGACCAGAGTTAGCAAATTCCAAATATTTTTAGGTTTTTGAATTTATGTAAATTTGTAGGGTTTTTTTGACAATATATGATTTTTAGGATTTTTTATACATAAAGTGGGGACGCCCTTCAAGATCTGTGGATAAATCCACAAGGGAGAATTTCAAGGGAGGACCAGAATTACATACAACTATTTTTGGAGTTATGAATTTTTTAGTTTTTAGGTTTTTTGGAATTTTTTAGATATTTAGGGTTTTTATACATAAAATTGCAGCAAAAAATATAATACAATAAATGCTAAAAAATAGAGTAAAAATGACAGGGGGCTATGATTTTTATCGCAATCCCTAGGGCATTGAATTTGAGAGATCAATGGTTAATGTCCCTCTCTTGAAATGTCCTTCAACACTTGCAAGCTAGGGCATCACCTAACAACCTCTAGGGCTCCGTAGGAGATCCTAACTAGGGCAAATGAAGAAGTCCAAGGCCCGAAATAACAATAGAGAACTTTTACGGAAGACGTTCCCTTCATACAAAAGTTGACAAAAAAGCCCTAACAAATCAACAAAATGCACCATAAAAACACAATTCAACTAAGCTAGGAACATAACTTACCAACTTTTAACAAGAATGAGCAAGGAAAGAGACCTTAGGTCATACCTGTGCATGAGTTCTTCCATCTAGTCTAGCATCAACCATTTGCATCTGTAAAAAGAAGCCCCAAAACATTACTTCGTACACCTTCAAGTCACAAAATTCATTCCAAGAGAAGCTCACATCACATCAGAACCTCATAGACTAGGAGAAAAAGAAAAAGACAATTGTTAGAACCCTTGTCTTATGATTTTACAATGAGAGGAGGATGTCTATTTATACTAATCAATCCTCAAATATTTAATTTGAGCCTACGTGTCCTCAAATAAAATAAAATAATAAATTTTTTAGGGTAAATTCTACATAATTAAGGAATTTTAGCCCAAAATAGACAAGAAATGGTAAAATAAGCTAACACAAGCTGAGAAAAGGCTTCACTAGATGAAGTAGTGTGCCAAGGGGGGATGTCATGCCCCATCTAACCCCAAAGTGCTGAAAGTCCCTCAATGCCCCCCTCCAAGGCACTGTAGGTTCAACTGGTGCGCAATAGCTGCAAGAAGGGTGCATTGGGGTGGACACAGCAGAGGAGGGGTCTCTGGAAGCTGGAAAAGCTCCAAGTAGGTGCAAGAAGGTGTGCTAGTAGGAGATAACAGTCCTTTACAAAAGCGCAAGCATCTCTACAAGTCAAATAATCGGTATGGGCATGTAACCCAGTGGGTCACCCCCAGAAGCCTCGAAACACCAACCCATGGGCATAAAGCCTTGCATGGTGGAGATAATCATCACATCGAAGGGGTAGTCAACAAAGCCATTAAGCCAAGCACTTTTGAGAGTGAAACCAAGGGGCTAGGCCATGTCCAATCCAAGGGGTAAACAACCCCCAAACCAAATATCCATACTATAAATCCCACTTTGGCCTGTGCAATAAATTTTCTTGACCCCCTGCTCTAGCCTTAGCCTTGCTGGAACACTGTAGTAGCTTTGGTGCGTAACACAACCTAAGTGCTCTAAAGAAGCTACAATTCTGATGTTAGTTGGTTGGTAAGAGATGAGAGATGCATCTTGGTGATCTTTCAAGGGTTAAGCCAAGTTATATTGCTCTTGACCTCCTAGTCATTTAGTATTTATTGAATATTATATTGACTCCACAATGCATTGGATTACTAATCTACAAGTAGGGTTTTTGTTTCAAGTAGGATTGCTCTCGTTGTTATATTTTATAGGGCTACTTCTATCTTGATTTGGGAAGCCTCTCGTGGCCAAAGAGTAGGCCTAAAGGGAGACGAGAGTGCATTGTGGTGGCATTGGGTGCAAATCCTGAGAAGTTGCCAATCTTAGCAATGACACTTGTGACCCAAGGGTGCTAGTTTTTGCGGAAACATTTTTTGGAGCCTTTGCCGGGGACCATTTGAAAATTGTTGTATAATAGTTTGGGCATTGTTATCACTTATACATTATGTAGCTGGGCTACCATGATGCTACATACAGACTGGTCTTTTATTCTATTTTGGGCTATCTTTCACATGGGATATTAGTATGGATCTTTACAGCTTCAATCAATTTAGATCCTTGTTAATTAGTGTTAGATTTTTATCAATTAGACAGTATGATCTTAGGATCTTATTTGAGAGAATAACATGCACAACAATCAATCACAAGAGATAGCGGACACAAAGATTTTCCTCGGGGAAACCATAAAGGAGAAAACCCCTCAACTTCCTCAGAGATAGAATGAGCACCAATGGAAGCAGTAAAACCCAAAGACAATAAGATGATCTCCAAGAGCTGTCCTCTCTCTTATCCTAGGTCCTCTCTCACTCATGCGCTACAACTGAGTGTGAGTGACTGTGTGATAAATAGAGAGGCTCACTCTCTATTTATACTAGTTTTCGACTTGACCACAACTTACTAGGGCCGACTTCTCTAGGAGAGTCTAATAACCCTAGTGCCCCACAATTGCGAGGACTTTAACCCTGATCAACAAGGAGGGTTAACCTCTATGACTTTACATGACTTGTTTACATTACTGATTCTCCCGATAGGAACATTGGGGACTAATCAAATACAAGATATGAAATACTTAAGTGAATACATTCCGAAGTTATAAATACATCAACACTCCCTCTTAACTAGGAAGGTATTCTCTTGGCACAATTCATCAACACAAGTCTTCTTCTTTGGATCATCACTGGATCATCATCAAAGATGGATCATCACTGGATCATCACTAGATCATCATCATTACTGTTTCGCTATCTCGATCAAATGGTGTTATCTCTCAATTCTACTCGTCACAGGAAGTTCTATAGAGCCAGCCCACTTTTTATGTTGGTTGTAGGCCTAGCCTCCATGTAGGTCTTCATCTTCTTCAACGCTTATATCCGACCATGGGAGGCCCAACCTCCCTCCTACATCGGAAAGGCCCGCCCAACACTTATATCTAACCATGGAAGGCCAAGCCTGTCACCATGCCAGAAAGGCCCAGCCCTTACATTTGACCATGGGAGGGCCCAACCTGCCCCCATGTCAGAATGGCCCAGCCCTTACATCTGACCATGGGAGGGCCTGTTACCACCTAAGTTGTACTTAGTGGTTTTTTATCAAGTGAGCCTGGTGAACCGGACAAGGATAACTTGTTCGGACTTCATAAGACCTTTGGAAGTACTTTTGGGAAGTGCTCGTTGTACTATATCACATGTTCATACCCCATGGGGGAATTGTAATAAATGTTCTAGCATGATAGTGTCTGTAAAAGATTCGGTCTCTTAGACTTTATTTGTCAATCTGATCAGCCCAGGGTGTTTTTTCCCTTGGTTATAATTGGTTGTTGAATAAACGACTGATAATTTCCGAGTTTTTCACTCCATACCTCCAAAGTTGGGGTGGTCGGCTTGGCATTTAGGCCTATTGAGGTTATTAGAGTCTATGTGTCAATGTATAAACATGCTAGGGATCATGGTTGAGTCATATGAACATGTCCAAGTCCCCCTAGGTTTTTTCAATTTTTCATTTTTTTGATTTTTTCAGTGTTTTTTATTAAAATTTAATTTTTTCCAAAACTTAGGCTATGCTTTAATAGTTTAATTAGAAAAATTGATTTTGTAGTAAAAGTGGGCCAAATAATAAGTTTTAGTCATGTAGGTGCTCATTTTCAAGCTGAGAGCACCATGTAAACCCATGGACCCACTTTTTCCTAGTTTTGAGTGATTTTCCATCACTCAGGTCAGAAATCCCCCCAAAATTAATTATTGATTATTTTAATTAATAAATTGATGAATAATGGAGTAAATCCAGAATCCTAGATCAGGGGATTCTCAGCCAATTTGATTGAAATCAGTTAGATCTGAACCAGATTGACTGGATCTGACAAATCCTTGACTGAAGGAGGTGATCAAATCAGATCCAGAGTTGATCTTTAGCAGCCTTTATGGGGAATTGCCCCCCCTCTCTCTCCTCCACACGTGTGGGCTCTCCTAAAAGCTCTGTGGACTGATGTGTTGGTTTATGGGTTGATGTGTTAGCTCAATCAACCCCCCGGTTGACAAGTAGGCTCAGTTCAGCTTCAGATCAGCATTAATTGACTCTCCCTCAACTGCAGTGATCTGTCTCCTTGGGATTTGCGCCCCCCTGGGCTGGATCTCCTGGTTTTTGTATAAATAAAAGCACAAGCTGCCTCTTCTAGGCTAGTTAGAGTTGGATGGAAGGGCTTGCTATTGTAATACTGTTGTAATTTTTTGATTGTTGGAATAAAGAAGCTTTGGAGGCCAAATGGTGTAATGCTCTCATGTGTGTGGATTAAGCATTGTCTTACGGCTATTGATGTTGCCGTCTTTTCTCTCAATTTCTGTATCTGAACCCTGTCTGGCTTGAACGATTCAGCTGAATCAATAGGAGTATAGTTGGGCAAGTAAGGTTACTTGTTTTTTCTATATCTCATAGCATATATGTTTGAAGATCTAGATTATAGATGTTTAATAAGTTTATTTGCATGTAATTCTCGTCTCTTTTTCATATATATATCCAGATCTCATGAGGTTTCGTGCAGGATTGTGTGCTTAGTTTTCAGGTAGCAAGGATTGGACGAGCTGTGGATCTAGTTTGACTCCACTGTACATCCAAAAACTTTGTGAAGGCATTGCCCTTCTATATTCCACTAACACGTTTCCATTGCAGATCCATCCAACAACGGGCCTTTCCCCTTCTCTTCCTCCTTTCTATTAAAATCAATCTTCCGGTTACCTGTTTCTTCCTCTTATGATCAGATATAGTTCTAAGAATTGAATATATATTGTTAGATCTAGTTTATAAGATTCTTGCTGCTTAGATCTATAATTTCATGAAGAATATCATTTCATAAAGATAGATCTAGGTGTAGGAATTTCCATTTTTGCAAGTAGCTAAAGCATAGATCTAAAGCTTGCTCATAAGGTAGTTTCTTTTTTCGTTCTTCAAAGATTTAAATTCTGCAAGAAAAGTGCATATCTCATTAGCTGCCCAAACAACAAGCCAAGATCCCAAGGAAAGCTTGCTTTCCTTGGTTCCTTTTTGCAAAACTAGATTAGCCCCTTTTAACAATGTTTTACTTAGTTTTTTTTCAGTAACTAGCGTGGTGACCCAAAACACTTTTAAAGTGTGTTTGGGCACATTTGATTTTAATTGCTCGCTGTTTTTTAGCAGGTCTAACAAAAAGAGAAGGAGACTCTGCCCATTTTCCAACTCTTGGACGAACCAGAGCTTCTCGGAAGTTTCCCCCACCGCCGTGTTTTGATTTTAGCTTGTTACAAGCTTATTGTAAGCCTTTGGATCCCAGATAACAAGGACCAAAGTGCATCAATTTCAATTTTCTGATATTGTAAATCGCTGCTAATAAAAACAAAGGATCTTTTCGAATAGGCTCTTCATCCCCCCTAGGGGGATTTGTGCCCGTGTCTCTTTTTTGCTTTTCGTTTATCTTTTTTTTAAATCTAGCGTAGTTCTAATCTGCAGGGTAGTATACTTTGATTTATAATCATTTCCATATTCCATATCTGAGGTTTCAAAGTAATTTTAATACTTACCCCACGACTTCCCGATTGACCCGAAAGGGGAAAGAGATGCGTGGTAGGACTAATTAGAAAACCGACATTGTGTATCTTTGTTTTCTTTTTCATCAACTGTTTCATCAGCTATAATAAAATTAACCCCTCCTTGATTCCCCGATTGAGATCCACTTGGATTGAAAGAGGTTCCTGGAGGGTTTTATTTTTAACAAGCACACCTATCTTAAAATTTACCAAAATTGACAAGACTCCGGAGTGTATGCTCTGCACTTGGCTGCGGTTCGTCCGATCAGTCAAGCTGCATCAAAAGCACTTGAGTGACTAGAATAATTAGGATTCACCCTCCCAAATTGACAAACCATCAGGTGAAAATCCAACACCTCGATCAAACCATTATGGTGGCAAAATACCCAAAGGAAGCGAGTACTCTTGAAAAGTGACCTCGCGGCGCCGATCTCTGTTACACCTGCGGGTGCATTATGAACAATAGCATCAGAGACTCCATTCAGCCCACATAATCCTTGCGGGTAGCCGTGAAGTTTTAGTTTTGGACATACTCCAAGTACTCTCAGGTATATCTGGAGTCCACCCCTTCGCCTTTTTCTAATCAACTCATATTTCACATTAACTTAAAACGTACCAAGAGGCAATCGCAAAACATTCACTCCAAGCACATGCAAGTACATTGATTATCTTTTGACTCCATTTTAAGGCACTGGCTATTTTCTTTCTATATATATATATATTGTGTCTCAGCATTGTGCTTTCGTGCGCTCATTTTGTATCTTGTCATCTATGGTTGTTTACGGTTAAATTTCAAACTCTCAAGTAACTCATTCAATTGAACATCACCATACTAAATAATTTTGCCTTAGTAACTTAATAGGGTCTACCCCCCTTGGCTTCGTTAGGAGTTGAGCCTAAACGGAGGAGTCAAGAACAAGGTGACAGCCTTGACTCGAGACTTGCCCCCAAGGACACACCGAGTGGCTTGAAGATTTCTGCCACGTGACCCAGTTGTGTGAAAGGCGGCGACACTTTTGGCGCCGTTGCCGAGGATAAATCTTTTTATTCATGGAGAACGACTTTTGTTTTCTTCCTTTTCGTTTTTTCTTTGTTTGATGAATGCTTAAGTAGATCTTTAATTTTCATCTGGCGACTCCACTGATTTTTTTTTCAGTTTTTTACAAAGAAAAGCAAAAGATATTTTTGTGAGAGTTCTTAAATGTATATTTTTATTCTCACATGGCGACTCCATTTGAAGGGATAAAACCCTGTTATCTCATAAACTTGTGAAGTTTTGTTGTGTGTAGGTGAGCCCATGCGACATGTTAAAACCTTTAAAGCTCATCACTTGACAACTCCACCTTTTCAGTACAGGGTTTAATGGTTATATCAAATGCATACTATTAATTTTTGATATGGATGAATTAAAGGAGAAATATGGTGCCTAGATAACTAGAATTTTTCAATTTATCGATTTCTCAAACATCCCGGGTTTTCCTAACTCTTGTAATGGTGTGGGGGATGCATATAAATGGCTTCCAGTATTTCATGGAAATTATGGTGATTCGGCCATCTGGCATGTCAAATCTTTCCTTTAGTTGATGGCTGACTTCAATATTCTTCATGAAGACAATATGATGGAAATTTTAGCTGGTACTTTTTGGGGTGAGGCTTGTTGTTGGTTCTATCAGGGCCTGCCTAATAAATGCATAACTTCTTTTCCAAGCTTTCTTTGGATGTTTTTAGAGCAGTGGCATGATGGTAGGGGTAGTATGAATGGTATGAAAAAGTTCCTTGAAAAGATCTGTACCTTCTACCTATCTGGAATAGAGTATCACATGGAAATATATGATGGACCTTTTGCCATGATACAAAGTATTGAAGACTTGGAATCACTTCTTGAACATTTAAGTGAAGAGGAGATACATGATACTCCCATCAAAGAGTTTTCTCATAGTTATTCAAGAAAGGAAGTAATTAAGCAGCTTATTGAAGAATATGAGGTATCTCCCAATACACAGCAAGATTCCGAGGAAGGGAAAATCCAGGATGATCCTATTGAAGAGCTTCAGGAGGAGCCCATGATGAATCACATTGTTGAAGACTCTCCTCATGTCACCATAGCTGAAAACATTGAAGATTTGAGGTATTCTCAAGTGTGTTGCAATGTTGATATCTTTCCAGAAAGCCCTCTAGAGAAATCCACTGAGCAACACATACCAAGTGATCCTACTGAATATGTTCAAAAAGTTTCCTTGATTGAAGATAATATTGAAGATCCTCTTCATGATATCATAATAGAAGCCTATAAAGAAACTTATGATAAGATCAGTATGGTGTGTGGTGACACTAGACCTTGTTCTCCACATGTTGATGAAGGTTCGGAAAGTTTATTGCCTCGTAACATTTTTTCTGAAGAAGATTGTTATGAATACAAGGAAGACATGGATAGGCAGGAGCATGATGCCATGGATGAAGAGTCCCCCACATATGACATGGATGGGAGTGATGACTATTGGAATTTCATAGATAATCCAACTTGTGAAAATCTTATTAAGAATTCCATCCATGATATGTCCAACAAGGGGAGTGTCTATTCAAAAATTTGTGGAAGTCCAATCTATGATACGTCCATAGAGGGGAGCACGGATCTGGATGCCTGGGAAAACCTTAGTATGGAAGAGGAGTATTCAGAATTTTCACATGATCATTCAGAGTCATATCATGCAGAGCCGCACAAAGGCATCAGTAGTGAAGACATTGAGAAGTAGTGTTGTGAAAAGTCAGATGTGATGCAGTCAGTGGAATATCATTCTCAGCCATATTTTTCACATATAGAGGTTCCTTATGATTTGGAGCTACTTGGGGCTTGTGCAACGAGTTATCATTTGATAAGCCCCGGTGATCAGTATGATGATGTAGTCAGTCAGCCTCATCATGCTGATTGGTATATCAGTCCTGTCCAATCATGGATAGAAGCAGCCTGCATGAGCACATACAAGTTGGGGAATAATTTTTTTGACATTATTCATGCCTATGATCTCCCATCCATCCCGCCCATTCTGAATCATCTCGCAGGTTTGCATTTTCTGAATAAGGTATCCTTACTTTGGTTGGTAACCAAAGACAAGGAATTTTTTTTTATGTTAATAAAATGCTTAGGTGGTTCCATTGGATTTTTGATTACACCTAACCTGTTTATATCATGCTTAGAGTAGGAAAATAAGCTCCTAAAAGAGAGTGTTGCCGCCTAATTCACACTTTAAAATGCAGGAAAGTCACAACCTGCTATGTGTGTCCTTGGGGGCAAGTGAGAGCTGGGGATC
>LPNX010089150.1:42571-120442 GCA_001517045.1 Pseudotsuga menziesii | reverse complement strand
TTAGATTTAAGTTTTAGGACCGGTGGTGTGACTACCCCGATCTAGAACTTCCCCAGTCAAAGAAGGAATGCTGTTGCGCTCAACAAAGTGGGAACGAAGCCCACCTGTAGCTCACAGGTCAATCCTCAATGCCACGGTGCTCAACAAGGAGGACGTCGAAGCACCTAGAGACCACCCACGGTCTACTACCCCTTCTAGCTTTCTGAGGTCACTGTTTTTAGTTGACAGAAAAAGGGCTAGATGGATGCCTATTAAACTAGGACTTCCCTGTCCCCTGGTCGTATCTTGGAGTACCCCGGAGGGTGATAACCGAGTAGAGGAGCAGGATGTGGGAAGTTGTTGTTGGTAAGTTTTAAGATTAAGTTTTATCTGAGTGATTAACATGCAAGGTTTATTTTAAAGCGATCAACAAGATCAACCAAGCTGTATCCCTTATGGGAGGTGCCGGTATTTGATCTTGGACTTGTAAAAAAAAAAGTTTGATTGTAGTACAAGAAAGAAAGTTATTTTAATTACCTAAGCCCCTACTTCCCCTGTTTTTCATATCCAGCTTGAAGTCCCTAAAGGGAGATGACCAGCGGATAGAGGATACACAGGTTTGATAGGTTGTATGATTACTTTTAAACAGAAAATTAAAGTTGCATAAACTTGAAAGAAATACACAACTAACTACAGTAAACTCACCTCACAACAATCTTTGTGACAGAGATGATAGTCTGTCACAAAGATAGGTGGGTAGCTGGAAATAGAACTAGTTATCTACCTTACTTCCTAATCTACTTACTTATAAATTATAAATGCCTTACAAGACTTTACAGAATACCCCAAGAGACTTTCGTTGGGGTTTACAATAAATCAGAAAAATATGAAAGAGAGGGTTGAGGGTTAGAACCCCTTTTGAAACTGTTGAAGTTTGAAGAGATCCTGGGCCTATTCGGGCATCAAATCTCCTTTACTTGTGCATAACCTGTCATAAACCAGCGAGCTATTCTTCGTTGGAAATCACAGAAAAAACACTAAAAATTGTTGTTAAAATATTAGTACAAAATTTACAAATTTACATAAAAAATATGAGTGAAAAATATTGCAGAAATGAGAGATTTAAAGGGCTAGAAACTGAGTTTCCAGCCACCTAAACAGTGTTTAAACAATAGAAATATAAGTCCTAACTAATATAGAATAGGTTGGGGCCCTAAAACAAGGGTTACATTCACTATACAGTGAAATAAACCCATTTTTAGGAAGGCTGAAAGTAGATGGCCGAATTTAAAACTTTGCCGGAATGATATTTTTTTGGAAAGATCTCCTTGCTTGAATAACCTGCAAATAAATCTATGCCTGCAAGAATTGTAATCCTAGTGATGAATACCTAACACTTCCTGCAAAATACTTTGAAAGACAATGTTAGATCATTCATAGAAGAAAGTAAAAGCACTTCTACTCTCTAATCTCTCCACAAAACACTTTGTGGAGAGCTAATTAGAATAATACAAATTGCAAAAATAGAATAATACAAGTTACCTCAAGAGTAGTAGATCATGAAAAAGTTTGCAGCATAGTATCCCTCCAAAGAAATTTTTATTAAATGGCCCAACTAGGGCAAAGCTTCCAATACAAAGTGTAAGAAAATATGAGAGCAAGAAATTTCCGGTAGCATAACAATAGCATGAATGATCATGTCTAATGAGGGAATGAGACCCTCATTATATAGTTGAGGCAATCCCCAATCTCTTGAAGATAAATGGTTGAGATTAGATCTAGATCTAGGGTTTAATCTCCCCCACTAGATCTAGGTATTTGGCTTTCTATTATTCTCAATTAATCTCCACCTTTAGATTAATTTTTAATCAAAGGCCATAAGCTTAATCCATGTCTTAACAATATTAACCTTTGGATCTAGGTCTTAAATTTAATTTCCACCATTAGATGAGCTTTTAGGTTAGTGGAAAAATCATGGGCCCCAAGGTGGGCGCCCTCCTCTAAATTTAGCATTATCTTCCAAGTTAGGCGCTTCTTCATTGTAACTAGACGCCCCTCTAAATAATGTAGCGCCTCCATTCATATTAGCGCTCCTCTATTTGCAAGATAGCACCTCCACTAAACTAGCATGCGCCCTCTAAAATGGGAGCGCCCTTCTCTTAACATGGGCGCGTCCTCTAAATAGGAGCGCCTTTCTCTATAGTAACGCCTCTCCAAAGTTAGCTAGCGCTCTATTTAATGGTGTAGCGCCCTCTTTATATATTAGCGCACCTCTATTTTGGTAAAAACGTGGGCCCTTCTATGATAGCGCCTCCATTTTGACGTGGGGCCCTTTCCAAGTTAGTGCCTCCATCATCTTGGTAGCGCCTTCCAAACTTATGCCTCCTCCATAACATGGTAACGCCTCCATTAAATATAGTGGAGACTTTAATATAGTAGCGCCTTTCACATATTTAGTGAGGGTTTTAACATGGATGTGGCTCCTTTGGACTTTAGAACTAGGCTTTAGCCTTTGTCTTTTCAACAAAATAATTTTAACCTTAGACTTAGGCTAAAAAATTTACCTTAGATTTAATTATTTTCAATTTAATTTTTAAATTTTCCTAGAATTGACTTAGGAAAAATTAAAAATAAACTTGAAAAAATTATATCTCGGCCATGGTGGGGTGAAAAACTTTGGAATAAGTTTTCCTAGGCTTAGGAATCCTCAAACCATCTTACCATGGCATTTCTTGATTTTTTACTTCAAAATAAAAAAATGTGAATTTTGACTAAGGGAAATTAGTTAATTCCCTAGGAAAAATAGACCTTGCTTAGACAAAAATGGTCTATCTCTTCAACCACTCATCAGAATGACATGGGACTCGAAGCAGTGGCTTAGGGGGTTTCATAGCAATTAACTTTGCATTCATAGCCCCTATTACAAAATGCCATGCTTGAGCAATTACATTATTACATCAACGACTGAGTTAATTAATCACCAAGGGGTGAAATTAATTAACTAGAAAAAATAATTATAAATACAACAACACAACGAAACTCCGCACGACTCTATTCAGATGCCTAGCATGGTCATGAATCACTCTTTGAAGCCTTAGCCACCTCATGGAATTGACTGGTAGAACGCCCGTCACCACTTTGGAGGATTTTGAGTGAAAACCAAACCGATTAAACTCGTTTACACAACAAGGTCAATTGGAAAGGGAAAAACACTCGATGAGGGGACTTCCCTAACAACCCGTTCCATGGTGTGGCATCCGTATCATATGACCTATACTAGCACATAAAATTACATTAATTTTCCCACGCAGGGGAGCGGACATTTCGTTTTACAAAGGGGCAATAGCCCTGCAGAAGTGAAAAATCCTCAGATTTTCTAAGGTACAATTATGTACAACTTCGTGTATATGGAGTTGCCACCTAGTCGAAATAGGTGGGCAACAGAGAGCATTTACTTTCTGCATTTATGTTTTGTACTTAGCTATAATAAAACTTTTTTGTCATTAGTTAATTACATTTATTTTGTTTAAATAAATCAGCTTAATGGTTCATTTGATTTTTATATAAAGCTTGTGCTACTGAGGTTTTCTTGTCAAGTTGAGATGTTTTTACAGGGTATATAAACCAGAGATTCTGGTGTTCTCGTATCCTCTCCTTGCCTTAAAGACCAGATCGAGTACACGTCCCACAGTTGGAGCCAGAATGTTACCACCTAAGTTGTACTTAGTGGTTTTTTATCAAATGAGCCTGGTGAACCGGACAAGAATAACTTGTTCGGACTTTAGAAGACCTTTGGAAGTACTTCTAGGAAGTGCTTGTTGTACTATATCACATGTTCATACCCCATGGGGGAATTGTAATAAATGTTCTAGCATGATAGTGTCTGTAAAAGACTCGGTCTCTTAGACTTTATTTGTCAATCCGATCAGCCTAGGGTGTTTTGTCCCTTGGTTATTATTGGTTGTTGAATAAACGACTGATTATTTCTAAGTTTTTCACTCCATACCTCCAAAGTTGGGGTGGTCGGCTTGGCATTTAGGCCTATTGAGGTTATTAGAGTCTATGTGTCAATGTATAAACATGCTAGGCATCATGGTCGAGTCATATGAACATGTCTAAGTCCCCCTAGGTTTTTTCAATTTTTCAATTTTTCAATTTTTTTAGTGTTTTTTATTAAAATTTAATTTTTCCAAAACTTAGGCTATTTTTTAATAGTTTAATTGGAAAAATTGATTTTGTAGTAAAAGTGGGCCAAATACTCAGTTTTAGTCATGTAGGTGCTCATTTTCAAGCTAAGAGCACCATGTAAACCCATGGACCCACTTTTTCCTAGTTTTGAGTGATTTTCCATCACTCAGGTCAGAAATCCCCCAAAAATCAATTATTGATTATTTTAATTAATAAATTGATGAATAATGGAGCAAATCCAGAATCCTAGATCAGGGGATTCTCAGCCGATTTGATTGAAATCAGTCAGATCTGAAATAGATTGACTGGATCTGACAAATCCTTGACTGAAGGAGGTGATCAAATCGGATCCAGAGTTGATCTTCAACAGCCTTTATGGGGAATTGCGCCCCCTCTCTCTCCTCCACACGTGTGGGCTCTCCTAAATAATTTTACTTAGTTTTTTTTCGGTAACTAGTGTGGTGCCCGAAAACACTTTTAAAGTTTGTTTGGGCACATTTGATTTTAATTGCTCGCTGTTTTTTAGCAGGTCTAACAAAAAAGAGAAGGAGACTCTGCCCATTTTCCAACTCTTGGACGAACCAGAGCTTCCCGGAAGCTTCCCCCACCACCGTGTTTTGATTTTAGCTTGTTACAAGCTTGTTGTAAGCCTTTGGATCCCAGATAACAAGGACCAAAGTGCATCAATTTCAATTTTCTGATATTTTAAATCGCTGCTAATAAAAACAAAAGATCTTTTCGAATAGGCTCTTTCGAGCCTATTCATCATCCCCCCTGGGGGGATTTGCGTCCGTGTCTTTCTTTTGCTTTTCGTTTATCTTTTTTTAAATCTAGCATAGTTTTAATCTGCAGGGTAGTATACTTTGATTTATAATCATTTCCATATTCCATATCTGAGGTTTCAAAGTAATTTTAATACTTACCCCACGACTTCTCGATTGACCCGAAAGGGGAAAGAGATGTGTGGTAGGACTAATTAGAAAACCGACATTGTGTATTTTTGTTTTCTTTTTCATCAACTGTTTCATCAGCTATAATAAAATTAACCCCTCCTTGATTCCTCGATTGAGATCCACTTGGATCGAAAGAGGTTCCTGGAGGGTTTAGTTTTAACAAGAACACCTATCTTAAAATTTACTAAAATTGACAAGACTTCGGTGTGTATGCTCTGCACTTGGCTGCGGTTCGTCCGATCAGTCAAGCTGCATCAAAAGCACTTGAGTGACTAGAATAATTAGGATTCACTTTCCCAAATTGACAAACCATTAGGTGAAAATCCAACATCTTGATCAAACCATTACGGTGGCAAAATATCCAAAGGAAGCGGGAACTCCTGAAAAGTGACCTCGAGGCACTGATCTCTGTTACACCTGCGGGTGCATTATGAACAATAGCCGCAGAGACTCCATTCAACCCACATATTCCTTGCGGTAGTCGTGAAGGTTTAGTTTTGGACATACTCCAAGTACTCTCGGGTATATCTGGAGTCCACACCTTCGCGTTTTTTTAATCAACTCATATTTCACATTAACTTAAAACGTACCAAGAGGCAATCGCAAAACATTCACTCCAAGCACATGCAAGTACATTGATTATCTTTTGACTCCATTTTAAGGCACTGGCTATTTTCTTTCTATATATATATATATATTGTGTTTCAGCATTGTGCTTTCGTGCGCTCATTTTGTATCTTGTCATCTATGGCTGTTTATGGTTAAATTTCAAACTCCTAAGTAACTCATTCAATTTAACATCACCATACTAAATAATTTTGCCTTAGTAACTTAATAGGGTCTACCCCCCTTGGCTTTGTTAGGAGTTGAGCCTAAACGGAGGAGTCAAGAACAAGGTGACAGCCTTGACTCGAGACTTGCCCCCAAGAATACACCGAGTGGCTTGAAGATTTCTGCCACGTGACCCAGGTGTGTGAAAGGCGGCAACAGGGCCCAGCCTGCCCCCATGTCAAAATGGCCCAGCCCTTACATCTGACCATTGGAGGGCCCAGCCTGCCCCGTCAGAATGGCTCTGCACTTACCTCTGATCATGGGAGGCCTCGCCTACCACCATGTCAGAAGGGCTCTGCACTTACATCTGACCATGGGGAGGCCCCGCCTACGACCATGTCGGAAGGGCTCACAAACTCATCACTTCCCCTTGAAAGGAACCTTTATCTGGAGAACACCAAGCTTCTGCTAGAAGTACTCAAACTTCACTCTGGCTAATGGCTTAGTCAACACATCAACTATCTGTTCGTTCGTCGCAACATATTGGAGCTTCACTGCTCCCCTCTGCACCATATCCTTGATATAGTGGTATTTGATCTTGATATGCTTCGACCTGTCATGGAACACCGGTTTCTCTAACAACTTCACACAACTCTGGTTGTCGCAATATATACTAGTAGCATCCAACTGGAGATCAAACAAATCAGATAGTAGCTTCCTCAGCCACACTGCCTCACAATTAGCCGAACAAGTTGCGACATAATCTGGTTCGGCTGTACTCATTGCCGCACAGGATTGTTTCCTGCTAAACCAAGAGATCACCCCTGATCCCATACTGAAGTAGCACCCCGAAGTGCTCTTCCTATCAATGGCACTGCCTGCTCAATCAGAATCCACATAACCCTCCAAGTTAATCTTCTGATTCGCCTCATACTTGAGCCCATAATCAACTGTACCCTTCAGGTACCTCAGAATATGCTTTGCAGCAATCAAGTGAACATGTCTGGAATCCGTTAGGAATTGGCTCAATGTATTCACAGCAAAGCAAATATCTGGTCTCGTATTCGTCAGGTACATCAAGGACCCAATCATCTGACGATACATCATAGCATCAACCGACTCTGATGAAGCATCACTCAATAGCTTCAGGTTTGATGCCATAGGTGTGTGGTCATGAACTTGCAGTCCATCATCCCGAACCTCTTCAGGATCTCTATTGCATACTTCCCTTGTGCTAGGGAGATTCCATTTATATTTTGCCACACCTCCATGCCTAGAAAGTAGTGCATCATACCTAAGTCTTTCATCTCGAACTCGGCAGCAAGCTTCCTCTTCGTATCAGCAATCAACCCATCTTCACCTGTTACAAACAGTTCATTTACATATAATAGGAGTATCACTGGGTTCCCTTCTTCAACCTTGTAGTAGAGGTTGGAATCTGCTTTACTCTTGGTAAAGCCCAAGCTAGATAGGAAGTTGTCAATTTTGCCGTACCATGTCCTGGGTGCTTGTTTCAAACCGTACAGTGCTTTCTTCAATTTACACACATGAGTCTCCCTGTCATGTGTCTCAAAACCGAGTGGCTGCTCCACATACACTTCCTCTTCCACTACACCATTCAAGAAGGCAGTCTTGACATCCATCTGGTGTATCTTCCATTTCATTACTGTAGCCAGAGCAAGTACTGATCTGATGGAAGTGTATCTGGCTACAGGTGCAAAAGTTTCTTCATAATCTATTCCTTCTTTCTGGGAGAAGCCACGAGCCACAAATCTTGCTTTATATTTCTCTATGCTACCATCTGCAGCATGCTTGATCTTGTAGATCCACTTGGAATTCACAACAGACTTCCCTTTGGTCTTGGGACAACATCCCACACATCATTCTTCATGATCGACTGGTATTTCTCAATCATAGCATCCTTCCACTCTTTTTTTTCTACCGCTTCTTCATAATTGGAAGGTTCTTTATCAATGATGTCACATAATAGGGCTACATAACCGGAGCAGGGCTTGGTTCTTTTCCTCTCTCTGTGTATTTCTTCTGGAGCCCCAAATCTTTTTGCACCTTGGATAGCCTCTTGTACCCATGCAGGTTTCCTCTTGTGAGGATTCTTCTCCTGGGGTGGATCTACAGGTTCTTGGGGTTCTTTTTTGTTTCTTGATCTTCTTCTTGAGTTGCATCGTTCATAGTTGTATCTCAAATCCTGGGTACTTCTGTTTCTTCAGGGTCTTCAGTTGGTCTCTTTCTGGATTTGTTGTAAGCTGAGTCTTCGTCGAATGTTGCGTCTCTGCTAATGTCGATCTTCTTGAATCCTGGGAAGTATATTCTGTAAGCCTTCGAGCTTTCACTATATCCCACAAATATACCCTTCTTTCCAGAAGGATCTAACTTTGTCCTCTTTTCTTTTGGAATGTGTATGTACACTGGACAATCAAATATTCTGAGATGGCTGACCTTTGGTTTCTTTTCGGAAAATACTTCTTCAGGTGGCTTGTTCTCGAGTACTCTGTGTGGAGTACGGTTCTGTACATACACAGCTGTCTTGGCAGCTTCTGCCCATAGATGCATAGGAAGATCTTGATCATGAAGCATTGCCCTTGCAGCTTCCATAATCGTTCTATTCTTCCTTTCTGCAACCCCATTCTGTTGTGGATTGTATGGAGTGGTCAACTCCCTCTTAATCCCTTAATCTCTACATAATTCTTTGAATTCATTTGATGTGAATTCTCCGCCGTTGTCTGATCAAAAGGTCTTGATTTTCTTTTCTGTGTGATTCTCGATCAAGGCTTTGAACTCTTTAAACTTGTTGAATACTTCATCTTTGTTCTTCAAGAAGTATATTCATGTCTTCCTAGAAAAATCATCAATGAAAGAAACATAGTATACATACCCACTCAATGAGCTAGATGACATCGGACTGCATACATCAGAGTGGATGATTTCCAAGATTCCTTTAGCCTTGCTCTCGCTACTTGGAAATATCTTCTTTGTATTCTTTCCTTACATCCTTTGCAGGCACCGTCATGTTTTGTCTGTATTTCTGGAAGACCTTCAACAACTTTGCTTGCAAGTGGTGGTGCCCTATAGTGCACATATGCAAGCCTTCTATGCCAAAGTTCATTTGGCTCCACTGAGTCATGGACCAAAGCTTGTTCTGGTTGGCTCTTCAATTTGTATAGTCCTCCCTCTTGCTCTCCAATCACTACTGCATCATCTATAGTCTTTCCCTTTGGCCACATAAGGACTTGGCCATCTACAAATGCAACTCTCATGCCCTTTGCATCCAATGCAGATATGGAGAGGAGATTCTTCTTTAGTCTTGGTACAAACAATGCATCCTTCATCTTCATAGACTTTCCAAATTCTAGCTTATAAGAGTATTCACCGCTACCTTTTATTGGATACTGGTAATCATCCCCAAGTTTCACCTTGTGAGGTGACTCATGTTCGGATAGTTTCACAAAGGATTCTTTGAATCCCGTCATATGCTTGGAGGCCCCACTGTCTATAAGCCAATCATTGCTTCCATGTGTGACAGTTCCCGTGAGGGCAGAAATCATAACATACTCTTCATCACTTGAAGAATCTTCACTTTCTTGTTTGACTCTTTTCCTGGGAGGATCATCATCCTTTGCAGTGTGAGCATGATGTTTCTTTTTGTCCTTCTTGTGAGAGTTTCTTTTGTTTCTAGGACAATTTCTGGCATAGTGTCCTATCTCATCACAAGTGAAACATTTGAGTTGAGTTTTTCTAGAGTTGTTTTGGTGAGAATGCTTCCTTTAGGATGATGATAGTCCCCCCTGAGTTTCTTGGAATGTACTATGAGAGCTTGATCTTCACTTCCCATCTTTTCTTCTCAGGCTACTATTCGAGCTTCTTCTTGTGAGCATTCCTCCCACAGTCTACTGAAGGTGACTAGCTTTCTTCTAGCACAAATCCCTTGAATGAAAGAGTCCCATGACCTAGGGAGACCATTCAAGGTAGTCATCACAATTTTTGCATTCTCCACTTCTTCATCCACTGCTTCAAGTTGTTCTTTGATGTGGGAGACCCTTGTAAAGTATGACTGTATGGTCTTCGCATTCTGGATCTTCACACTCTTCAACTGGTTCCTCAAAGTCATCTTCCGGTTTATGTTTCTTCCCTTCAAATAGCTTGGTCAGGGCATCAAACATTTCTTTAGGTGTCTTTAGGGAGGACACCTGTGGTATAAGGTGATCCTTGATTGAATCAACAATAATCCTCTTAGCCATGACCAATTTCTTTTTGTGTAAGGCCTTAGCCTCATCTCCCTCTGGAACTGGAACCTCTTCACTGATGTAAGAGTCCAACTCATTTTCTTCCAGAACCAGGGAGATCCTATACTTCTAGGCTCGAAAGTTATCAGCTCCCTCAAGCTTTTCATCAAGCTTGGTGTGATGAGACATCTTAATTGAGAACCTCAAATGGAAATACAAAAGATTTAGATCTTACCAATTTGAGAAGTTGAAAACTGGATTTGGAGCTGATCTTCTGCAGTGCTGGTTTTCTAGTTCGAGGGCAAATTAGGGTTTGACTTTCTCGGAGTTCTACCCAACCAAAAACCTCAATTTTTGTCTCTAAACTTTGATTTTGAGGAGGAGAGCAATCCTAGCCTGGGCTCACTCAAAAATTCCTCTTCAGTGAAAACCCTAATTTCTCGATGCAGTGGTAGGTCAAAAACCGAAAGTGCTCAGAATCAGATTCTGCTTCGACAGAAAGATGCGCCCTTCAATGGAGATTCAACCTAGCCTCCTTTTGCTGATGGATTGTGGAGAGAGACCCAAAAAGTAAGAAGCCCTAGCTTTCGCAGCTGCACATTGTCTTCTTCTTATGTTAGCTCTGATACCATGTTAGATTTTTATCAATTAGATAGTATGATCTTAGGATCTTATCTGAGAGAATACCATGCATAACAATCAATCACAAGAGACAATGGACACAAAGATTTTTCTCGGGGAAACCATAAAGGAGAAAACCCCGCAACCTCCTCAGAGATAGAATAAGCACCAATGGCAGCAGTAAAACCCAAAGACAATAAGATGATCTCCAACAACTGTTCTTTCTCTTATCCTAGCTCCTCTCTCATTCAAGTGCTATAACCGAGTGTGAGTGACTGTGTGATAAATAGAGAGGCTCACTCTCTATTTATACTAGTTTTCGACTTGACAACAACTTACCAGGGCCGACTTCTCTAGGAGAGTCTAATAACCCTGGTGCCCCACAACTGCGGGGACTTTAACCCTTGATCAACAAGGAGGGTTAACCTCTATAACTTTACATGACTTGTTTACATTATTGATTCTCCCGATAGGAACATCGGGGACTAATCAAATACAATATATGAAATACTTAAGTGAATACATTTCGAAGTTACAAATACATCAACAATTAGATCTTCCTTGCCAGGACTGAGATTCAGAAGTTCGTTGAGATGCTTTCGGTGATGATCTAGTTCATTGTAGCAGAGCAACATATCAGAGTTGGTACACACAGTATAGAGGGGCTTATCAGTTGGAGACAGGTATATTTGGTGAGATCAGGTATACACTTCCTTGGTTTGATTTTGCTTTATGATGTATGTCAGATACAAATGCTTATCATGTTAGGATGATTATGGTGACCTATGCTTATATTTATTGTTGCTTTAACTTGTGTTATGATTAATCAAGGAATTTGATGTGAAGAGTGTTGCTCATGCCATGCTCGTACAAATTATAAACCTTGGTGCTAGGTTGGTTCCATGTCACTTGTCCCCACTTGTCCCCATCCATCCAGTTCATCCACCTTTGATTTTGTTCCATGACTTAGACTGATTGAGACTTGTGAGATTGAAGATCATTTCCCTATTGTGACCCCTATGTATGATAAACTCCATGTTGCTATGTGTCTCTGGCTATGAAGTATGTGGCTTGGCCAGTGTGGTTGGGTTCACAGGGTAGGTCCCCTTTAGTGCTCAAAACTAGTACTCCACCATAACAGTGTTGCTAAACATAAAGCATCGGAATGCATAAAAGCTATATCTAAATGATGCAAAAGTTATTAACTGTTTAAAAGCTAGTCAGTGGCCAAGGGTTTGAGCACTCATTCATTGTATAATGTAAGTCTCAATCTGCTCTCCACAGGGGCGTCAGGGAGAGGCAAACTCGTCGAGGCTATGGACTGCTCGCTGGCAGTGGGTCTAGGCTTAGTCATTTACTGGAGCCCAGAAGGCTTTCCAGGGAACCTGCCCTTGTAGGCTGGCTACTATCTTGTGAAATGTAAAGTGTATTGAAAAGGTTAATGGTCAAAGGATGTGCACTCACCCCTTGTATATTGTTCGGTTCATGTGCCCCCATAGGGAATTAGGGTGAGACTAGCTTGCAAAGGCTGGGTCTTTGTTAGTGATGGAGCCCAGAAGGCTTCTAGGGCACCTGCCTTTGAAGGTTGACCTATGTTGCAATTAAAATGCAAAGGAAAGCTTGTTAGAGTCTAAGGGAAGCATATTCAAGTACTTTATCCATTTGTGAGACACTCCCATCCCCTATTGCTATCTGTCATACACATGTCACCTTGGTAGAGTGTATTGTTTATCATCCAGATAGATCACTGAGTCGAAGTCAGTTAAAAGTCATTCCCTTTTGCCTTAACCTTGTTCCTCCATCCTCACCCATCTGTAGCACATTGTTTACCCTTTGTAAGTATGGCATGAACAATCAGACTTCCATAAAGTTCCTAGATTCTTCAAAAGCACATGTACATCTTACTATTATTATTATTATTATTTGTCACCATGATTATGAATAACTAATTCAAGTTTGGTTTTGATATACATTATTGGAGCATTTCTTACCCTGGATGTTTGCAAGATCATATTGATACAATTTCTCACCTTCAATTTGGGTACTTTGACTCGGTCAACCTAGTTGACCAAGTCAATCACGGTTCCCAAGGCAGTGACTCAAACAACAACATGACCTATATTTGTTCCAGACATGCCCATGACCATAATTGCGGTTTCAATTTTGAGAATTTGGCCTCAGTTTTCCTGATAAGTGATTATTATCACTTAATTATTGGCCAAATGATCAAATTTTATTCCAGATGGCAGTATGAGTGGTTCTCCTAGAACAGAGCAGTGTTCCAAGGGGTATGAGTAGTCACTAACACCATTCTTCTATGTCTCCAGATCATCCAGAGTAGTTAGTTTTCCCCAGTTTGCACCCTGGACAGAGTTACGGTGGATTTATCATTTTCCAGAGATTGTTCCAGCAAAAATGAACTAGAAAAATCACTGAAAAAGTTGATTTGGTCTCTTGGGTCAAGGAAATGGCTTGGAATTTTGATAGATGACGTGTTTCAGCATCCCAGATAGTCCTCTAGCAGTTTTCAGTCATCATATGTCCCAATTATTTTATATTGACTCAGCCAGTGAGGAGAGTCCCCCAAGGGGCGCCCCCTCAACTTGGCCATTGATGTATTTGATTGTTATATCTTATATTATGAAGTTGTAAAGGGGCCTAGGGTGAATTAAGCCCCTAGTGACCCCCTCCTATGTAGTATCATGTCATGTCTTATGTTATATTGTGACTTTCACCTAGGATAGGCGTCCTTGAGTAAAGTGCGCCCCCTCTTTGACTTATGCCACTTGATCCATGTTGTGATCTATGTATTGTTGATCTCCACCGTTGGATGTAAAAGTGAGTTAGGGTTTACGTCTCTCTCAAACTATTTAAGAGAGGTGACCCCACTATTGTAATTCATGAGCTTTGGCACTAGAATTCGAATAAAGAGATTTTTGTCTAGGATTACTCTTCTGTGCATCTTGTAAATGATTTGATGATCTGATGAATGACATTGCTACTCTTCTACACTGAGTTTTGTTCGGGATCCATCTTGTATTTTTTCCTTTGCCCATTTCATCTGCAGGTTGAAGGAGGCACGCTAGAGAGAGAGAGGGCGTTTTTGTGGGGGAACTCACCATCGTCTCGACTCTTGGGTGTCTGGATCAAGGAGTACTTCTATTTTGATGATTTCTTACTTCCTATATTTTCTTTATTTTGCACATCTCATTCGTTTGCCTTATCATTTGGTTTTCACTGATCCGACAGGTTGAAGGAGGCGTTAGGGTGACTGGATGTGGCTCAACTACATCAAGATCTTCTCCGAAAAATCTCATTTGAATAGGAAAGTGGCAATCTTCATCATTTCTGAAGTCATCTACAATATCCAGGTACGCCTCCTAGGTAATTTCTCCTTTTATTTTTTGCATGCATTGACCATCACTTCCATAATTATAAAACCCTCGTTTCTTAGATCTGCAAGTTCTGGTTTGCGGTGAGCTATAAAACTTAAACCCACATTGGAATAAACATAAAACCCCTAAGTTTCAATTTTCATCACAATCGGACTCCATTTGCCCATCCTAAGCACTCGCCTGCTACTTAGGAAAAAACACCCTCCTTGGGAGGAGTGGGTATTTCCAAAATCGTAAACTGGGTATTGTTGGTTTTGCTTTCATTTTCCTAATTCTACATCCAACAATCATTTTGTGTGTTCGATTTCAATAAATTTCACCGTTTTGCCCTAGATCCCAATTTTCTGCATTAAACCTTAGAGTAAAATTGGGGCTTTTCACCTGGATGCTCAGAATCTCTTGGTAATTGAACTAAATCTAATTAACCATTTCACTAAGAGATTCCACCAAGTTTCCCTCTGTCATCTATTCATTTTCCTTGTTTTAGGGTTTCTTGGTCATAGGGACGCCCCCCTGGGCTATGTGTTTTTACTAGGTCTGAAGTGCCTATATCCCTGACTGGTGTGACATTCGAGTTCTTTCAGAAGTCTTGGATATCGTAGGTTGCGACTTTAGTTTCCTTTCCTCTGTCGTCCTGAATAGGATCATCTCACGGGGCAACTACAAGATTCGTGATAATAGGCGCGCTGCTGGGTCAAAGGGCAATCTCCTTGTGAGAAAGCATTTTGGGAAAGCCCAACAAACATAGCATTTTTGGCAACAAGAAGTTGAGGTAAGTTCTTGTTCTATACCTCCGTAAGAGTTTTGTTGAGGACTAAGTACTAAGCTTGCAGGTCTTACATGGTGACTCCATTGAAGAAAACACAAAGAAAGAGTACTCTTCCAGACAAAGATCTCTGCTATTGATGACATTGTTGGGTATTAAAGGTGAAGACATCCATTAGTTGAAAAGAAAAAGTTCATCTTGGGGAATCCATTGAAGCATTCTACTCGATATGACAAACATTTATTGTGATTTTGGGGAATATCCTGATTGGCTTCTTGAAACTTGTGGCCCCTTGGATTTCTCAAATATTTGAGCTTTTGCTTATGAACATCCACACACGACTGTATGGGAAACTCAAAAATTTCATGGAAATGGAGATTTAGGTTTGGTTCATCTTGTGCCCTTTTAAAACTTTGCCAGGGATAATGGCTTCTTTTATGAAGATGATATGATGGAATATTTCTCATATGGCTTCGAGGATAATGTGAAGCATTGGTATCAATCTCCTGGAAGGAGAACAGTTACATCTTTTGCAGCCTTCTTGGGAGCATTTTGTAAATATTGGTGCCCTAACGACACTAATCAATTGCTACCCAAAGTTCAAGAGGTCAAGACATTCTATGATGCAAAAAGAAATGTTGAAGAGGGTCTTGGACCACCCTTGAAGGAAGAAGAGGGAGCCAAGGAAGAAAACACTTCTATCCCATTGCTTGAAGATGAAGATGTTGTCAAAGAATTCCATGGCGAAGATCAACTTTTAGAAAACTCTCATGAAGAAGCCATTTTTGAAGAATATTTCGTTGAGGGTTTTGATAAAAAAACCAAAGTATAGGATATCTCGAGCCTTATGTTTGGAGAGGGAGGTATTCGTGAACATAGTTATTAGAATCGTACTGGTCCCGACCGACCTCAAGAATCGGAAGTAGACAAACCAAAAAAAATCCTGGTCGACCAAATTATACATAAAATATTCAAAAATTGAAAAAAAATATATTCATGTGCATCCATCAGAATTCAAACCATTATACACAAATATGCAAAGTTTCTCACGTATATAGAAAGTAAGAGCGCATACAACCAAAATAGCTCCAAGTGCAATCCATATTTGAACCAAAGTACATTAATAAATAGCTCGTAAACTAGGGATTCTTCAAAAATTAGTTTTGAGGCCACCAACATCAATTTGAACAATCGACACCACCAACATCAAGGTACATAGAGTGATTGATGTGCTTGATTAAATGCGAATCCCATACCCTCATACATGATAGAATCTAGTGGAAACATTGCAATACTAAAAATTTAAAAACTGTTAATCCTGTTGAATTCTAAATGGGATAAAAAATTCTACTTTTTGCATTTGAAATCTGATGAGGTTGGAACCATTCTCAAACATCCTGAAACATTTAATGGTAATTTAAAAAATTTAAGTAAAATAATAGAAAATGAAAGATAAGAGAATGCCACTTTTACTTTAAGAATTTAATATTACCTTTTAATATTGCCGATAATGACTAGGTCTAGGGCTTACCTTTGTTCTCTACCTTTATATAGTATTATTAGGGGTCTAGGGTTAGTCCCCCCCCAGTCACTTAATTTTTTTGGTTCTTAGGAAAAAATATTTTTTTTTTGAAAAAAATCACGTCTCTGTTTTTGGGCAGGAAGGTCAGTTCCATATGGAACCAGCTGGTTCCATACAAACACAAGCCGGTTCCGTACAAAAACCAGCCAGTTGCGTACAAAAACCGACCGGTTTCGTACATCACTGGCCATTTCCAGTTTTGTGCAGTAGTTCAAACCACTCAGGCTTGTAAACCGGTCAGATCGATCAGTTTTGATAACACTTCTCTTGAAGATGAAGACAAAGATGTCCTAGAAAGTGAAGAAATGGTGAGATCTCCTTATCATTATTTTGAGGATTCTTATGATGTCTTGGGCCTTTTGGAAGAAAATGGCACAATTCCTTTGGGTCCTCCCATCTATGATTCTTCAAGGGATGGGTGTGTTGTACTTGAGGCTTTGGACCACACCTGTTCTGAGGAAGATGCACATGATCCTTTCCTGCTGTGGGAAGTGAAGAGGTTCTCAATTTGGATCAGCCAAAGTCGGATTTTTATGTTGATTTGGAACGGCATGAAGAAGGTTTTGTAAAAGAAATCCATGAAGATAAAAAAAGAAAATGAAGAAGCTCTTGTTGAAGAGCCATTGCCCATTGAAAAGGATATTGAGGAAATGGTTGATAAAAGTTATTTCATGGAAATGGCTGTATCCTACTCATGAAAGTCCAGGCTCTTTTGTACTTGGCTTTGAGTTTCTATGTATTGGCTTCACGATTGCCGAAGAATTTCATTGAGGTGTCTTTGAGGCTATAGTTTTGAAGTAGGACTCTTTCTTTGCCTCACGTGTTGTGAAGAGGTTCATGTGAAGTATTTCTAGGAAGCTATAGTTTTTTCAGATTGATTCTCCACTGAGAGATGTTTCTTCACATTGTGATGGCTGGGTTCTTGTCAACATTAGTCACAATTGTATTTCGTAACAAATTAAACTTTAAGGAGGGATTATTGTAATGTTTATTTGAACATTTTTTTTATCACATCTATCCCAAGTGTGTATTAGGGGGGGATGTTGGGATGTAATATCTATTTGGTCAAATATCTTTATGCCACCTTTGCTTTCTGTTAGTAGAGATCACTGCAGGGATGTGTCTACAACATTCTCTATCCTTTACTGCAGGGGGGTGAATCCTAATCGACAGAAATACATGCAATAATTTGAAAGTTTCTTAAGATTCCTAAGCTTTTTCAAAGAGTAGAGAGGGGAGGAAGAAATGAAAGAACCTCTTGAAGTGTTCCTCTTGTAGAAGATCCCCTTGCTTGAGCATCCATGGCCTTTAGCCCTCCATTTGCAGCTTCCTTGCTAGTCCCTTACCTTTAGCTCTACCTCTATGAACTTGAAATTTTTTGAAAAACTTGAAAACTATCTACCAAATCTTGAATTCAAATTTAGTATTAACACAGATTCAATCTCAAAATTTGTGGGAAACTAGAATTGCATCATATTAACAATAGGAAGGAAGAGATTACAACCTAACGATGGAGGTGAATCCTTTTTCCTTTGCTCAAAGCCATCCTTCTCCATCCATGGCAATGATCACCAAGAGTTTGATGTGGAAAAAAAATCTTTCTAGCCTCCAAATGGCAAATTCTTCAACATGCCTTTGCTTTTATCTTTTTGTCCTCATCTTCTTCACCTCATATGCTTTTATTTTATAGCATTGGGGTTTGTGCACCTAATCACTAACCATGAATGTGAGAATAATCTTTTTGATGGATTTTGATTATTTTCTTCAAATAACCCACTTTACTTAGTTTTTCAGGCATTTTACTTGAATTTCTAGGATTTTAGGACAGTTAGTAACTATGAAAAATATTCTTTCCACTCCAGGAGTTGTGGAAACTGGGTTTTGGCCCTTAAGTAGTCTTGATCTTGAATTCTTTAGAGCAACCTCTGTCTTCACATACTTCTTCCTTTGCGGAAGCAGTGGTCCGATGAGAGATCAAAGCTCTCAATTTGTTCCAAATTCTGGTCTTCATGTTGCAGGCGAAATGAAGATATGTTTTCAGACCACCAACCTCAAGGGTGTTAATTTTATTGTTGACACTTTCTTTATCTCAAGTCAAGCTTAAGGGGTTTTATTGGTTTAATGGTGGTTAAGCTCAACTTAGTGGTCCTTTAGTAGTCATTAATGTCATATGCCTCACCCTTGGTAGGAGGTTATAGCTGCCATTGGTGGTTAGTATGTGGGTTTTGTGGTCCCACTTTTATGGGTTTGGTTTCAGTTAATCTAAACCCCATTCCTATATGCATTTAGCTGTTAAAGCATATCTTATAGGTCACATTGGTGTTGAATTCAGGGTGGTGGTTTTCAGATACTATCAATGTATCACAAGTCCATCCTATATCCCACCTTAGTATCACCATTGATGTATTTACTTCTTTAGTAGAATTGAAGTTGAATAATATTATGGTTATAGCTAATCATTTTTCAATGAATATTAATTAAAAAATTTTAAGCCTCCTTTTCCCTGACTGAAGAATGGACAAAACTCTATATTAGACAAATTTAACAATCAGCTACCTTTGGCTGAGAGCCATGACAGGGGTATCTATTCTGTCAAAATGACACAACTTTCAGCTGGTCTCATCTGAAAGAAAACTGTACTACCATAGGCAGTGAGCATTCTGGCTTTTGACCCTTGGTTATTATTGGTGTAGGCGCTCCACCTTGCTGCTAGATCACTGCCCATCAAACCTAAAATTTCAGTTATTATTCATGCTTGGAAGCAACATTATGGTGTTTCCCAGTCTTTGCTGTCTGTATACAGCAGAATAATATATGGCTTGATTGTATGGTGTTTTTCTTATGATTTGATGCTAAGAATGTTGAAAAGAGATTGGAACTATTTTGACACAGCTATGCATTTTTTTCCAGGAAAGCAAAGTGGGTTAGCTGCTGTTGTTACATTGGGATCATCACTTGATTACACAGTGTCCAATTCCTCATTGAAGTTATTGGTTCCTCTTGTAAGTTCCAAGTGTATTTTCCGATTACACATGGAATGATTGCAGTTGGGCTTGAACTCAGGAATGTTCTGCTATATGCTGTCTCACTTAGAAATATACTGTCTTACTTTGCTGACATTTATGTTTGGTCATACAGGCAGATCCAGCACAGGCCCTTAATGTTCCTGTTCTTCCACTAGGAGCATTAATGACAGCAATATATCCACTTGCATCACAACCTCCATATGCTTTGGCTTGGTTGAATCCCCAGGTGTCTGCTCGGAATATGATGCACCCAGAGCTGTTAAAGAAGCTTGTCTTGAATAACTTTTGTAAGGATATATCTTTACTATGTTTTTGGTTAATTAAATCTCAAAATTGCCTTTAAGTCTGTCGGAAGCTCCAAGGATATGCCTATACTACCATCTGAACCTTGAGTTTTGTGAATTTCTATCAGTGATGAACTCTTTAGATGGAGCCTACCCTCTAGGCTTGTACCTCTTTTTTTGTTCAAATAATAATTTTTTTCTTTCTGCAATCTTGTGTGTTGAGTTGTGAAAGAATACAGATTGGTTGATGCAAGGTGCAAACTGGTTTTCTGCCTGGAAATAAAATAACAGGATAGAAGAATTGTAGCTAAAAGGGAATGAAAGGAATAATAATGATCTGCACGTGCATATTTATAAGCAAAAAATTGATGAACTAGCATGCTATATATCAAAATGATGCTTCATTGGGAGAGGCAGGTNGGAATGAAAGGAATAATAATGATCTGCACGTGCATATTTATAAGCAAAAAATTGATGAACTAGCATGCTATATATCAAAATGATGCTTCATTGGGAGAGGCAGGGCAATTTTGATTATACAGCCCAAAGCTTGAAGAGGGGCTCGAGATGATAAATTTACAATCGATGCTCTATAATGCATATGTTTGATGAAATTTGTTACTCTTATACACACTATGCCCTCTAGTTGAACAGTGCTTTTGATAAGGAGAGGCATTGGGCAGTAGGCTATTAGTAGTCTTTGGCATTAAATGGAAATTAATTTCACACTAGGTGGTGGGAAAGAAAATCTTAATTATGTAATTAAAAGAAAGTTTAGAACTCATCCATAGGGCCTTGTTACCCCTTGACATGTAGGGGTGACTTGCTGATAATTTCCTATATAATCTTCCATCACATCCAGCAGTTCCACAGATGAGATCTATGGTTTGCCCGTGGATATTTGCTAGAGACACCTTCATCTTGCTCAGTTTACCATGATATGTGCCAGAGATCGATGAGGACGTTCAGTTGACACCAGTGTTATGACATATGCTCTCTAGTTGACTCATGGACATGACCATAGGGGGTCAATGGTGTTACTCTATAATGATTCATGTATCCGAAATTGTTGTTTCATAGCTAAGGATGCATTGTGGTGTGGCTATAAATCTTCTTTAGATTAAGTGTATGACCTCATGAGTCTAGTGTACTCCTAGGGATTTAGGTAAGCGTGACCCTCATTTCATGTCATTCACAACATTTTACCTAGCCATTTTTCATGCCATGTAATTTATTATTTCACTAGCCAATTCACCCATTTCCATCATGCCCTCTTTTCGCCATTGATTCATTATATATTATGTTCAATGGTCTCTACGCTATTCCTATGTATGATGCCTAAGTCAAAGTACTAAGGGGAATGGAGCTAAATGATAAATGTGAGCAATGCCACCTTGCAAAAGCTATTATTCCTATGTTTCCGTTATCAAAGCAAAATTAAATGAAAGAAACTTTGTGCTGATTTTTATAATAATAATAATAATAATAATAATAAAAAAGGGTCCACAAAAAAGGTGCAAAGAAATGGTAACTTAATAAGAAAATTATTTCCTTCCAAGGTACACATGTGGAAGAAAATTATTTAGCTCTTGAAAGCTAAGGGGTAGATCTAGCATTTAGTCACATTCTTATGGTGTTCAATTCGTGAACACTTTCCCTGTAATACCACATCACACTTCTTCACCCTCTCTTTACTTAGAAACTTAGGAACACTTACTCTTAGGGGTGTAACATGAAAATTTGGATCAATTATAGTCACACCATGTTAATTCTAAGGTTATTGGTATAATTAATCAAAATCGATGAGTTAATTAGAAAAGTACACTTGGCAACCTTTTATTTCAATGTATTGCGTATTAGAAGGTATTTTTTTCAAAGACATATCTTATATTTCTAACACTTTGTTGTTCTATAGTTGATTTATGTTCCCTCCCATATGAGATGCCTCCTTTCTTCATGCACACATGGGAGCTTACTGAGGCACATCTCTTCCCCGAGATGGCACATGTGAGAGGGACAACCCTCTTTGATCACGTGGGATGAGTTTGATCACTTGTTGAGGGGTTCGTCGCACACTTGGACCATGCACCTTCACTCTTGGTGGGGCATTCCACACATGTACTCATTTGAGGAGTTTATTGCACCTTCTAGAGGAGTGTTCTCGAGATTTTGACTTCTATTGGACCCTTGAGACACTTGGCATCATTATCTATTGGTGCTCTCCATCATTTTAGGCATTCTTCTTCATGGTTTGACTTGTCTGTGTGGTATGTGGCACCTTGGAGGACCCATTCTTGCCACACACGCCACCTTATCTTGGATCATTTGTCCCTTTGACTTGGTTTTGATGAGCGCACTCCTATTGTGAGGACTTTTGCACACTTATTCAAGGATTTTGATGAGGCTGTTGGCTTTATTGAGTGTTTGATTGGTAAAACCTAGGGTTTTGGCCTTGCACTTATTTGAAATTTTGACCACATCTATTTGAGCACTCCTGTTTTTGTCCACTTGGCACATCTATTCATGTGTTTGGATGAGGTTGTTACTCTATGTAGTGGTTGATTGGTCAAAACCCTAGGGTTTTGGACTGAACCTTTATGATTTTTACTACATCTTCTAGAGCACTCCCCTTATTGGAGAGGTATTTCACTTCATCTATTATTCCTCACTCATTCTAGTGGTGTGTCCCCCACACATGCTCAAAACAATTAGGGTTTTGGTATTTTGACCTTGTCATGAGGTTATTTTATTATTTTCTCTAGAGAAGTTAGTTAGTCTCTCATCCTATATAACAGTCACTCCTCTCATTGCATTGGCTTGCTAGAACTTGGAGAATAAAATACTCTTGCTACACTTGTGTCTATTTTCTTTGTGTTAGTATGCTTGGGGAATATTGTAGAACTAGTTTGATGATACAAGTGTTTAATGTTTAAGTATGGATTCCTTCTTCAAGTGGTGAACTATGCATGACAAGGTTGAGGTAATCTCATCTCAAAGTTTAGCTTGTTTTACTTACTAAGTGTCTTTGATTTCAGCTCTCGATATATTGCTTCTTGTAGAAGAATTTCTAGACTTTGCATGCAGGTTTATTTGGAGAATTTCAGCTCTTGAGTTCTCCATAAATTTTGAAGAGAAATCATATTTGGCTATCAAAGATTAGGACAAGGGCTTGAGCCTTCAACCCTCTCCTACTCTTTGATCACCAAAATCTTCTCTTGGTTCCCTTATGACCCCATGCCCATTCCTTAAGGAACTAGGCACTAGTCAAGAGATCTACTTCTTTCTTGTTGCCATTTATTTATTTTTTAATCATTTTCATAGAGTTTTGGTTAAATATGGAAATTAATTTTCAATTCAAGTTCACAATATTCAAGCAAACTTTAAGGAAATAACCCATTAGAACCCTCTTCTAGAAGGCTGTGCTTCATTTCTTACTTTGCTATACCGTTCAAGCTGATTTTTTATCATAAAATAATCATTAGGACCACATTTGGTATGTTTTAACTTGACATAAGTTCTTGACATGAAAATGTTTTTGGATTTGATATCATTTAAGCCTCTTTGAGCTCATTTTTTTACATTTAAGTGGGGTTAAATAGCTAACTATTTTCTGAGTTGTTCATGCTTCAATTTGCATCAATTTACGACACTCTTTTAACAGTTTTATATGAATTTCAGATCTGGTTTATCTTTCAATGTTTCTTGGCATGGATTCAGTATTTACACACTTAATTAAAGGCCTAAATATATCTAGAATTTCTCTTAACTATCAACTAATCTAAGCGCATTTTGTCTTATGTTGTTGGTTTTATACAACCAACTCCATTTGAAATCATTTACATATGGTTGCTTGTCACTTTTTTCTAGCTTCTTCGCACTAAATTTTATCAATTCAAGTTATTGGAATTTTCTCAATGTTATTAACCACATTGTCATAGTTCCATCGCTAAGGTCAATTAACAATTTTATTTTGTAGTAAGTTATTATTGAATATGTTGTAACTCTGTTCTATTGGCAATCCCAGCAATAGGATTAGAGTTGTGGTTTGTTGAGTTATTCTTTGATACTATTTTTCAAGTTTACTTGCAAACTATCTTGATACTTCAATTCCTTGCACTCATTTTTTACATAATTTTATAGTTGCTTTAAAGTTTTCATTTCAATTGTTGGTTATTCACCATTTGTTATAACAACAATCTTATTTAGATCATCAATGTTTAATGGGATATTTTTGAATGGTTATGGTTAACTTCTGAATGATCTAGTATTTTGCAACAAGTTCATCGTTTTTCATTTGGAAAAGCAAATAAAGGTTTTGGGTTGCTCATTTTCCTTGCTTTATTTCAATTGCAAGCGACTTAATGGGTTTGTGGATGCTGTTTTGAGTTATGTCTTTCAGCATTTTAGACTTCAACTCATATATCTTCCATAATCTATACTTGATCGTAAGTCACTTGCCATACCTCTTGACACTTGTTTGCTATAGAGATTCCCCCCTTGCAAGTTTTCAAGTCACTAAAATGAAGGGAAGTAATTGGTGGTGACAGTAGCATTATTTCCATAGTTGCACATAGCTACACCTTAGTGAAGACCTTGCACCTTAAGGTGCTAGTTTTTTTTGGCAACCGGCCTCAAAATTGTAAGATGGCAATTGTGCTATTAATTTTCCCTTTCCCTATAGAAATCTGTATGCACGTTTTTTACCCAACCTTTGAGGGTCAGAATGATATCAATCGAACTCAATATATAACCCAAGTACCATTTGCCTCATCTAGGATTCTGGAGTCCACAAAGTTATAAAGTCAGATTAAGGCTGTCAACCGTGAAGTTTGGGTACGTTAGTTGCATTGACCTAGAAATAGGTTTAGAAACACAAACAATATTACAAATTATTGTCTTGGAATAAACAAATGAAATTTTTTGCTGGGAGGTTGGGGAATAATAGAGGAGGCTCCAATAAAAGACCAGGTTGTCCTAGGTTGCTTGAGCATGCAATATCTTGATTAGACAAAGTTGATTCAATTAGAGTCAAGGTGGGAAAGAGGATAAGGGTGTCATATTAGTATTAAAGGAAATTTTCATTCATTCAATGGCATCTAGAACATGCTTGGAACTGAAAGGGAGTAATCTTGGATAGAGTCGAAAGGAATAAATTAGATAAGGTGGAGAGGAAGCACAGTCATAATTAATTAATTGAGAAAAGGATCGTATGCATCCATAAAGCTTGAAAACCGCATGATGGCAATTGGGGCTCTTGACATTTCCTTGCCTATTGAAATATGTATGCACTTAACCAACTCAAACAAGAAAAGAGATTGCTAGGATCTCAACGTATAATCCAAGGATCAGTTACTTTATTGAAGATTTTGAGTCAACAATGTTTTTATCTTGTTGAAGTATTGTTGAAAAGGTTGGGATATGATTGATAGCCTTCAAGTTTGAAGGATGCGTGAATGGCTTGTGTCTAGAGTTTGTCTTACCAGCGCAAAAAATATTTTAAATTACGAATTTGGAATAAAACAAAGAAGTCTTCTACTAGTAGTGGCTAGGGAAGGGTAGTGCCAACTAAGGATGATGTTTTCCTTGGAGGGGTTGATATAATTAGTAACATTTTTACTAAACTTAACTAATTCAGTCAAATTCAAGGTGGTAAAGGGGATGTATGGCAATGTACAATGATTTTTTCTTATATTTATTGTTGCAAACTGGGATTAGGAAAATATGCCTAGCCAAATCACATAGGTTTTCAACAAGGACGTAAGGCTATGTTGTAGGAAACGTGGGGTACAGTTCTGTAACCCTTACCTTTTTGTACTAAAACATGGAAATGTGTTTTGGTATGGCTTGGAAACACGTTTTTGGCCGTATAGACACATCCCACTTCTGGGAAATGAGTTTCGTACAGCAGGAAACACGTTGCTAGGCCGTACTTGTGTTTCTACGATGCATTTCCATCACTAAATCTGCCTATTTTGACTTGGTTTTTTACTAGAGTTGACGAAAAATGTTGGTAATGCTAATGTAAAAAATTTAAGTAAAAGTTGACATTTCATATAGGTCTTGTTATCACGAATCTTGTAGTTGCCCTGTAAAGCGATCCTATCCAAGATGACAGAGGGGAAATGCAACTAAAGTCGCGACCTACATTATCCAAGACCTCTGAAAGAACTCATATGTCACGCTAATCAAGGATACCAACACTTTAGACTCGGTACAAATCCTAAGCTTAGTGGGCATCCCTATCACCAAGATGACCCTAAAAAAAGGAATGCAAGTGGATAACTTAGGGAAACTTGATTAAATTTCTTAGTACGGTAGTTATTTAGAGTTGGGTACAAATACTAAGAGAAAACGAGCGTCTATGTGAAAACCCCCAATTTACCCTAGGGTTTTGAGTATGGAAATTGGAATCTAGGAGTAAATGGTGAAATTGGATAAAATTAGACACTAAAGTTTATTGCTAGGTGTAAGATAATGCGTTTATAGGTGAAATTAGCAATACCCAATTTGTGGAATGAGAAATATCCACTTCCCTCAAGGAAGGTGTCTCCCCTAGAGGAGTGACCAGTGTGTTTGATGGGAAAATGGAGTCCCATGGTCACAAAAATTTAAGCTAAGCGGTTTTAATGTATTTCCAATGTGGGTTTTAAGTTTTAAAGCCAACCGCAAACCAAATCCTATAAATCTAAAGGACGAGGGTTTTAAGATTGGGGTTTTAATTTTATTAAGCCATGGTGGATTGAAATAATGGAAATAGAGGAATGTACATGTTATCACATAGAGTGTAGCTACCCACTAAATATATCCTATCTAGGACGGTAGAGGTAAGGTAGCTAACCGGTGTCACTATAAGGGCCTTGTCCACTAACGAACAATAATTGACACACCGGACGGGCTCTTGTCACTTTAGGCCAATCGGTGGAATGATCAAGGGGGAGACCCTACTAGCCTATGAAGGCCAGCGAACCTACTCAAGACACTCTAAGGGATATATGATGGATACAAGAGATGAACAATGAGTAGATTGATCAAGATCTAGGAAGATGAATGTAGTAGGTGAGGTTAAGGCTAAGTTGGGGAGGCTTAAGGTAATGGAAAATTGCCCAACTTGAAGTGAAATATACCACAAGGAATTTAGGAAAGTAGATCTAGATAGATCTAGTCCAAATGAGAAATACCCAAGTTAGATCCACCTAGGGTTTATGCAATTAAGGACAAAGTAGACCCAAAGAGTAGATTAGGATGTAAAATGACTAGATCTAGATGCTTGAAGAGTAGATCTGTTTATTTGGGGAAGGTTCGAGCATACCCAACTGATAGATCTGAAGAAATGACCACAAGCCCAAGGAGGGCGTCCCGCCTAGAGAAGACTAGTGCTAGATCCAAGGGAAAATGGTGTCAGATTAAGTTGAAACTTTAGATATGGGGTTTTTATATTTATTCTCAAGTGGGGTTTTATGGCCGTAGTTAATCTATCAGATCTAAGAAACGAGGGTTTTGTTGTGACAGTTGGAATAGACCCTAGAAAAATAAAATATATGCAAAATGTACCTGAAAATGCTTGCGGCCATCAAGTATGGTGATGATCTTCCAAACCCAAACAATTGCAAGAAATCTCTTTGCTTCCCCCATTAAAGTCACTATGCTCTCCAAGTGACCAGTGTGCCCCTCTCTTGCAAGATCAATCAACTTGAAAGTTAGAATTGATCCACAAGCTAGAAACAATAACCTACAGAGCAACTCATGAAAAATCTAAATGATCCCGAAAGATGCACTAAAGAAAACCCCCCGAGTTGAAATCGTTTTGAAGAAGTGATATGGGAGTCTCCCCCATAATAGTGCTCTCTCCAAGACCTCCTTGTAAATCAAACACGACCCCTGCAAGAAAAATAATATGGCAAAGCAAAGATCCTCAAGAATTCCAAATAGAAAAGACTTTCCAATCTCCACACAGTAACATGCAACAAAGCTTCCAAGAATTTGTGCAAAATATTTTTTATTACCTCTGAAAATCCAAGAGCTGAAAGGCCCTTTACAAATGAGAGAGCATCTCAATATATAGATCTCTAAAGTACATAATACCTGGATCCAAAAAGATCAAGGGCCAAGATCATAAGATAAGATCACTCTAATCAATGGCTATGATTATTTGGATACACAATACATGGATCAACTCAATAATAGAAGGGGGGCGCACCCACTAAAACGCCCAAGGAGGGGCGCACCACATGAAAAGTGTGTAAGATAAAACATAGGACATGGTGGAGGCTAGGAGGTTAGACAAATCCTTCTCTAGCATGGCCCCATGGCACAATCACAAGGTATAATCACTGATCATATCATAAAGTGATCAAAATCACTAGGATGTCCTCAAAATACATAAAAAAATGCCCCCAAGTGGAGAATGCTAGGACGTGTGGACCCCATGAAGAGTGAAACTGATGTCGGAGGATAAAGATGACCCCAACAATGTGCCTCAGACCAATTCCATGCCATTATTTTGCCTCAATTACCAAAATCGATTTCTTCATTAGCCATTTTCATCATCAAAACACTGCCTCGGGAACATAAAACTGCTCATATCTCACTGATGATTGGACTTGGACGTCAACTGACTACAAAAATGGACCCGACACTATAGCAATATGGTAACATCATCTGGCTACACTCTATGTGCCCCTTTGGCGCCCTAGGAGATCCCACCATCAACTTAAAAGCATTTTATTTTGATCTTCCAAGGACAAACTGCTGCAAATTGATAAAGTGACCCATATCTCACCTGTAAATGCCTGAAACAAAAAAAAACTGACTGCACCAATGAACTTCGAATTTCCAAATCCGCTAGAAATGAGTACCCTAACACCATATGTCCATTAAAAATGTACATCAGAGGCCCTATCCATGTCAGAACAATAATAATAATAAAGCCTGTAAATGCTGATAATCATGAAAATAACACAAGCCATCAATACAAACCATCATCTGAAGTGTGAATGTGTCTAATGGACACTAATAGACTATTTAAATAATCATCATCCGCATTCATTGACCAAAACTCATCTTGGACCTTGCTGATGACTTGGTCAAACTGGGTTGACCAGGTCAAGAATGATCAAAATGATAACCCAAATGCAAAAATTTGATATTGCAAAGTAGAAAATGGATATGCATGCTCAATTATCTATGTTAGCAGTTAGAATCTAGCACAAGTGGCTTCTAATGGTGAGTTTAAACACACACACTATATATATATATATATATATATATATATATATATATATATATCTAAATCAAAGTAATTAGTTGCTTTAAACAATAACCTCCAGTGTATAGTCATTTATAGATTTGGCCATTTTGCTAATCAAGGTCGAAGGTGAATAAAACAAGGTAAGGCTAATGGAATGATTTGATACCTGACGCTTTAAGCATCTAGGTTGAAGGAAAAGGGAAGCCGCACAACACATAAGCCGAACTAGGTGAACAATAGGGAATGAGGATGTTTCACAAATGGGTGGAATGGTGAGAGAGCTCCATAAGACTCTAGACAAGCAACCTCTTTGAAACAATTTATTTGCACAACAATAAGACAACTAGTTAACCTCCAAAGGAAAGTGCCCTGGTAAACCTTTTAGGCTTCCAAAAAATGACAAAGACATAGCCTTGATAGGTTAGTCTCACCCTGTTTTCTTGTAGGGGAAAATGAGCTTTACATTATGCAATGAATGAGTGCTCATCCTTTGGCAATTAACTCTTTTTAATGCATTATTTTATTGACTAGCCATCCTCCAAGAGAAGGTGCCTTGAATAGCTCGACGAGCCTCAGATAATGACTCAGTATCACCTCCATTTCCCTCCACCGTCCATAGGTGCGATGGAGTGACCACCTTATTTCCCTTTGGGGGAAAGCGACCTCACATCATACAAAGGATGAGTGCTCGTCTCTTGACAATTGGCTGACTTTTATATTTTAATTTTGCAACAGTGCTTAAAAATGCTTTTGTTTTGCTGGCTAGGCATTCACTTAGATGAAACATTTGAGTTTCGATGCCTCAGTATCTAAAGACACTTTTGGTAAAGACTACTTGTGTTCAATACCTAGAGGAAAACAATCCCTATGATATGAATCACATAAACCAACACTGAGACACAATTCAAACATGGAGACCTAATCCAACATAGAGGTGAAGGTGGGGGAAATCCTAGATGTCACTAGTCAAGTTACAAGTCGGGGTTAAACAGAAAGAAGGGAAGGCAACGAATGGATGGAGACAGTGAAGATGGTGCCAAGGCTAGCAAGCTGTGTCCCTAAAGGCGAAAGACCAAATCCATACTACAAGTAGGGCATGACCAATGAGTATACAAAAGAATCTCTTGGACATAGCAACTAGATCACTTATACTTTAGATTCCAGTAAAAACCAATAAAATATCGCCAGCATACAACCACTATCAACCGAGTCTCACTACGAAAATAGACAACAGAGCATAATCAAAATCCATAAAATCCATATATTACCTGGGTCATATACCTGGCACCCGCATATGATTTGAACAACCTGAAAGGCATTGAAGCACTGCTGCTGCTGTACATCATGGGCACTATCCTAAACTTTGCTCTAGGTCATGAAAATGGCTAACTGAGTCATCAAATCTGGGGTCATGAGGCTCGATCATGGCATAGAACTAATCAACTTGAATGCTCTGGATCCAGTGAATGAGAGTGATCATCGATTGGAAGCTCATCATCTGTTGATCTCTAAGTAAAGGATTGGCTCATAAATGTGCTCAAGACTGCTCAGGATCAATGGTATCCCATATAATATGTATGTGGCAAGAGTACCTTGTGAAAACGTACCTAGAAATTGTAGATGAATGCTGAAAAGGTGAGGATTACTTCCACAGAGATAAATGAAAGTTTTGTTGAAGATACAACTAAATGCCCAAGTGGAGAAGTGCGCTCCTCTTCCTGCTAAGCCAAGGAAAACTCAATCAGATTGGCAAGAAAATGAACTATTGCAAACGAGAGATAACAGATAAGAGTAATAATTGGCCATAGAAAAAATTTCTCCCTGTTCGGAACAAATTCAGAAAAGAAACAAACAGTGGGTCTCCCCAAATGACGTGCCTCTCCCAAGACGACCTCTCTACCTGCGATAAAATATAATCCACGAAAAATATGCTAGATTCTTCCCAAATATCTTTCAGTGCAAAGGAAAAGTAGTTTCAATCACAATTACCGATATTCAATCCACAAAAACATAAGTATTTCTCACAAAATAATATTTTCTATTCCAATAAGCCAAGAGCCAAAATTCCCAATGGGATACAATGGGGGGATCACATCTCATAAATAGATCAAGAGTGTCCAATTTTCAACTAGCTATCATTCGACGGTTGAGATTATAACATCATCAACGGTGGAGATCACTTTTACACAGATCAATACATGTATCATAGTGACTAAGACAAGAGGGGCACACTTTTGCCCAATAACGCCTCATTAAGGCGAAATACATCATAATGTAAGGATATAACATGATAATACATGATGGGGGTCACCTTAAGGGTTCAATTCTCCCTAGGCCCTAAATACAACAATATAACATAAGAAAATACATCAAAAAACCAAGATGAGGGGCGCCCCATGGGGGACGTCCTCACCGGGAGAGCCAAATAAAATATCCGGAACATGAAACTGATTGCAACTGATGTAAAAATATCCGAAGATCCATAATAAATCATCTAAAATATTCCCTTGTCATTTCCTTGATCACATGCCAAATCGATTCAAATTCAGAGTTCAGAAGTCCATTCAGGGCTTCCAAGGCCCTTTTTTCACTTTTTTACCACATGTTCATATCCTGTAGGAAGATTGTAAAAAAAGTGTTCACATGGGTTTTTTGTAAAGAACTTGGCTTCCTAGGACTTAAACATCAATTTGGGTATTCCAAGGTGTTTTTTCCTTGTTAATTATATATTGTTGAATAGACGAATTATAATTTTCGATTTTTTCACATGCTCCTCCAACGCTGGAATGATTGTCTTGGTGGTTAAACCTTGGGAGGTTATTAAAGTTTGTGTGTCAATGTATATGAACGTGTTAGACATTAGTATTGAGTCATATGGACATGTGCTAGGTTTCCCGAGGTTTTTCTAAAATTTTCGTGAAAAATATTTTTTCCCATAAACTTGGGCTATTTTTTAATAGTTTAATTGAGAAAATTAAAAATGTAATAAAAGTGTGGTCTAGAGTCCGAATTAGCCATGGGGGTGCTCGTTTTCACATTCAGAGCACCCACTTTACCCCTTGACTAACTTTCCTAAGTTTTCAAGTAAGTATTTATCTTCGAAATTGAATATTACTCGAAAATGGAGAAATAGACCAAAAAATTGGAAAATAAAGGAAAAAGACAAATTCCTTACATAGTGGAAACATGTCGGAGACATGTCCGGAGTTCAGGGAAGTTAACTAAACATCAAATAATAATTAACTGAGGATTCTAATCGGCATTCGGCATCAAATCTAATCAGTATGAGTGTTCCAGATTAAGGGGACATTTTTCTCCTTAGAAAGGGGCGCAATTGCTCATGTGGCACCCATTTGACATTTTTTTGGAGATCCCAAAGAGGGGTTGTACCTACCTCTTGATAGCTGGAGCATTTTTCTTGAGTGTAACTAGCTCTAACTCGCCCGAATAAAAGGGATTAACTCCCTCTCAAACTCAAATTCGCCCCAGTCAGCTTCAGTGGCTCATGTGCCCCCGTTTGCTTTGTTTTTCTATATAATAAGGGACGTTGCCTTTGTAATGCATGGGAAGGTGGAACCTCTACTAAATTGCATTGTAAACATTGTGAAGTATTTTTCATTGAATGAATAGTGGCTTTGGAGGCAAATCGATGTGTGGATCTTTCGTGTGTGGATGATAATTTCTTTATGATCTAATGAGGTATAACTGTATTGTTTACATGCTTGCACTATAAAATCTTTGGTTATTTATTTGGCTTTTGAAGGAGAAGTATTTCTTAGTAAGGTAGAGTAGTGTGATTGTTTTATCCATTACTTTTCTGTTAAGTTGCACTAGAGACATTAGACGAACATGCTTATTTGATGAGAAATGTATGTTTTCTAAAGTTTCTATTTTAGTTTACAACAGGTGCTTCTAATCCTTTGTTGTGTAAGTTTTGTGAGATCGCAAGATATCTAGTTTGGAGAGCGTGTTGAGCATGTTAGCATCCTCTGATCTTCAAACATATTTCTAAGAAGTACTAGTCCCTCCGATCCCCACTTCGAGGACCCCATTGCCCAATTTCAATGGCTGTTTGTCTTCACCCTTCTCATCTTCTAAAGTTTGATTCTCTTGGTTACTGGTTCGATTTTTACTTCAGATCTATAATCTCATGCAAGAATATAAGTAGATTTGAGTCGCTGGCTAGATCTAAGTAGTTTATAATTAAAATCTCAAAGTCTAGATTTGGTTATAGTTGATCTACTGTTTTTACCATCTTTTTCAAGTAAAATCCAAAGTTATGATTTAAGAGTTTAAAGATTCATACTTGGCTATTTAGAGCTTGGTTTACTTGTTCCAAAAGAATAAGTAAAGATCCTAAGAAGACAAGCTTTCTAGCTTGTCTTACTTAGTTAAATTTCACATTTTTCGTTTATTTTTTAACTTAGAAAATTTTTGCAAGGTTTTGGAGTTTTTCCCCAAACACTCTTAAAGTGTTTGGGACCATCTTCTAACAATTATTGTTGGCTGTTTTTTGTGATTCAATGCACATTTAGAGAGAAATGCTGCCCAAAAAATGAAGATTCAAGCAAGCGAGAAGACTCCCTACCTTCCCCACTCTTCATCCCCTTTCTCTCCCTTCAATATTCTGAAAGAAACTTGAAAATCCGTTGATATGAACTATAAAGATTACAAATGCCCCCAAAAATGAGTTTTTTTAAGCGATTGTAATAATTGTAATAAAAGAGATAGAGAGGGTTGTGTTAAGCTTTTCGCAATCCCCATCCAGGGATCAGTGTGGTGTACTTAGTTAGTTTAGTTTAATTTTTCTTTATAGTTTATTTTGCTTTTCATTTTGGAAGTAAAGGAATTATTAACCCCACGCCCTCCCGGGTATTCCGAAAGGGGGAAAGAGATTCATGGTAGGACTAATGAAAAAACAACTTTCTTTTTTGTTATTTCTTTAAGCTTTTAAAATTAACCTGGCTATTCTCTCCCTAGTATCCCAAAAGGGGGAAAGAGACTCTCAGCCGTGAGTAGTTAGTTAATAAACATCAATTTTTTAGCTTTAAGAAAATTGACAAAGGCTCTTTCCCCGTATGCTTTGCACTGCTGCAGCTTCTCTGATTAGTTGGCTGTACTAGAAAGGGATACGAGTGAATAGAATAATTGGAAAATCCATATAGGCTTGTTCTTTAGAAATCAGGAGGTCGCAAAGGGTGATTATCATAGACTCAGGGGGCTACTCCAAGCAGGTTATGCCTCGCTTTGTTGGACACTTGTAAAGCCGCTTTAGTGCTCATTTTAAAAGAGATTTCCTTATTGGGCCAAACCCGAAATTAACCCACTCCCTTGATCACTCATTTAATAAATCTAAAATTTACTAACTGAGACACTGCAATACTTTCATCGAGACCACACTTGCAACCCTCAAACACAAGCACTCAAAATTGGCATTGGTCTACTTTATTTTTATGCATAAATCAATTTTGCAAAGTGTCTTGAATGGTTTGTATATTTTTTAAAGTTGCTAAAGTAATTTATTTGTAGTGATTGGTGGTCAATATTTTAATTCATTTCATCTTAACTCCTAGATTATTTTCTTTTGTTTTAGAATAAAGACCATATATTTTTTATTAGGGACCATCCCCTTGACTTTGCTAGGATTTGGCCTAGACGGAGGAGTTGAGTATCAGGTGACAGTACTTGGCTCTATCTTTCCCCCAAGGTCACAACCAGTGGCTTGAAGATTTCTGCCACATGACCCGTGGTGCAAATTAGGCAACAACACATAGCACTAAAGTTTAAAAGTTGTGTAAAGCATGGGATAAGCAATGGTCTTCAACATTAGATTCTTCGATCATTCTCATCATAAGTTAATCATCAGTGTAACGTATAATATAAGCATATGTCACCATAATCATCATAGCATAACAAGTCAAAAGGTGTTAGTATACATTCGAGAGCAAAATCCTACTAAGGAGCAATATACTTGATCTCACCATATACATGTGTTTATCGGATATGCCCGTCTGTGAATTGTGTGTTACCGACTAGGCTGCACCTGGTTGGACTTTCAGTGACCCGCCAATGATGAACAAGATACTTGTTCGTATTAAGAGTTCATAAGTCCTTTCAGGGCTTCATAGCTATTTGTTTTTTGTAAAACATGTTCACACCCCCTTGGGGAAATTGTAAAAAATGTCCTAGCATTTAATTTTTTATAAAAGGCCCGGTATCCTAGACTTAAGCATCAAGCCAACTAACCCAAAGTATTTTTTCCCTTGGTTATTATTGGCTGTTGAACAAACGACTAATAATTTCTGAGTTTTTCACCCACACCTCCAAAGCTGGGGTAGTCATCTTGGTGTTTTGGCCTTAGGAGGTTATTAGAGCCTCCGTGTCAGTGTTTTTCAACATTCTATGCATTCCAAATTGAGTCGTATGGACATGTACTAGGTCCCCCTAGAGTTTTGTCAATTTTCGAGAATATATATATATCTTTTTCGTTTTTTAAGCCATTTTTTAATGGTTTAATTAAAAACATCAAAATGTAATAAAAGTTAGATACAGAGTTCGTTTATGACGTGGGGACATTCGTTTTCACACTCAGAGCGTCCATTTTACCTTAAGGACCACTTTCCACATTAGTTGGCCAACCGAAACATCCCGTGAGGCATTATTTGGCTAAAAGTGCATCAAGATGGCATTTTAATGCTAAATTATGACAAATTGGCATAAGAGACAAAATTGAATAAGTCAAAATTCAATTATTTTAATGGTAAAGTGACATGGCAAAGGGTCCCATAAGGTTAGCGACTTATTCACCCACTTAAAGGAAGTAAGCTTTGGTGTAATTTTGTGGTGGTGAATAGTGTGAGTGGAGGATGACGTCACCTCCCCATGGAAGAGCTCACACTACCATGTTTGGAATGTTGCGCTAGTACCATGGGTGGCCCCCTCTTCACGTTGGCATCACAATTAAAACTTTGGCGTCTGAAATGATTTTACCATACTTTGATTTCATTAAGGTAGCGAATGGTTCATTAAAGGATGACATCAAAGCTCAAAGGGGAGTCACTAACATAATGTTGCTTTAAGCTATGGAGTGGACCCTGCCATCACCAACCTTGTAGTTGCCTATGTGAGCTGGATCCAGGATGGACGGTAGAGGGACAAGCAACTACGTAGGTGGAACCAAGATTGCCTCGACTCCCAAATGGATGTTTGTCACGCCAATCGAGGCAGTCTTCACTTTATGTTATCTTAGCCCAAGACAACAATGGGGGAAACCCAGATCTACTCCCGACAAGAGAGACCAGACCTAGACAGCAGATCATATCAAATGGACTTGAGGTACGTAAGGTGATGGAAACCCTAAATCTATGGATGACGTCACTAGGTGAACCAAGGCTTTGGATCAAGGTTTAGGAGATATGAGATTTGATCCAAGTTGGGACACAGATGACCTATGAGGTAAATACTAGATCTGGGGTTAAGGTACTAGCAAGAGGTGAAGATATCTATTGCCTTGGAAAACGTAACCAATGCAGGGAGGGCAAGAACAGGACTGGGGCTATCTAGTACCGATGGATGGACTCGTAGGAAGATATGACAATGTCAAAGCACCCGAGCCACCAGGAAAAGGTTAAAACACAAGAGAAAGAGGCCAAAAGAGGGGGTAGCACTAGGGTTGGAGATTAGAGCCTTTCAGATCTAGGGCAATGGAGTCAGTTTTTGCCCAGCGTTGAAGGAAACCCACCTGGGTATAAAACCTGATCTACAAACCCAAAAAGTGGTTTTGCCGGAAAAGTCAAATCATAGGGAAAAATGGTAGCATGGAGGATAGCACTAGGGTTTAAAGATCAACGTTTTTTAGATCTAGGGCAACAGAGTCACTTCTAGCTCAGCGTTGAGGAAGACCCACTTAGGGCATGACCTGATCTACAAAACCTAGAAATGGTTTGTCGAGAACTCAAGCAAATTGAGCCATAATATTTTTTGGTTTTTATATTTAGGGTTTTGAGAATAAAAATGGAAGTACCAATGCCAATGGATTGAGATCTTGGAAGAAAAGCACTAACCTGTAGATCTTACCTGGAAAACCTTGTAGATGCCTTGATGATGATGATCTCTACTATCCCGATCAATTTGAGAAGATTCGAGTGAGTTCTATGCCCAACGTCTTGCCCCAAGGAGCAACTGCACCCTCTCTCCATCAAAACAAACGTTAACCAAATTAGATTTGCTGCATCATGAGAAAAAAACAAATGCTACAGAAAAATAACAAGATGAAATCATAGATCGCATTGATGCTAATGAAAACCCCCTGATACAAAACGCATCCAAGCCAAGCGAGTTGAGGAAGCCCTGTAAAAACGCCCAAGTTGAAGTCGCCCTCCTGTAGACAAGACAAAGATTCCCGAAAATATATAGATCTCACAAAAATTTCCCGAATGCTAGGAAGCAAAAGACTTTCCAATCACCATCTAAGAACACCAGATGCAAAGGAGATCTAAGAAATATCCACAAGAAAAGTTTTTCTATTATCCAGATCCAAGAGCCAAAGACCCCTTACAAATGAGAAGCTCTCTCCTTTAAATAGGAATGAGAGAACCAAAATCATAACTACTTTTCAAATGGGTGGCTAAGATTAAAAGATACAAATGTCTAATCAATGGTTGAGATGGCCTCAACATACAATACATGGATCAATATAACAATATAATATAAAAATGGACTAAATCACCCTAGGAGAGGGGATCCCACTCAACAAGAAATAAATGAAGCACATGGTGGGTCCATGGAGTGTTAACTAACTCCCTCTGGGTGTCCCCATGGCACAATATAAATAATATAAATTTTAAACTGTGAAATTGTGCCTCCTTGAGGAAATCGTGAGCCTCCAAAAGCTCCAGAAAATAATATAAAATGCCCGAAAAATAGATGTGGGCCTATCCGGGTGCTGCAACTGCTGGAGAATGTGTGGAAGACATCACTCTCATCATCAAACCTCAACCCATGCCATTTCCTTGCCTCAGTAGCCCAAATCGAATTCTTCAGTAGCCATTTAATTATTTTTTAATCTGCCTCGGGAAATGTTAACCTGCCAAAACAGCCTCCTAGGGTTCCTGCGTTGTCCAACTGAGCCCACCAAGCTCTCTGGGAGGGGGGTACTATAGTACAATCAAGTGGCTAGACCCCCTATGCTCGATACAACGCCCTAGGAGATCCAACAAAATCATCTCCCTGCTCAGACCTGTCATCTAGTGAAGCAAATTGCACTAGAAGGGTAAAATGAGCCTGTCCATCTCTATAAGTCCCCGGAATTGAAAACAAGCTGTCTCACTAGACTTAGAAAGTCCAAATCCATCTAAGGTATATACTCATACCCTCTCAAGGTCTCTGCTTGATCATCTACAATATCAAATAGGCAAAATAATAATCTGCAAATTACTAGATACCAATAATGTAACTCAGGCTGACATCCATCTGCTGCAAGTGTTAAAAGGCTAAAACATGCTCTACAAATCATTTAAGTAACAATCGTAACAAATAGTAATCACTTCACTGGCGATACATCAACTAAATACATATGTAGGGTTTTATTTATTATAACTCAGACTAGTCTTTCAAGACTATACTCACTTCATAGTTGTAGTCAATTTGCTAGTGAAGGGTGAGGGCTGAAATTCATAAGGTTAGGCCAAAGGATGACTGCCCACTCAACATTGTGACACTTTGGATATGGAAAGGGAATACTCACTATAGCCATATGCTGGACAAACAACAACAAAGGGGATGGCAGTGTCTCACAAATGGGTGAGTTACTTCAGAGGTGTTTATTCACCTTGACAAATGCTCACAATCCAACTCAATACAAGTGAGGCCAACAATCCTTAGATATAACTTTAGGAACCATTGCTTTTTTGGGCCTTTGATTTTCCATAGCCTTGGTCCATGTATTTATTACACAGATTTTGATTATTTTAGGCTTTATGCATTCATGTATGTTCAAAAACACTACTTTTCATGAATGTTTCAAGATATTCTTTTCATTGTACTTCAAAGCCAATTTCATTAGGCTAGCCTTGCATTCACGTATGTTTAAGAGCACTACTTTTCATGAATGGGCTTTTTCATAAGATATTCATTTCATTTCCAAATACATTGTATTGATGGCAATGCGACTTGTTTTAGGTATAGCCAACACAACCTAGGCAACTCAGAGTTGAGACATAAATAAACAGGGAAGCTTATCCAATCATAGAGGCTCTAGTAGGGAAAGGTCCTCCATGCCACATGCCAAATAGTAAGTTGGGTCAGAAACATAACTACACAACCTAGGCAACTCAGAGTTGAGACATAAATAAACAGGGAAGCTTATCCAATCATAGAGGCTCTAGTAGGGAAAGGTCCTCCATGCCACATGCCAAATAGTAAGTTGGGTCAGAAACATAACTACACAACCTAGGCAACTCAGAGTTGAGACATAAATAAACAGGGAAGCTTATCCAATCATAGAGGCTCTAGTAGGGAAAGGTCCTCCATGCCACATGCCAAATAGTAAGTTGGGTCAGAAACATAACTACACAACCTAGGCAACTCAGAGTTGAGACATAAATAAACAGGGAAGCTTATCCAATCATAGAGGCTCTAGTAGGGAAAGGTCCTCCATGCCACATGCCAAATAGTAAGTTGGGTCAGAAACATAACTACACAACCTAGGCAACTCAGAGTTGAGACATAAATAAACAGGGAAGCTTATCCAATCATAGAGGCTCTAGTAGGGAAAGGTCCTCCATGCCACATGCCAAATAGTAAGTTGGGTCAGAAACATAACTACACAACCTAGGCAACTCAGAGTTGAGACATAAATAAACAGGGAAGCTTATCCAATCATAGAGGCTCTAGTAGGGAAAGGTCCTCCATGCCACATGCCAAATAGTAAGTTGGGTCAAAAAACATAACTGGAAGGTAATGGATGAGTGAAGACAGTGAATAATGAAACTAACACTAGCAAGCCAAAGTATGGTGGGAATGACTACCTCTATTCTCCCTAAGGAGGGTAAAACCAATGAGTATAGATCAAGAACTTAAAGGTATGAGTAAGGACATCAATACATAATATTAATACATCAAAGTCCACATATTTATATGACCGCCAGATCATGACACTAAATGCTAATACATGTTACAAGAATGAGTATAAGAGCAATGATAACCATAACACATGATATATAAGTTGAGTTATAAACATGCAAATAATCCATCTGAACCAACATCAGTCCAATCAGAAAACACTGATACAACTCTGGGCATCAATAACTGCTCTGCAAATGGCTAAAATGACTACATCAGTCCTCAAATCTGAGTGTCCTGAGACTCAGTCATGGCATGGGAGAGTACTATAGTCCATCAAACAAATCATGATCCATCATAGATGCTCATCCCAACATCTCATATGTAGGGGAACTGGCTGAAAAGTGTACTGAAATCTGAAAAATAGTATATGGTAGCCCGGCTACTATATATGTGATAACATCTGGCTCCAGTTGGGACAAGTGCTCTGCTGAATAGAAATTTGAGAACCTCAGAATCTCTGGTCCTCGCACTCTGCTACTAGCATCCTCGATCCATCCTTCCGGCTTTGCAACTGCTGCCAAAATATCATCAACTACCTGCAAAATGTTGAGAGCTATACCAGACTCACAGATCGGTCGTCAGCACATTGTGTGGATAAAATAAAATACTCAAACTGAAATGCATGAAACTGAAAAGGAGAAAGTAAATCTAACTATAACCACAACTTCTTAAGAAAAGTTTTATTTTATTGTGGAGGAAAAATGACAGGAACTCAAGACTACACTAAGAGCTTTGAAAAACAAGCTTCAGGCAAAGACAACAAAGATGCAAGACTAAAAGGTTACACTACTGCCCATATAGGCTTATTCAGGTCCTACCTACCCTACTCTAACTAGTTTAGACAAGTGTTAAGTAGAATCATAAATCCAATGCAACCACTTGCTGAACGAATCTATTGAGCTTTCTTTACAGCTAATGACCCAACAAGCCATAGATGGTTTAAAAGTAATGTAACTAAAGATTGAAACCATTCTAACTTGTTGTTTGAAGTTCACAGAAAGATGTGGACAATACAGAATGGAATCATGCTAGAGATGAGATTGATTGTTGGAAACTTCTTCCATCCATAGATCGATAGGATGATAAAATTTATGCAAGTGTAAATTTGATGAAAGAAAAGAATACGATACATGATTTATCCCTCCGAGGCCATCATTGTTTCGCTCACCTTTCTGGTTAGCACACTCAATCATGCTCACATTATGATCAATGGTGAAACAAAATAGGGACAAATTAGAGATCAATAAACCAGGAATTGAGATTAACCCCATTTGTTGTTTGAATAATGAGAAAGTATGGAATTGGTATTTATAGAGCTTTTCATTGACCCAATCAAAGAAATTAGCAAAATTGAAAGAATTATGCACCAGAGATGAAAGGAGATGAAATGTTTTGTCATCGACCACTTGGCACTTTCGAGACTCTGTACCGTTAATTTCGCAAGTAATAGCTTGATTAGAAGACAAACCCATACAAGAAGGCTCGGAAAGTTGGGATAGGAGGGTGGATTGGAAAATTAGAACTTGATTTGCATCACCTAAAGGTGCTAACAACAATCTTGTATGCGATATGGGATACATGTTAAAGAAATTTGCAAGATCAACATTAACTTCCCAAGCACTAGACTCACTATGATTAATCTCCTCAACCAAATCACCTTGACCAAAAATCTGATGGGGAATAGCAACAACATTACACGCATCATTCCTTGGAGGCTTTTGATGACTACTTGGACATAGAATCCAACTCAAAAGATGTGACAAAGAACGCTCTAGGTCAAGTTCGCTCGCTAGTATATCATCATCATGTGGTTGTTCTTCTTTAGATTGTTCATTACATTCAACTGGGGATAAATGATCATCACCATTCATTTGATAAGGAAAAATATCAATATTTTCATTTCTAACTTCCTTACCATCCTCACAAACTTGGTCTTCAACCACAATCTAACCACATGATTGCTCCTCAATAGAAATTTGATAAAATTCAACCTTTTCTTCTTTTGTAGAGACATAACCAAAGTATGAATCCAAATTAGGATAGCTTGAATTATTGTCAATTAGGCAATGACTATGGAGTTGCTCTTCTAAAGCTTCTATAATGAACTCACAAATGGAAGGCTCAACTATAGATGTTTCTTGATGGTGTGTATTAGGTTCCTTTCCACGGAATAAATCCAAGATTTGCTTTGTCACTGCTTCAGGTAATAATAGCAAGTATCTCGTATGATTTGATTGATATCCCTCTTAGTTTCAACATGAGGTTTTGAAACATTATTCTCAAAGTACTCTGTAACATTCATATGGATTGCAGGCACGCTCATTATTTGGAACATTTCAGGAGAGGAGTGATCCAATTGAGAAAGCAAATTGTCAATACGCTGATTATCAACTGCCCAATCATTGCTGGATTCACACTCTAAAGAATTATCAATGTTCCTACCCCACTTATCTATTAACAGATCCGTGAACATGTGATACCCAATGATGGATTGTGGTGCTAAATGATCATAGTTGAACATTCCCTTGCAAGGATTCTCCTAAGGCTCGCATATAAACATCTTCATTTACCTCACCTCTAGATTCCGTGTAATCCCATAAAATATTCAAACGACTTTCAATAGATATATCCTTATTTCCATGAAACTGGGGCAACCTCCTAGTGTAATCGTTTGGCATAGGACGAGGCGCCCACGGTTATTTAGAAAAGTCAAAAGGTGACTGTTTGTCTTGTTTATTAACAGCCTTGGTTACTAGGCTATAAGGCTTTGACTGAGATTGACTTCTAGGTTCATGCCGTCTTACAAGTTTATTAGGGGTAGTCACGACAAAACTTGTATTACATTGATGAAGAGGGTTACAAGAATCATTCACTTGATGCTTGCTTACTAGTTCACTAGGGCAGGTTGGGCAATCTTTTTTGCATGGATGAGGAAATTGGTGGGTATCATAAATATTGTGATAACTAGATTCATACCCATAATCATGCTCAAGATCATCCTCATACCCGTAGTCTAATTGCCTTTCAAGTTCATTTATGCTTTTATTTAATTCCTTTATGCGTCTGATAAATATATTTGAATTCATTACGATTTACGGGATGGGTCCGCTTCTTAGTGGAGTCACGTTGTGGGGACCTCTTCAGGATTTACGGGACGTTCTAAGAACTTAAGATTGATACGTTGGGTACGGTCCTCAGTGGAGTCGCTAGGTGAACCACTCAAGTAATTCATTGAAAAGAGATATGTCGTAGGGAAAGGTGAGGTATGTCGAACCAAGGTAGGCCTCTACCTCCTCGGCAACGACGCCAAAATGTTATCACCAACCTTGTAGTTGCCTATGTGAGATGGATCCAGGATGGACGATAGAGGGACAAGCAACTACGGAGGTGGAACCATGATTTCCTTGGCTCCCAAATGGATGGTTGTCACGCCAATCGAGGCAGTCTTCACTTTATGTTATCTTAGCCCAAGACAACAATGGGGGTGACCCAGATCTACTTCCGACAGGAGAGACCAGACCTAGACACCAGATCAGATCAAATGGACATGAGGTACTGTTGCAGCTGCAACTATTTTTCCAAATTTTTAAAATTTTGGACCCTCCTTTTAATTTTATCTTGCTTGGGTTGCTGAACTTTGTTGTTCCTCTGCTACATTTTTGAATTTTTGAGTTTGATTTGAGGAAAACTGTTTTCCTTCATTTCGGAAGTTGAATGATCTAAAAATGCCTTTGTCTAGCTAATGCTTTTGACTTTGGAACCTTAAGTTTTGAGTTGTAAATGTTTCCATTTATTGGTGTCGGAAGTCGTTTGAACAGTGAATCGGGGCCGTAGTTCTCTATGCAGCCGCCGTTGTGGAAGCTAACTAATGAACGTCCTGATGGAAAGTCATGTTTTTCGCCGATGGGCTTTTATCTCCTTTGTTTATTTTTCAAAAAAAAACTTTTACTTTTTGACTTTCATCGTTTTTCTTTTATCAGCAGTCGGAGTTTTACTCTTTAACGACGCCGCCGTTTCGGAGGCCTTGTTGTTTGTCTTGCCGACACTGCAGAGTATTTTGCGTCTCGAGGTTTCGATGAGTTAGTCATTAGTTGCTTTGATCGCTGAAGTTTTCATTTGATCGCAGAAGCCGTAGTTTGTATATCTTCCGTTGTTGCGGCTCCTTAGCTAACTAATCGTCCGATGCTATAGTAGTTTCGACTGTCGATAGGGTTTTCCTGCTGATTTTGGTGTGCTTTTACTCCTTTTTTTTTTTGGGATGGCGGAGATTTCCCGTGGGTGCTGGTCGAGTTAGGGTTTTTTCCGAGATGAAGAGTATGTTCTATCGGGATTGTGATTTTTATTGGACAGCGGGTTTAGAGGATTTTCAGACCCAGCTTGCAGGATTTTTTTTGCATTATCATGTTTTCTTTTTATGCATTAATATTGTTTAGAGTTCATTTTAAAGAATGCAGTTAAACACTAAATGGTCTAAAATCTTCTCTTTTCATGACAGGGTGATTGCTGCTGCAAAGAAGATATGTCTAGAAGACAAAGCAGAAGAAAGGAGGCAACAATGAAGGAAGAGAAAGAAATGAAGAAAGCAAAGGAGAAAGTGAGGGTCTGAGATCTCAACAGATCAATAGCAGCAGAGGCCTAGGCTTGGGAAAAGTTCATCAGCGACCAAATTGGTCCCTCTTTATAAAAGTGCTATTAAATTTTAGTTTAATGTAACGTATTGTACAACACTCACTAAAAGACAAAATTGTGGGATTGAACGGCTGAGGGAGCCCAAAGGTGACCGGGGGGCAGCCCAAAGGTTTTGTTGTTTTGTATAAATATAGGAGAGTTAGATGTAATAAAGGACTTTTTCCCAGATAGATTTGTGAGAGTATGTTGTAAGAAGAACTATTTCCTTTTGCAATAAAGAATTACAAGTTTCCTGTTGGAGAAAGCTTGGTGGAATTTTTCAAATGCTGTGCTATGGATCTGTTGAATGTGAACTATTTCGTTTTCAGCTTGTGTCCATTAACTGTGAGATCGTTCTAACTCTTTGAACCTATGTTCTTGTTATGAATGCACTCTAGTTTATTCTATGAAATTTCCACTGTAAGTAATGAAGGCTTTTCATAAACAATGAGCTATCTTGTTGTTCATATATCTATTAATGTTCATGTGTTTTGAAATAAGTAACAGCTATCTGTGATTTTTCTTAATGCATGTGCAGAAACACATTATTCATTGATAAATGATAATCTTGCTCCCTAGGGATAGGTTAGATAGTTAGTTTTGGTTTCTTGCCGTGTGTGATTTAGATGCGAGAGAGTTAAGACGAGAGGTAAGAACCTGCGCATCACATTGTGACCGTTCCTCGTATTCTCTATCAATCTACATTCTTAGATAGGCACTTGCATATCATACTTAAACATAAAAAACTAAAAATACACACAGTGGACCGGGCCGTAACCGGTAAAACCTTTAATTTTGTTACTTGACCTACAGTAGCCGGACCGTAAACCGGACGGATTCCCCACACCAAACAGTAACGGGCTAGTTGGGAACGTTTACTGGGGAGAATCCCTAACTGTTGTTACCTGCGATTTTCCAGGCTTCAACAGTTTTTGGCGCTAGACGGAGGGCAGCTAGTGCATGGCTGGCCGAGGAAACCCATTTTCTCTAGATTATTCCACCGGTAACAGTTTTGAGAGCAGTTTGTTTCCCAATTCAATTCTTGAAGAGAAGGGTAAAGGGCTTTTGTATCTCGTCGATAACGAAGTAGTTGACGATTTGAGAAGAATTACTAGGGCTTATGCGAAGAAGATTGGAGGATTACCTATTATTCCTATCTTACCCAGAAGAGAATATCAGAAGAAAGACCGCCCTATATTGGAAGACGCAGTGTTGGTTAAAGATTTTGAAGAACTGGTAGAAACAACCTTACAGGAATTTGTCCAACTTCTAAATCAGTTGGACCCAGATACACCTTACTGTTCACCTGTTCATACCCCTGTTCATTCACCACCTCACTCTCCACTTAAAATCATGGGAAATGTAAATGCAAATCAACCACCCAACCCACCAAATCCACCACTTGCTTGGAGGGCTAGGTCACCTTTAAACCTGACACCTCGTTGCGTGATTTGCCTCAAGCTTTTGAGAAAATGTTGCTTAAGTTTGACCCAAGTGAAAAGATTTTGGTAGATGATCATTTGCAAAGCTTTTACTTGGCTATAGAAGGATTACGGGTTGGAGAACATGAAGATGTAGTCTGCAGATTGTTTCCACATACCCTGAAAGGAGTAGCAGCTTCATGGTATTTTTGCTTTGCCTACAAATTCAATCATAGACTGTGACACATTTGAAAGAATATTTAGAAGTAAATATGCTGTCTAGAAAACTCATGCAGCTCTAATGAAAGGGTTATGCGCTTTAAAGAAAGAAAGAGAAGAAAAAGTGCATAGTTTCACTCAAAGGTTTGCTACTTATCTTAAAAAAATTTCTGCAGCTGATAAGCCCTCTGATAAAGATCTGATTGAATACTATACTTCAGCTCTAGGGCCTGAATTGGCCATGTTTGCCAAGATGTCAGTCAAGCCTACATTGTCAGAAACTTATGAAGAAGCTGAGAGAGTAGAAGCTGAAAAAGATAGCATAGAAGATTATCCTGAGCAGTCGGGAGAATTTTTTTTTGGTAAAAGAGCTTTGTTATCACCCGCCTTGTCACTGCCTGTGTGAGGTGGATCCAGGATGGATGGTAGAGGGGCAAGCAACTAAGGGGTGGAACCACGACTGCCTAGACTCCCAAATGGATGGTTGTCACGCCAATCAAGGTAGCCTTCACTTTATGTTCTCCTAGTCCAAGACAACAATGGGGGAGACCCAGATTTGCTCTCGACAGGAGAGATCGGACCTAGACACCAGAAGAAGATCAGATGGGGCTTCAGGGTACTTAAGGTGCAAGGTAAATGGAAACCTTAGCTCTAGGGTTAAGGTACTAGCAACTGATGGAGATGACCACTGTCTTGGGAAATGTAACTGTGACAGGGTGAGAAAGAACAGAGCTGGGACTGCCTAGTACCAAGGGGACAATCTCAGTGAAAGATAGGTGACTTGAGTTATCAGTAGGTGTTGGCAAAATGAGTAAAAACGAGGTCAAGATGGGTCTAGCGCTAGCTAGGAGATCAGTGCCTTGTGTGCATTGGGCAATGGAGTCAGCAGTAAACCAATTTTTCAGAGAACCCACCTGGGAGACACCTTGATCTATGAACCCAGAAAGTACTTGGTCCGGAAAAGCTAAGGTATAGGAAACCCAGCTTAATGGATGGCTAGCGCTAGGGCTTAGGAGGACAGATCTGTAGTTCTAAGGTCATCGGGAGGCTAATGACTCAGCGTTAAGGAAGAAAAGAGGTCAGGGTGACCTGATCTACAAGCCCAAATCAGGAAATCAGCAGAAAAATCAGATCTAGAAAAGTCAAAATCTGATGATGGGGCTAGGAGACTGAAAACTGATTTTTCAGATCTAGGGCAAATTGGGAGGAACTAGCACAGGGTTGGGGGTGTTCTGGAGTGCTTGGGCCCTGATCTATCAGCTTATCTTGTCAAATTTCAGAAAAAATCACTTCTGGAAAAGTCCAATTTTCAGTGAGGGCGCTAGGGCAAATTCAGTCAATTTTTCAGATCTAGGCCCAATGGTCAAGCAATTGCACAGCATTGGGGTTGATTTAGGATGTGTGGGACCCCATCTATCCGTTTGTGAAGTTAGAAATCAGAAAAACTCTAAACCCTAGCAGGTCAATTTTTCAGTGGGGGGGTTATGCAGTTTTCTGCTTAAAAATCAGATCTAGGTCAAAGTGTGAGGAATTTGGCCAGCGTTTCAGTTGATTTGATGAAGGGGAGGCCCGATCTATGAAACCTAGAAATGGTTTGGCAAAAGATCGGACTATTCCCAAGTTTATTGATTTTTAGTGTTTTTAGTGTTTTAGGAGTTTTAAGAAAAAGTTGAATTGAAGCAAGGTACAATGGAATAAGATCTGAAAAAAGAAGAGACTTACCTGTTGGATCTTACCTGGAAAAGCTTGTAGAAGTCTGTAACAGTGACAATCTTTGCTATCCCGATCAATTCTGGAAGATCCCCGTGATTTCTATGGCATATGCATGCTCCAAGCCATCAATGCGCCCCCTACCCTGCATGAGCAAACGTCAACCATATCAGATTTGCACATACAAAATAAAGAAACTGAATGGTACAAGACAGTAAAATGAAGTAATCATAGATCACAATGAAACTAATGAAAACCCCCTGATCCAAGACGAAGAGAACCGAGCGAGTTGAGGTCCCCCTACAAAAACGCTCCAGCCAAAATGCCCTCCTGTAGACAAAACAATGATAGCCACGAAAAATATAGATCTCACGAAAATTTCCACAATGCTAGGAAGTTGAAGACTAGCTAATCACCATTTGAGCACATCAGATGCAAAGCAGATCCAGAAAATTTTTCACAAAAAAGTCTTTCTATTATTCAGATCCAAGAGCCAAAGACCACTTACAAATGAGAAGCTCTCCCTCTTAAATAGAAATGAGAGAACCTCGATCATAACCAGATCCTAACCACTTTCAAAACGAGTGGCTAAGATTAAAAGATGAAATGTTCTAATCAATGGTTTAGATGAGCTCAACATACAATACATGGATCAATATAACCATAATTTACCAAAGTGGGCTAACCCACCCATAAAAAGGTAACCCACTCAACAAGAAATAAATGAAAGCACATGGTGGGTCCAAGGAGTGTTTGACTAACTCCCTTTGGGTGTCCCCATGGCACAATAAATAATATAATCATTTAATTCTTTGACTTTTGTGCCTCCTTGAGGAAATCACGAGCCTCCAAAAAGCTTCAGAAAATAATATCAAAATGCCCAAAAATAGGTGTGGGCCCAATCAAATGCTGCAATTGCTGAAGAAGGTGTGGAAGACATCACTCTCATCATTGTGACTCATCCCATGTCATTTCCTTGCCTCGGTAGCCCAAATCGATTTCTTCAATAGCCATTTAATCATTTTTTAATCTGCCTCGAGAAACGTGATCTTGCCAAAACAGCCTCCTAGGGTGCCTGCGTTGTCAACCTGAGCCCACCAGGCTCTTTGGGATGGGGGTACAATGGTACAAACAAGTGGCTGCACCCCCCTTTGCCCATACAACGCCATAGGAGATCCAACTGAAACATCTCCCTGCTCAAAAATATCAATCTGTGAAGAAAAACTGCATCAAAAAGGCAGAATGAGCCTGATCACATCTATAAGTGCCCGGAACTGGAAATAAACTGTCTCATTAGACTCAGAGAGTCCAAATCCATCTCAGGTGTATACTCATACCCCTCATAGGTCTCTATCTGATCATCAATCATATCCAATAAACAATATAATCATTTGTGAATAATCAGACACCAATAATAACTCAGAATACATCCATCTGCTACAAGTGTTAAAAGGTTAAGACATGTTCTACAACTCATTCAAGTAACAATCACAACAAGTAGCATTCATTTCACTGGCGGTACATCAACCAATACATATATAAGGCTTTATTTATTACTACTTAGACTTAGACTTTCAAGACTATACTCGCTTCATAGCTGTAGCCAATTTGCTAGTGAAGGGTGAAAGGTGAAAATGACAAGGCTAAGGCAAAGGATGACTTCCTACTCAACATCATGACACTTTGGATAAGGAAAGGGAAAACTCACTATAACCAATGTCGGACAAACAACAACACAAGGAATGGCAGTGCCTCAAAGATGGATGAGTTGTTTAAAGAGTGCTTATTCAACTTAGGCATCATGTCTACATCAAGCTTTATCCAAGTTCATTAGGATCACATTTTATTCCATGGCCTTTTTGGCCTATATGACCCTTTTGGGACTTGACTAGTGCTTAAAAGCACAGCTAATCACAGCTTTCATCCGTGACATATTTATTTTAATAAGGTCAACAATTTTTGGATATAGCACATTTTTAACCATTTCTCTTTGGATCTTTTCTTATACTCTTCAAGGAGTATTTTAGCATTTCATTGCTCTTGCCCTTTTTACATATGTTAAGAAACACAGTTTTACAATTTTTATTTTCCATGGGCGCATATTCAATATTTTCAATATAGGTAGTACATGAGCTTTCAGTTTTAGCCAACAACATCTCAAGTGACTAGGGGGAGTTCTGCACAATGCCAAACATTGGGACAACCGACCAGAATGATTTAGGCATACAATCCAACTCACCAAAGGCAAGTTCTGTCACCAACTCAGAGCCGAGACACAGTATAAATAGGGAGGCTTGTCCAACAAAAGTTCTAGTGGGGAAAAAGGTCCTCCATGCCATAAGTCAAGAAGTCAGTTGGGTTGAAAACTAAAATGGAAGGTAATGGATGGGTGAAGACAGTGGATGATGGAGCCAACACTAGCAAGCCAAAACAATGGTGGGAATGACTACCTCTATTCTCCCTAAGGAGGGTAAAACCAATGAGTATAGATCAAGAACTTCCAAGTCTAACTAAGAACATCAATACATAGTACAAGATACAACCAAGTCCATATAATTATGACCGCCAGATCATGATACCACAAGTTAATAGATGTCACAAGAATCAGTATAAGAGCAATAATAACCATAACACAATATAAAATGCTGAGTCATAACCATGCAATAAAATCCATCTGAGACATCATCTGTCCACTGAGAAAGAACTAATATAACACTGGGCATCCATGACTGCTCTGAAATAAAATAAATGGCTACATTGGTCCTCAAATCTGAGTGTCCTGAGACTCAGTCCTGACATGGGAGAGTACAATAGTCCACTAATACAGAAATGATCCATCAAAACTGCTCATCTCAGCATCGCATATGTAAGAGAGCTAGCTGAAAAATGTATCGTGTCTGAAAAATAGAATATGGTAGCCTGGCTACTATATATGTGAGAACATTTGGCTCCAGCTGGGACAAGTGCTCTGCTGAAAAGAGCGCTTGGGAACCTCATAAATCTTTGGTACTCGTACTCAGCATCCTCGATCAATCCATCCAGCTCTCCAACCGCTACTAAGAATGTACCTGACTACCTGTAACATGTCCAGAGCTATACCAAACTCATAGATCGGTTGTCAGAAAATATGTGGATAATATATAAAATACTGAAAATAAAGATGCATGAAACTGAAAAAGCAGAAAATAAATCTAATCTATAACCATAACTTTTAGTAAGAGTTTGATTTTTATTTTGCAGGATTACACTAAGAGCTTCAAAAGTGAGCTTCAGACAACAAAACAAAATTCTATACTACTGTCGAGAAAGGCTTATTCAGGTCCTACCTACTCTACTCTATTATACAAAGTGGGATTCAAGGCTAAGTAGGGTCGGGAATGTATCCCCTCAAATCCCTCTGGTTGACAGGAAGCAGAATCTGTCGTCCAGTGCTGGTAATAAGAAAACATATATCACCAACACAACGCTCTACAGAAATAGGTCCAACCCAGAGATCATTAGCTTACCCCAATCGGAAATGCAGCAAGTGGTTTTGAATAAAGACTTGACTTCCAATGGGAAATCTATTCCTATTTACTGATTCAGGGACTACTTCAATACTACGTATTGGCATGGGATGGACATCAACGATGTTTTGAGGCTGTGGGGTGATTATCTTTGAACTTCTCTTGGAAGGCAATACATCAAATCTGGTTGGACCACCATCAATGGGAATAGCTATGCTACCAACTAGGATCTCTCTAATTTCTTCCCTTACCCCTTATGGACTTGCACTAGGCTTTTCACCATGAGGAGATACTACATGTTTGACAGTTTCTCCCACTGTCTAGAAATCTCTATCTTCTTCCGAAGGATGAGGATTATGGGATAAAATAGTACTGTGGCTAGATCCTTACCCTGTAGGAACATGAATAGGCATACCCTCTAGGTCAGCTGGTTCTACTCTAGGCTGTGGTGCAGGAGAACTAGGAATGTGAGATAGATCATGATTGCGAAGACTAGATGACTCAGGTGGCAGGAGAAAGTTAGGAATGAGAGGATAAGCAGGCAAGTCATTAATCGGCATTGCTGAAGGAGTTTGAAACATAGCAAGATTATTTAGACTAAAATCTCCTTCGGGCGCCTCATTTATTAAGGCATCCTCTTGCCAACTTAGAGAGCTATCATGGACTTGAATTAAGCTGCCATCTTCCAAAGATAAATGAGATAATGACCTAGCAAAATCAGAGACATGGGTGCTGCTGACCTCAGTATCAGCCTCTATTACACCAGGTTATTCAAGATGGCTTTCCCATGGATAAATAGGCTCCAGGCCTTGGCTTTCTCTTTCTCTATTCTGGTCAATCAAAGCAAACCACTCATTCACTCTATGAGGGATTCTGTCAACATGCCTAGCATCATGAACTTCATCAACCTCAATCATAAGATTTGCATCATTGTTTTGCTCGGGATCTTGGAAAGGGATCTCATTGCTTCTTAATTCATCTAATTGCTCTGAACCTTCACCTTCAGGCATTTCCAAACTAACTATCCCAGCACTGTGAGTTGTTTGATTTTCTTCCGAAGATAAGTCAGAGTCTTCTATTGCCAGAAACATGCTTTCAGGCTGCCTATACTTCCATACTTCATTTTTCATCTTCTACAAAATGGGCCTTAGCATTATTCAACAATTCTTCCCCATAAGTGCTTTTTATCCCTTCTTCAAAAGTCTCCAGATGCTTCTCGTAGCAAGGTTCCCTATTGATTCTGATCAGAGCCCCGTCAGAGTTTGGGACACAAAGGTATGATAGATCCATCATAAGGTATCCACCTAAACTAGCTGCCCACTTTCTAGATAAAAGCATTCCATAAGCTGGGGTCAAGTCAATAACAACTACATCCATCATAGTGGAAATGTCGGAGCATGCAAATAGATCAGCTCTAAGGTTTTTGATCAATCCATAGGATGGTACTCGCCTTGAGTCTATGCCACACACATTTCCATAAGGCCTAGTCACTTCCAATCCCATTTCTTTCATGACATGCAAAGGCATTACTTTCATAGCTGCTCCGAAATCCAACATGCAATTATGCAGGAGCATATTCTGAATGTGCAAGGTTAGGTAAAAGGGAGGGTAACCACCATTCTTGCTCTCATAGATAGCAGATTGTATGTTAACAGGTGGATCCTTTTCATCTTTGCTAGGATGTGCCCTCTCAGGACTCTGAATGTGATCAGGTTCTAAAACAAACTCAGGGGTTTTGTCTTGGCCAATACCATCAAAGAACTCTTCCACTTGGCTTCTTACAGAGGGAACACTCATCAATTTAGTTATTGGGATGCTACATACTATCTTGCTCAACTCTTTCTCGATGCCAATGTTCAGATTCAAATCCCCTAAGGCAGATCTTGTTCTTCCCTTTTGTCTTCATTCACTACTTTTCTTTTGTCAAAGAAAGAAGGCTGGGGATCCATTCTTCGTTTATAAATTCTAACCTGTGGTTCTTCTTTTGTTTCAGGGATACCTACTGCACAACATGAGGGTTTAGGCCCATTAACAAAATCCTCATCCTGATCCAAATTTCCTCCTCTTGTTCCCATGGTTCTTCCTCTAGGAGAATTCATCCAAACTCATCATCGAAAGACAAATCATTCATGAAATTAATGTTATTTGGCTGGTCATCAGGGTGACTGGTGTTTGTTGGTTCTTCATCATTTTCATCACACCAACTAACATTCCTCTTCTTAGGATTCTCTGGATACTCGGGCCTTCTTCTATCAGGATCTCTCTCAGGACCTCTATTGTTGTTCCAATAAGGTCTAGGGCCATAAGGGTTTCTATGTCTCTCTGGATCATGGAAACTAGCCACGTTTTTGGTCAGGACAGTCAATTGCCTCATCATTTCTTGCATGGTTTCTAACGTGTCCTTTGTCTCTTTTGGCTCATTCACAGGCTCCTTAGGCTTTCGGAGCTTAGGCTCGGATCTAGAAGTGGATGGGGCATAATGATCAAAGAAGTTTTGCTTGCCCATAGATGCCGCATACTGCTCAGCCATCTTTGCATTGAACTGGGCAGTCTTCAAATCATTCAGGTTTTTATCCTTCAAATCAGTGTTACCAACATCGGCCGAGAAATTGTCGATGTCCGAGAAATCGTGAGTTTTTTAGCTCACCGATTTTTTCTCAAAAAATTGGGCCGATTTTTTCCCGAGATTTTCCTGATTTTTTCCCGATTTTTTTCCGATTTATCTCGAGATATTGTTGATTTTTTCAAGGTGATCTTTTCCAGTGATATTGCCGATTTTTTCTTGATTTATCTCGAGATATTGCCGATTTTTTCCCAATTTTTTCTAAAGGTGAAATTGAATATTTTTGTATTTTTTTAAGTTTGCCGATTTATTGCCGATGTTTGCCGATATCTTGCCGAGATATCCTGAAACGATGGTTCCTGGACCCTGCCGATTTTTTCGCTGCGCCGATGTTTGCAACATTGCTTCAAATTAAAACCCAACCAACCGTCAAAGGCATTCAGATAATGGATAATAATCGCTTGGTCTTTTGGTCTAATTTCATCTGGGATGTTTCCTACAGTCTTGTCAAATCTTAGGTTGAATTCATGGACTGTTTCATTCTCCCTCTTCTTTATGTCAAATAGTTGATGCAAGAGGAACTTCCCATCCAACTTATGAGACCAATCACTGTTAAGCTTTGTGACAAAGTGGTCATAACCATTGATGGATGAAGCAGGTAATCTATCAAACCACTTCCGCACATCTCTTTCCAGAGAAAACAGAAGACCTCTCATGAATACATCTTCATCCACAGCTCCATATGCTTCCATATGGTCCCAAACTTTATCAATGTGGTCTTCAATGGAGGTAGTAGATACTCCATCAAACTTAGGGACCTTTTCAAAATATTTCTTAGGCATGTCAATGTGGGGCCCCCGAGATCAGGGAGAAATCTAAAGGTGATGCCTTGGCCTTCCTTCCAAACACCCTAAGGTTTTGTGGAGGAGGAGCAGTCTGATTTCCACTAGGGGTTGCTCCGGCCATTGGGCTAGATGAAACTGAAAGGGATCCCAAAGGATGACTTGAGGGAACAGTGAGGTTGGACACTTGCCTGCTTTTCCTTGTGTAAGTTATGGGAATTCCTTGAGGGTTTATGGGACGCTCTAGGAATTTAAGATTAATATATCGGGTACGATCCTCAGTGGAGTCGCAAGGTGGAGTCGCCAGGTGAACCACACAAATAATTCACCGAAAAAGGTATGTCATATGGAAAGGTGAGGTATGTTGAACCAAGGTAGGCCTCTATCTCCCCGGCAATGGCGCCAAAATGTTATCACCCGCCTTGTAGCTGCCTGTGTGAGGTGGATCCAAGATAGATGGTAGAGGGGCAAGCAACTAAGGGGTGGAACCACGACTGCCTAGACTCCCAAATGGATGGTTCTCACGCCAATCAAGGCAGCCTTCACTTTATGTTATCCTAGTCCAAGACAACAATGGGGGAGACCCAGATCTGCTCCCGACAGGAGAGATCGGACCTAGACACCAGAAGAAGATTAGATGGGGTTTCAGGGTACTTAAGGTGCAAGGTAAATGGAAACCCTAGCTCTAGGGTTAAGGTACTAGCAACTGATGGAGATGACCACTGTCTTGGAAAACGTAACTGTGACAGGGTGAGCAAGAACAGAGTTGGGACTTCTTAGTACCAAGGGGACAATCTCAGTGAAAGATAGGTGACTTGAGTTATCAGCAGGTGTTGGCAAAAGGAGTAAAAATGAGGTCAAGATGGAGCTAGCGCTAGCTAGGATATCAGTGCCTTGTGTGCATTGGCAATGGAGTCAGCAGTAAACCAATTTTTTAGAGAACCCACCTGGGAGACACCTTGATCTACGAACCCAGAAAGTAATTGGTCCGGAAAAGCTAAGGTATAGGAAACCCAGCTTAATGGATGGCTAGCGCTAGGGCTTAGGAGGACAGATCTGTAGTTCTAAGGTCATCGGGAGGCTAATGGCTCAACGTTGAGGAAGAAAAGAGGTCAGGGTGACCTATTCTACAAGCCCAAATCAGGAAATCAGCAGAAAAATCAGATCTAGAAAAGTCAAAATCTGATGATGGAGCTAGGAGGCGGAAAATTGATTTTTCAGATCTAGGGCAGACCGGGAGGAACTATCATAGCGTAGGGGGTGTTTTGGAGTGCTTGGGCCTTGATCTATCAGCCTATCTTGTCAGATTTTAGAAAAAATTACTTCCGAAAAAGTCCAGTTTTCAGTGAGGGCGCTAGGGCAAATTCAGTCAATTTTTCAGATCTAGGCCCAATGGTCAAGCAGTTGCACAGCGTTGGGGTTGATTTAGGCTGTGTGGGACCCGATCTATCTGTCTGTGAAGTTAGAAATTAGAAAAACTCAAAACCCTAGCCGGTCAATTTTTCAGTGGGGGGGTTATGTAGTTTTCTGCTTAAAAATCAGATCTAGGTCAAACTGTGAGGAATTTGGCCAACGTTTTAGTTGATTTGATGAAGGGGAAGCCCGATCTGTGAAACCCAGAAATGGTTTGGCAAAAGATGGGACTATTCCCAAGTTTATTGATTTTTAGTGTTTTTAGTGTTTTAGGAGTTTTAAGAAAAAGTTGAATTGAAGCAAGGTACAATGGAATAAGATCTGAATAAAGAAGAGACTTACCTGTTGGATCTTACCTGGAAAAGCTTGTAAAAGTCTGTAATAGTGATGATCTTTGCTATCTCGATCAATTCTGGAAGATCCCCGTGATTTCTATGGCATATGCAAGCTGCAAGCCATCAATGCGCCCCCTACCCTGCATGAGCAAATGTCAACCATATCAGATTTGCACATACAAAATAAAGAAACTGAATGGTACAAGACAGTAAAATGAAGTAATCATAGATCACAATGAAACTAATGAAAATCCCCTGATCCAAGATGAAGAGAACCGAGCGAGTTGAGGTCCCCCTACAAAAACGCTCCAGCCAAAACGCCCTCCTGTAGAAAAAACAATGATAGCCACGAAAAATATAGATCTCACGAGAATTTCCACAATGCTAGGAAGCTGAAGACTAGCTAATCACCATTTGAGCACATCAAATGCAAAGCAGATCCAGAAAAATTTCCACAAAAGAGTCTTTCTATTATTCAGATCCAAGAGCCAAAGACCCCTTAGAAATGAGAAGCCTTCTCTCTTAAATAGAAATGAGAGAACCTCAATCATAACCAAATCCTAACCACTTTCAAAACGAGTGGCTAAAATTAAAAGATGAAATGTTTTAATCAATGGTTGAGATGAACTCAACATACAATAGATGGATCAATATAACCATAATTTACCAAAGTGGACTAACCCACCCATAAAAAGGTAACCCACTCAACAAGAAATAAATGAAAGCACATGGTGGGTCCAAGGAGTGTTTGACTAACTCCCTTTAGGTGTCCCCATGGGACAATAAATAATATAATCATTTAATTCTTTGACTTTTGTGCCTCCTTGAGGAAATCGCGAGCCTCCAAAAAGCTCCAGAAAATAATATAAAAATGCCCAAAAATAGGTGTGGGCCCAATCAAATGCTACAATTGTTGAAGAAGGTGTGGAAGACATCACTCTCATCATTGTGACTCATCCCATGTCATTTCCTTGCCTCGGTAGCCAAAATCAATTTCTTCGATAGCCATTTAATCATTTTTTAATCTACCTCAGGAAACGTGATCCTGCCAAAACAGCCTCCTAGTGTGCCTGCGTTGTCAAACTGAGCCCACTAGGATCTCTGGGATGGGGGTACAATGGTACAAACAAGTGGGTGCACCCCCCTATGCCCATGCAACGCCCTAGGAGATCCAATTGAAACATCTCCCTGCTCAAAAATATCAATCTGTGAAGAAAAACTGCATCAGAAAGGCAGAATGAGCTTGATCACATCTATAAGTGCCCGAAACTGGAAATAAACTGTCTCATTAGACTCATTAGACTCAGAGAGTCCAAATCCATCTAAGGTGTATAGTCATACCCCTCATAGGTCTCTATCTGATCATCAATCATATCCAATAAACAATATAACCATCTGTGAATAATCAGACACCAATAATAACTCAGAATACATCCATCTGTTGCAAGTGTTAAAAGGTTAAGGCATGCTCTACAACTCATTCAAGTAACAATCACAACAAGTAGCATTCATTTCACTGGCGGTAGATCAACCAATACATATATAAGGCTTTATTTATTACTACTTAGACTTAGACTTTCAAGACTATACTCACTTCATAGCTGTAGCCAATTTGCTAGTGAAGCGTGAAAGGTGAAAATGACAAGGCTAAGGCAAAGGATGACTTCCTACTCAACATCATGACACTTTGGACAAGGAAAGGGAAAACTCACGATAACCAATGTCGGACAAACAACAACACAAGGAATGGCAGTGCCTCATAGATGGATGAGTTGTTTAGAGAGTGCTTATTCAACTTAGGCATCATGTCTACATCAAGCTTGATCCAAGTTCATTAGGATCACATTTTATTCCATGGCCTTTTTGGCCTATATGACCCTTTTGGGACTTCACCAGTGCTTAAAAGCACAGTTAATCACAGCTTTCATCCGGGACATATTTATTTTAATATGGTCAACAATTTTTGGATATAGCACATTTTAAAGCATTGCTTTTTGGACCTTTTCTTATACTCTTCAAGGAGTATTTTAGCATTTCATTGCTCTTGCCCTTTTTACATATGTTAAGAAACACAGTTTACAATTTTTATTTTCCACGGGTGCATATTCAATATTTTCAATATAGGTAGTAAATGAGCTTTCAGTTTTAGCCAACAACATCTCAAGTGACTAGGGGGAGTTCTGCACAATGCCAAACGTCGGGACAATCGGCCAGGATGATTTAGGCATAGAATCTAACTCACCAAAGGCAAGTTCTGTCACCAACTCAGAGCTGAGACACAACATAAACAGGGAGGCTTGTCCAACAAAAGGTCTAGTGGGGAAAAAGGTCCTCCATGCCATAAGTCAAGAAGTTAGTTGGGTTGAAAACTAAAATGGAAGGTACTGGATGGGTGAAGACAGTGGATGATGGAGCCAACATTAGCAAGCCAAAACAATGGTGGGAATGACTACCTCTATTCTCCCTAAGGAGGGTAAAACCAATGAGTATAGATCAAGAACTTCCAAGTCTAGCTAAGGACATCAATACATAGTACAAGATACAACCAAGTCCATATAATTATGACCGCCAGATCATGATACCACAAGTCAATAGATGTCACAAGAATCAGTATAAGAGCAATAATAAGCATAACATAATATAAAATGTTGAGTCATAACCATGCAATAAAATCCATCTGAGACATCATCTGTCCAATGAGAAAGAAGTAATATAACACTAGGGATTCACGACTACTCTGAAATAAAATAAATGGCTACATCGGTCCTCAAATCTGAGTGTCCTGAGACTCAGTCTTGACATGGGAGAGTACAATAGTCCACTAATACAGAAATGATCCATCAAAACTGCTCATCTCAGCATCTCATATGTAAGAGATCTGGCTGAAAAATGTACTGTGTCTGAAAAATAGAATATGGTAGCCTGGCTACTATATATGTGATAACATCTGGCTCTAGCCGGGACAAGTGCTCTGCTGAAAAGAGTGCTTGGGAACCTCAGAAATCTTTGGTCCTTGCACTCAGCATCCTTGATCAATCCATCCAGCTCTGCAACCGCTACCAAGAATGTACCTGACTACCTGCAACATGTCCAGAGCTATACCAAACTCACAGACTGGTCGTCAAAACAATATGTGGATAATATATAAAATACTGAAAATAAAGATGCATGAAACTGAAAAAGCAGAAAATAAATATAATCTATAACCATAACTTTTAGTAAGAGTTTGATTTTTATTTTGCAGGATTACACTAAGAATTTCAAAAGTGAGCTTCAGACAACAAAACAAAATTCTATACTACTGTCGGGAAAGGCTTATTCAGGTCCTACCTACTCTACTCTATTATACAAAGTGGGATTCAAGGCTAAGTAGGGTCGGGAATGTATCTCCTCAAATCCCTCTGGTTGATAGGAAGCAGAATCTGTCGTCCAGTACTCGTAACAAGAAAACATATATCACCAACACAACGCTCTACAGAAAAATGTCCAACCCAGAGATCATTAGCTTGCCTCGATCGGAAATGCAGCAAGTGGTTTTGAATAAAGACTTGACTTCCAGTGGGAAATCTATTCCTATTGATCGAATCAGGGACTACTTCAATACTACGTATTGGCATGGGATGGACATCAACGATGTTTTGAGGCTGCGGGGTGATTATCTTTGAACTTCTCCTGGAGGGCAATACATGAAATCTGGGTCGACCACCACCAATGGGAATAGCTATGCTACCAACTAGGATCTCTCTAATTTCTTCCCTTACCCCTTGTGGACTTGCACTAGGCTTATCACCATGAGGAGATACTACATGTTTGACAGTTTCTTCCACTGTCCAGAAATCTCTATCTTCTTCCGAAGGATGAGGATTATGGGATAAAATAGTACCCTGGCTAGATCCTTCCCCTGTAGGAACATGAATAGGCATACCCTCTAGGTCAGTTGGTCCTACTCTAGGCTGTGGTGCAGGATAACTGGGAATGTGAGATAGATCATGATTTCGAAGACTAGATGACTCAAGTGGCAGGAGAAAGTTAGGAATGAGAGGATAAGCAGACAAGTCATTAATTGGCATGGCTGAAGGAGTTTGAAACATAGCAAGATTATTTAGACTAAAATCACCTTCAGGCACCTCATTTATTAAGGCATCCTCTTGCCAACTTAGAGAGCTATCATGGACTTGAATTAAGCTTCCATCTTCCAAACATAAATGAGATAATGACCTAGCAAAATCAGAGACATGGGTGCTGCTGACCTCAGTATCAGCCTCTATTACACCAGGTAATTCAAGATGGCTTTCCCATGAATAAATAGGCACTAGGCCTTGGCTTTCTCTTTCTCTATTCTGGTCAATCAAAGCAAACCACTCATTCACTCTACGAGGGATTCTTTCAACATGCCTAGCATCATGAACTTGATCAACCTCAATCATAAGATTTGCAGCATTATTTTTGATTTATTTTATTTCATTTTGTTTTAGTTAGATTTTGATTGATTTCAATAAAAGAAGCAAACTTTTGGTTGCATGGAGAGCATCCGAATTCTGGATTAACTAAAATCTTTGATTATAAGACTGTGTATTATTGATTTATCTGAAAGAATTCTTCTAGTTTAGCAGTTTTCCTAAATGGCTATGAACACATTGAAGTCCTACTTAATCCTTATAAAACAACTCAGGATCGAAAGGTCTGGAATACTATTTCGAGGCTCCATCCATCTCACATTTAAAGCAAGCAGGGTAAACAGTATATTATATATAAATGATCCCATGCCAAGAATTGAAAGCCAAAAGGCAAATAAGAGTCAAAATCTCCTAAGAAAGCAATATGTGTTGAAACAAAGTACTGAACCATATGAGTACAAAATTGCCAAAGTTCTTCTCCGTTTGTGAGCTAAAAATTAAATACATCTCTCACACAAAAGGACACTATGGATAGTGGAGCCTGAATAAAAATTTGAGAAAGAAAAGCATGCAGGAGGACTCAAAAAGGACAAAAAGGTCGAAAAGCACAAAAGTGCAGAATGGCATGGGAATGAGGAACAAATGAATATTTCTGTTTACCAGATGTTACATTCTTGTGGTGTCCAAGCTGGGAGTTGCCCGAAGACGGAGGTAAAAAATTAAACTCATATTCCTGGCCTCAAAAGAGTTATCTTGACTTTGAAATCTTGGTTTCCATTTTCCTAAATTGGACTATCATCAATGATTAAAAGTACATACATTTGCCATTTGAGAAATCCAGACATCTAGAAGAATTCAACATGTTGGTTTTATTGTTAAACAATCTGTTACTTAAGGAAGAAATTGTCCAGAGATCTGGGTTCACCAGGTAGTCGCCAATTGTTGTAGCTGCAACTATTTTCCCGAATTTTTAAAATTTTGGACCCTCCTTTTAATTTTATCTTGCCTGGGTTGCTGAACTTTGTTGTTCCTCTGCTACATTTTTGAAATTTTGAGTTTGATTTGAGGAAAACTGTTTTCCTTCATTTTGGAAGTTGAATGATCTAAAAATGCCTTTGTCTAGCTAATGCTTTTGACTTTGAAACCTTAAGTTTTGAGTTGTAAATGTTTCCATTTATTGCTGTCGAAAGTCGTTTGAACAGTGAATCGGGGTTGTAGTTCTCTACGCAGCCGCCGTTGCGGAAGCTAACTAATGAACGTCTCGATGGAAAGTGATGTTTTTTGCCGATGGGCTTTTATCTCCTTTGTTTATTTTTCAAAAAAAAACTTTTACTTTTTGACTTTCGGCGTTTTTGTTTTATCAGCGATCGGAGTTTTAGTCTTTAACGACGCCGCTGTTTCGGAGGCCTTGTTGTTTGTCTTGTCGACACTGTGGAGTATTTTGCGTCTCGAGGTTCCGATGAGTTAGTCATTAGTTGCTCTGATCGTCGAAGTTTTCATTTGATCGCGGAAGCCGTAGTTTGTATATCTTCCGCCGTTGCGGCTCCTTAGCTAACTAATCGTCCGATGCTATAGTAGTTTCGACTGTCGATAGGGTTTTCTTGCCGATTTTGGTGTGCTTTTACTCTTTTTTTTTTGGGATGGCGGAGATTTCCCGTGGGTGCTGGTCGAATCGGGGTTTTTTCGAGATGAAGAGTATGTTCTATCGGGATTGTGATTTTAGTTGGACACCGGGTTTAGAGGTTTTTCAGACCCAGCTTGCAGGATTTTCTTTGCATTATCATGTTTTCTTTTTATGCATTAATATTGTTTAGAGTTCATTTTACAGAATGCAGTTAAACACTAAATGGTCTAAAATCTGCTATTTTCATGACAGGGTGATTGCTGCTGCAAAGAAGATATGTCTAGAAGACAAAGCAGAAGAAAGGAGGCAACAATAAAGGAAGAGAAAGAAATGAAGAAAGCGAAGGAGAAAGTGAGGGTCTGAGATCTCAACAGATCAAATAGCAGCAGAGGCCCAGGCTTGGGAAAAGTTCATCAACGACCAAACTGGTCCCGCTTTATAAAAGTGCTATTAAATTTTAGTTTAATGTAACGTATTGTATAGGACTCACTAAAAGACAAAATTGTGGGATTGAACAGTTGAGAGAGCCCAAAGGTGACCGGGGGGCAGCCCAAAGGTTTTGCTGTTTTGTATAAATATAGGAGAGTTAGATGTAATAAAGGATTTTTTCCTAAATAGATTTGTGAGAGTATGTTGTAAAAAGAACTATTTCCTTTTGCAATAAAGAATTACAAGTTTCCTGTTGGAGAAAGCTTGGTGGAATTTTTCAAATGCTGTGCCATGGATCTGTTGAATGTGTTTCGTTTTCAGCTTGTGTCCATTAACCGTGAGATCATTCTAACTCTTTGAACCTATGTTCTTGTTATTAATGCACTCTAGTTTATTCCATGAAATTTCCACTGTGAGTAATGAAGGCTTTTCATATACAATGAGCTATCTTGTTGTTCATATATCTATTAATGTTGATGTGTTTTGAAATAAGTAACAACTATCTGCGATTTTTCTTAATGCATGCGCAGAAACACATTACTCATTGATAAATGATAATCTTGCTCCCTAGGGATAGGTTAGATAGTTAGTTTTAGTTTCTTGCTGTGTGAGATTTAGATGCAAGAGAGTTAAGATGAGAGGTAAGAACATGCGCATCACATTGTGATCGCTCCTCCTATTCTCTATCAATCTGCATTCTTAGATAGGCACTTGCACATCATACTTAAACATAAAAAACTAAAAATACACACGGTGGACCAGGCCGTAACCGGTAAAATCTTTAATTTTGTGACTTGACCTACGGTAGTCGGACCGTAAACCGGACGGATTCACGATACCAAACAGTAACAGGCTAGTTGGGAATGTTTACTGGGGATAATCCCTAACTGTTGTTACCTGTGATTTTCCAGGCCTCAACAGGTACATAAGGTGTAAGGTGATGGAAACCCTAGATCTATGGATGACGTCACTAGGTGAACCAAGGCTTTGGATTAGGGTTTAAGAGATATGCGATTTGATCCAAGTTGGGACACAGATGACCTATAAGGTAAATACTAGATCTGGTGTTAAGGTACTAGCAGGAGGTGAAGATATCCACTGCCTTGGAAAACGTAACCAATGCAGGGAGGAAAAGAACAAGACTGGGGCTATCTAGTACCGATGGATGGAATCGTAGGAAGATATGACAATGTCAAAGCACCCGAGCCACCAGGAAAAGGTCAAAACACAAGAGAAAGAGGCAAAATAGTGGGTAGCGCTAGGGTTGGAGATCAGTGCCTTTCAGATCTAGGGCAATGGAGTCATTTTCTGCCCAGCGTTGAAGGAAACCCACCTGGGTATAGACCCGATCTACAAACCCAAAAAGTGGTTTTGCCAGAAAAGTCAAATCACAGGGAAAAATTGCAGCATGGAGGATAGCGCTAGGGTTTGAAGATTAGTGCTTTTCAGATCTAGGGCAACAGAGTCACTTCTAGCTCAGCGTTGAGGAAGACCCACTTAGGGCATGACCTGATCTACGAAACCCAGAAATGGTTTGTTGAGAACTAAAGCGGCTTGAGCCATAATATTTTTTGGTTTTTTATATTTAGGGTTTTAAGAATAAAAATGGAAGTACTAATGCCAATGGATTGATATCTTGGAAGAAAAGCACTAACTAGTAGATCTTACCTGGAAAACTTTGTAGATGCTTTGATGATGATGATCCCTACTATCTCGATCAACTTGAGAATTGAGTGAGTTCTATGCCCAACATTTTGCCCCAAGGAGCCATTGCGCCCTCTCTCCTGCACAACAAACGTCAACCATATCAGATTTGCTGCATCATGAGAAAAAATAAAATGCTACAGAAAAATAGCAAGATGAAATCATAGATTGCATTGATGTTAATGAAAACACCCTGATACAAAACACATCCAAGCCAAGCAAGTTGAGGAAGCCCTGCAAAAACGCCCAAGTTGAAGTCGCCATCCTGTAGACAAGACAAAGATTCCCGAAAATATATAGATCTCACCAAAATTTCCCGAATGCTAGGAAGCAAAAGACTTTCCAATCACCATCTAAGAACACCAGATGCAAAGGAGATCCAAGAAATATGCACAAGAAAAGTTTTTCTATTATCCATATCCAAGAGCCAAAGACCCCTTACAAATGAGAAGCTCTCTCCTTTAAATAGGAATGAGGGGATGATATAAAAGTGGACTAAATCACCCTAGGAGAGGGGATCCCACTCAACAAGAAATAAATGAAGCACATGGTGGGTCCATGGAGTGTTAACTAACTCCCTCTGGGTGTCCCCATGGCACAATAAAAATAATATAAATTTTAAACTGTGAAATTGTTGCACCTTGAGGAAATCATGAGTCTCCAAAAGCTGCAGAAAATAATATATAATGCCCGAAAAATAGATATGGGCTTATCCAAGTGCTGCAACTGCTGGAGAAGGTGTGGAAGACATCACTCTTATCATCAGACCTGATCCCATGCCATTTCCTTGCTTCAGTAGCCCAAATCGAATTCTTCAGTAGCCATTTAATTTTTTTTAATTTGCCTCGGGAGGGGGGTACTATAGTACAATCAAGTGCCTGGACCCCCTATGCCCGATACAACGCCCTATGAGATCCAACAAAATCATCTCCCTGTTCAGACTTGACATTTAGTGAAGCAAAACTGCACCAGAAGGGTAAAATGAGCTTGTCCATCTCTGTACGTGCCCGGAACTGAAAACAAGCTGTCTCACTGGACTTAGAAAGTCCAAGTCCATCTAAGGTATATACTCATACCCTCTCAAGGTCTCTGCCTAATCATCTACAATGTCAAATAGACAAAACAATAACCTGTAAATGACCAGATACCAATAATGTAACTCAGGGTAACATCCATCTGCTGCAAGTGTTAAAAGGCTAAAACATGCTCTACAAATCATTTAAGTAACAATCATAACAAATAGTAATCACTTCACTGGCGGTATATCAACCAAATACATATATAGGGTTTTATTTTTTAAGACTATACTCACTTCATAGTTGTAGTCAATTTGCTAGTGAAGGGCGAGGGCCAAAATTCATGAGGTTAGGCCAAAGGATGACTGCCCACTCAACACTGTGACACTTTGGATATGGAAAGGGAATACTCACTATAGTTACTTCAGAGGTGCTTATTCACCTTGACAAATGCTCACAATCCAATTCAATATAAGTGAGGCTAGCAATCCTTAGAAGATATAACTTTAGGAACCATTGCTTTTTTGGGCCTTTGATTTTCCATAGCCTTGGTCCATATATTTATTACACGGATTTTTATTATTTTAGGTTTTATGCATTCATGTATGTTGAAAAACGCTACTTTTCATGAATGTTTCGAGGTATTCTTTTTTTTGTACTTCAAAGCCAATTTCATGAGGCTAGCCTTGCATTCACGTATGTTTAAAAACACTTTTTTTTCATGAATGGGATTTTTCATAAGATATTCATTTCATTTCCAAATACATTGTATTGATGGCAACGCTACTTGTTTCAGGTTTAGCCAACACAACCTAGGCAACTCAGAGCTGAGATACAATAAACAGGGAAGCTTATCCAATCATAGAGGCTCTAGTGGGGAAAGGTCCTCCATGCCACAAGCCAAATAGTAAGTCGGGTCAAAAACATAATTGGATGGTAATGGATGAGTGAAGACAGTGAATAATGAAACCAACACTAGCAAGCCAAAGTATGGTGGGAATGATTACCTCTATTCTCCCTAAGGAGGGTAAAACCAATCAGTATAGATCAAGAACTTCTAGGCTTGAGTAATGACATCAATATATAATATTAATACATCCACGTCCACATATTTATATGACCGCCAGATCATGACACTAAATGTTAATACATGTCACAAGAATGAGTATAAGAGCAATGATAACCATAACACAAGATATATAAGTTGAGTTATAAACATGCAAATAATCCATCTGAACCAACATCAGTCCAATCAGAAAACACTGATAGAACTCTGGGCATTAAACAACTGCTTTGCAAATGGCTAAAATGACTACATCAGTCCTCAAATCTGAGTGTCCTGAGACTCAGTCATGGTATGGGAGAGTACTATAGTCCATCAATCAAATCACGATCCATCATAGATGCTCATCTCAGCATCTCATATGTAGGGGAATTGGTTGAAAAGTGTACTGAAATTTGAAAAATAGTATATGGTAGCCCGGCTACTATATATGTGATAACAGACCCCTTCATATTTATAACTTCAAACTTTAAGCATGATTTAAATAAATAGTATACCATTTGCTCTCACGTCATAATGGAGCTGTACATTCGCCGTACATTCGCATGAGGAGTGAAGCATGCAATTTGGAGCATGCAAATTGTGAGTTGGCTTGGTAGGTGAGTGAGGTTTCCTACCTCATCTGACGTGGCACCTCTTCCATACCAACTCTTCACTTAAACTAATAATCACCCCACCAATTCTACTGATTGGTTCAGTTTAGCTCAGCTCAACTCAAGTACACTTCGGGTTGATCTTCAGTATTGGTGAGGCCCCTCTGGGTCTCTGTTTTGCTTTTTAAGCAGGTCACTTATCCATTGTTTAAGATCGGAAGGTGGAACCTCTGCTTGCATACATTGTAATATTTTTTTTGAGTATTGTTAATAAAGGGCTTTGGAGGCAATTTCCGTGTGGGATCCATAGATGTTTGGTTGATGTTGTCTTTATGCTAAATCATTGAGGTAATCTGTGTCAACTCCTTTCATATTTTGCAATTGTTGGGATTACCTATCTTGATAAAGAAATTTTCATTTCGGTAGGAATAGGAAGTGACCCTTATTAGGTTACTTCTCGTTGTGAAATATATTAGATCACTAAGTTTTATATGATTTCTTGTATGGATCTATAATGCTGCTTAGCTTCTTATCATTTTGTTGAAGGTATTTTATAGGAAACCCAAGCTGGAGCATTTGATGAACGAGTGGGCTCTCCCTTTTCTCAAGTAATTTTGAAAGAAGAAGCATCATCCCTCAGATCTCACCCAAGGAGGCGTCACCATCCCTTTTCTACTTCTTGCTCCATCCGGTTCTATCACTTCTTGATCCAAAAAATTTCATGTTGACTCTGGTTATGGTTTCTTGGCTTAGATCTACATTTTAAAGACATATCTGAAGTAGATTTAAACTCCTAAGTCTAGATCTTGTTGAGTGATTAAAAGTTTTTGTTCTTTAATTCTTTAGATCTAGCTCTCTTTTTGCAAGTTCAAAGTTGAAATTCAAAAGTACTTGGTTAAGAGGTTGAAAGAGCTTTCAACTTAGTTATTTGGCATTTAGTGCTCAAGACTTGCTTGCTATTCTCTTCAAGAGGCAAGCAAAGATCCTGAGAAGGCAAGCTTCCTAGCTTGCCTTAGTTTTTTTTATTCGGTTGTTCTTAGAATTTTTTTTGCAAACTTTGGAAGTTTTCCCAAAGCACTCTTAAAGTGCTTTTGGGCACATTCCACTAACAATTGTTGGTTGTTTTTTGCAAAGGTAATCTGAATACTCACCCACTGCGTTATACCGAAGTACCATAAGGGAAAAGATTTGAGCAGTGTAGTAATATAAAAAAAAGAAGTTTTAATTGTTATGCACTGCTGAGTTTAAAATAAACCCCCTCGCTTTCCCGAGTACAGGTTCATGGATAAAGGCTTACCTGAGTACTGAATCTGGAAAGAGACTCATGGGTTTTAATTTTTTTAATCAGAAAAACTTGTTCTAAAACGTTTTAAAAATTTACAAGACTTTCATCCCCGTATGCTCTACTTCCACTGCAGCTTCGTTTGATCAATTGGTAGTATCAGAAAGGGATTCAGGTGACTAGCTTAATTAGTTTCCACTCCCAAAAAATTGATCTCCCCAGGCGAAAATCCAACGCCTGGAATGAAGTTGTTGTGGTGGCAAAATCCACAAAGGAAGCGGGAACAACTGGGCAGTGACCTCGAGACACTGTTAGGCTACACCCTTGTTGGTGTAGTGTTGAACAAGTCTTAGAGGACTCCAATCAACCCACATATTGTTTGCGGGGAGCCACATTGGTTAATGATTTTGGACGTACTCCCCGTACCTCTATGTATATTGGGAGTTCCCATCCCCTACGCTAATCAAGATCATTACCACAAAAATAAAATCAACCAACAATTTACCCACTCCTTTATCCACTCATTTAATTAATCTTAAAACTTACCAACGAGACACTGCAACACTTATCTAAGACTACAACAACAACCCTCATACACAAGCACTCCATTTCACTGGCACTGATCTTCTTCATTTTATATTGGTTAAATCAATTTCCGCATATTGTCATGAATGGTGGTGTGAATGATAAATGTTGTTGTTGTTATAATTTAATTCATTTCACGTAAACTCCTAGAATCGGTTATTTCTTTCAAAGAGTAAAAACCTTAGATTTTACTTTTCATTAGGGTCCACCCCCCTTGGCTTCGCTAGGAGTTGGCCTAGACGGAGGTGCAAAGTATCATGTGACAACACTTGGCTCGAGCTTGCCCCAAGGTCCCACCCAGTGGCTTTAAGATTTTTGCCACGTTACTTGAGGTGCGAATTAGGCGGCAACACTGTGTACCATATCTGTTACTTTGCTCGAATGAACTAAGTCACCACTGAAGTCATCTCAAAGGACAAGGAGATCTCAGTCCTTGCAAGGAAATACTCTGCATTTGCTACTGAATAAAAGATCTGAATGGCTCATGTTGCAATAATGATCCATGTTGAAAACCCATCTAAATGTGTGGCTCAGAAAAATAAAGAGATGAATCTGTATGTTGCATGTTGCACCATGGTATCCCAACTACAATATATCTGTGATAACAAGGCTTAACAATGTAAGTACAAGCTAAGTTTGTGACTCACCTATGCTATTTGGAGACTCTTTTCAAGCTAACCTCAGATTCATCCTTTAGACAGGAGAGGTGGCCCTATTTGGTTCATTGATCTTTGAAGGAGGACCAATGTGCTTCACATCCTTCTCAAGTTATGTTGAGGAGGAAACTATGTTGGCGTTTAGAGGTATGTACATTATTGTAGTTTGTACTTCTTTACTTTGATCATCTTCCTCCTTGTTGATACTCTCTGAATGCTTCCCCTGTCTACTTCCTCAGAAGGAAGAACTCAACCATGTAGTAAGGGATGATCTTTCATTTGTTGTTGACCTAGCTCTTGTTGACCCAACTCTAGTCTCGTCATTCTAGCTTGACCCATCTCTGATTCCCGCTTGAATCTTGTTGACTTGACTCAACTTAGCTCAAATCTCATCGATTACATGTGAATCTCGTTGACTCTCTCTCCAGATATTGTTGCACCCAACTGCTATCGACCACCCTACATGACCGTGAATTGTCCACGACCATGATGTGTCCATGAGCTCAATCTCGATCTCGCTCAGATCCAGGACCTCGTCTCTCCATGCCATGTTGCTCTCCTTCTCTTCCCTCCTTCTCCCCTTCCACTTGTTCTTTCTCCCTCTTGCATCAACCATCCCCTCTCGTCTTCACTCACCTTGACTCCATTCCTTTGACCCCCCTGTTTTCCCCCTGCCTTACTTCCCCCCACCCTTTACTTCTTTGTCCTCACCTACTCCCTCTTTTCTCACCCTCGACTAACAACGTGGAGCCTAAGTTCGTGCCCTATCCTCTATGTCGACCACAAACCCTACAAGTAGGACACAAACCACCTGTCTCTCAAGTAGTTTGCAGACCACAAATTTCTCATCATTTGACACCACTTTGGGTGGTGCTAACATGACAATCAACAATATCAACTCAATGGATACATTCACAAGCTTTAGGGATGGTTTCCCAATTATAACATAAGTCTGCAAGCATGCAAACTAAACATTTAGTGGAACAACACTCCCCCAATGGCCTGAAACATAGTTCCAACCCAGATAGCATGCCACCTATAGGAGACACAATGGTTTGAATAACATGATAATACTTCAAATGTATCTAGTTTTCCTAGCTTGCTAAGTTCCTAACTTTGCCAAGGTTATGGAGCACATGCAGAAGGAAATTTATATACTCTTGAACCATGTATCCGAGGTTGAATTTGAAAACTTATCCATCAAACAATTGTTGAATGAATGTAAAGTGCAAGAATGTCTCCATTTGCCAAATGATGCTTTGCATGTGGATATTCTTGATCTAAAAACAGCCATGAAGAGATTCGAAGCCAACAGGCCACATTTAAGTAGGAAACCAAGACTTACATTAACTCATGGGCATAGGTTGTCCATTGAAAGGACAAGGACCCTCCAATGGCAACGATTGAGAAAGTAGTATAGACTGAGCTCGATGAGGGGCACACCAAGTGGGCCCGAGAGCTAAACCTCAAGGTGAGGGGCTCTCATCATCATTGAATCTCTTACAGGTCAGAGTTGTGTTCCTTTGCGACACCATCAATATCCTAGAGATCACTCTTGAGAGGGCTTGGTTCAAATTCGATCCCAAACTTTTCCATTGCTTCAAATCGACTGTGATCGACACCACGCTCTTTGGGCCAAGTGGAATCTTTTCTCCCTTCTCGACAAGGTATTCCTTGATGAGGACCTCACCAGATCCTAGGTTGTGGAGCTCAAACGATTCAAGGAGTAGGTTGCCGCAACATAGTAGGCAAGGAAATGGGCAATTATTAAAGATCTAGAGCCGTCATCTGAGATTCCACTCCTTTGGGATGGTCTCATTCAGGATTGTCCAAATGACAAGCCCTATGGGAGGCGACAAGGCTCAAGTATTTTAGTAGGATGCTGGAATGGAAATGGGGTTTTTTAGTCATCATCGGGATTGATTTATGATGCTCTTGACTTGTCAGACATCTTCATTACTGAAACCCATGCGAGCCTTGCCTGTCCTCTTCTTGACATAACAAGATACCACTGGATTTCAGTTTGTAGGAAGGAGACTAGAGTTTTAGGAGGTGTCAGAGGGTTAGGTGGGGTCGCTTATTTGATGAAGGACTCACTACAGGGGAGGGTTTCCATGGTCTCTTTGGATGAGTTTGCTCGGTTCATGTGGATTCATATTCACAGGTTATCTCCATTACTTGGATATATACATCTCTCTCTCTCTCTCTCTCTCTCTCTCTCTCTCTCTCTCTCTCTATATATATATATATATATATATATATATATATACAAGTGTGTTACTTTCCTCCAACTTCACCTTGGTTTTCTATTCACATTGATTCAGTTGGGGACCCTTGGATTTGTATGTCAACATCATTCAACATTTAGTAGATGGAGAGGTCATCGTCTTGGGGGACTTCAATGCCTGCACTAGAGATTGCCAGATCTCCCTGCATGACCATGTCAAGGATGCATTCTGTTGCCGCCTAAAACACACATGGACATGGGTAAGTGTCCCAACCACTGTGTGTGTTCTTGAGGGCAACTTATGAATTGAGAACCCATTGTCTCCTCGGTTTTAAACTCATTCGTTTAGACCACAACTCCTAAAGGCCAAGGGGGGTAGCCCCTACTTACTAAGGTCTTTTTTGAAGAATGCTTTCTAGAGTTGTAAATTACAAAAATGACAATCAGTGTGCAGTGATGCAAATATTTCAATGTCAAGCAAACCCTCTAACAATCAACCAATAATATATGCAAGAGAGAAACAATCAAATGATCAATATGAACAGTGCTGTCTCTACTCAGGCTATGGAGTCACAATAATCAACTTCAAATAATTTTCCTAAAGCATCAACTCACTTACTTTAACAAATCTACAAGAACAAGATGACATCGAGTAAATGATCAAGATAAAATAAAGTGCTTGCAAAGCAGAGAAATGTAGATGATTGTAACAATGTTGTGCAAGTGGTCCTGTAAATTTTAGTAAATTTTATGTCTCTTTGACTTAGGGAATTAAGGTGTTTGTTGCAAAAAAATGAGCTATTCTGGATGTCTACCCCAAGAGACTATCTCCTTCGATAAGAGAGAGAATGCTGGGTGCTCAACTCGGGAACATAGGGTTCCTGACTAGCTCCACGGGTGAAATTCGAAACTTGCTCGGTGCTCAATTGGAGGACATAGAGTGCCATGAATCCCCCTACGGCCTCTACCCCACTAGCTCCACAGGTCAAGCCTCTTTTTCTCCTTTCTAATGAAGATACATATCTGGGTGCCTATTAGACTAGCCAACACAGATCTTTGCTCTTTCTCGTCACCTTAGATCGGTCGAATTGACGGGGGGAGAGGATATGGGGCAAAAAACGGGGCTTAGGGTAAATTTTATCCTTAAAGCAAAAATTAAACAAAAAAAGCCAAGCGCAATATCACAACGGAGGCAGAGCCTACTCATTTGTGAGGTGCAGGCAAAAGGAAATAAGCAAATGCTTGAAATAAAAAAATGCTAGTCAATGCGATTTCACATGGATGCGCAGAGCCACTTCACTTGTGAGGTGTGGGCAAAAAGAAAAACAAACAACGAAGTAAACTAATCTAAATCCAAGCAACTTACAAGGTTGCTTGTATGTATGGGTAGAGCCACTTCACTTACATGCAACCGAAACCGAAATCACTAAGTACTGAAAAATTGAAATGAAACACAACAAAGTCAAGCCCAAGAAACTCTCTTAGGCTTGTTACAAGGATGTAAATTTCAACACTAATATTTATTAAGAAATGATAGAGAAAGAGTGATTTTTAAACTGTTTTTGGTGAGGGACTTGAAGTAGAACCTCTTGGGTGTTGTTCGTTCTTGCTAGTGGCTGAACTTGAGCATTCCCTCTCCCTGTGAGATAAAAAACTTGTACAAAACAACAAGCTATTGTAGCACAAAAGTGATAGAAATGAGTTTTAAACAAATTCAAAATTTTTAATGCGAAAATCAGAAATTTTTCTAAGGCAAAACGAGCATGTGAAAACTTGAAAAATAATAATGTTTAAGTGCAAAATATAGTATTCAAGAGCTGCAATAAGAATAAGAATGTTAGTAAAGATGCCAAGTCATTTTCAAAATTTGTTGGACAATGGGGTATCCCACCCAAGAATCCCACTCTCCAAACTTAGGAAACCTGTAACAAAATTAGCTCAACAATGCAAATGGAGTGAGAAATCCACAAAGACTAGATAAACAAAATATTTAAGCTAGAAATACTTTAACTTCCCAAATTCTAAGCAAACAACCCACATAGCATGAAACACAACTATTACAATACTATTCTCAAGCAAAATTTTTTGCTTGAGATCCCAAATACGAAACGAACCAAGAATGGAACAAGATCACCTCAATCACAATGCATGGACAACACTTCCTCCAAATATTTTTTCTATTATCATCCAAACTTGAAAGTACAATGGCTCCCTTGGACAAGAATGGAGCAAGAGAACAAGAATGGGAGCAATGGGAGAATGAGAGAGCAAGAGAGCATTAACAAAATGAAGCAAGAGCATAAGTCAATCTAGGCCAAATGAGGAGGAATACTCTGCTTAAATAGGAAAAATGAAAGAGAGAGGCTTTTTGCATGCTAGACAAGTGTCGCAAGAGAGAGAGAGGAGGCCTAAGAGAAGGGGGCGAATTTGCTCAAGGAGGGCAAAACCTTGGTTTGGGATTTCAAATATGGGGAGACAAACCCCCCTTTAATGCTTTTAACCTTAATGCTATGTCAAATGGGGAGGAAACCACCATAGTGGGGCCCCTCCCATTGACTTTAGCTCGCCCAACCAATCAAAGAGAGAAGGGCACACCCCCTAGAGTGGGAAACTCAAAACTTGTTACATGCTTGTTTGGGGTGGCCTCTTTGGGTCTTAAATTTGTCTTAAGAACCTAATATAAACATTAGAATCTTTACTTGACCACCCTAAGTGACTATAGTCACTTTTCCAAAATTTGGCTCTTTAATTAAATGCCCAATTTCATGTTTTCCATGACTGACCTATGAAAAATTGACCAAAACCATAGTAATACTTGCCCGAATGACTTCAAACTTGGCCCAAGGATGTAGGGGGTCTCATGCCATTTGTCTTGAGTACCCATACCCCTATACAACATTAAAAATGACCTAGGAAACCTCTTTTACATTACAACAAATTGTCTCGAGTGACAATTTTTAATGACCAAAAATTTAAAAAAACCTATGCAAAACTTAACGAAAATCCACAAGACTCTAGATAATGTCTAGCATGGTAATATAGAACATTCATAGGCCCCAATCACCCCATGGACTCTATCACTAGAACACCTTTCACCACTTTGGAGGTAATTTTGAGTGAAAAAATCAATAATTAAAATCTCTAAAAAGAAATTTTAATTATCCAATTGGAAAAATACTCGATGAAGGGACTTCCCTAATGGCAAAGTCTTAGGTGATCAAGTTACAAAAAACTAGACCTTCATGTTGACATATCCTTACAAAATCCCCCATAGGGGTGCGAAAATTTCATAAAGAGAAGAAGAGATGCCTCGCTTGATATAATCATTAAGTACTTCATTCGTATCTTTAAGGAACATCCAACATGTGCATGGTACATCGTTGTCCACCTAGTTGGTTTTAATGGTCAATACATTCTGTACCCAGGAGATCGATCCAGATTCAATGGGACATTGTCGCATCTTCGATGACATGTTAGGGTCTATTACAACTTATGGCAGACACCTCTTGCGGTTTGGGGAATCTCATGAGATTTTGATGCTCAATGGCATCTCTTGTTTTCTAGGTTTCAACCAGTTCACTTGTCTCCCTCTAGGGGGCTAGCGTAGTGGAATATGTCATGTCTAACAAGGATCTTCTATCCCACAGTCACCATTTCTGGAAACCCCTTAGCCAATCATGCCTTTCTCTCCTTCTCCCTTCAAGTTGATCCCCCTCCTCCCTTAACGCCACCACCCCCCCGATTCTACCTTGGATTGTTGTCCTTTTCAACGAAGGGGACCCTGATACCTTCTCATCTTACCTTCGCCAAATGCTCCCTTTCAAATCCTAGTTCTCATCCCTGTTCTCTACCGCTGCCAAATACGCCCGTCTTTCATCCACCAGTTGGGATGCTTCCCTTAAATCATTTCACTACATCATTCGATCCATCTCTTTTCTCACAAACCCGGGTCTCGTCCCATGAACCATTGGTATGAGTTGGATTGTAAAGCACTTCATCGTCAACTTCGACATTCTTTCTCTCACGGTTTGCCCTCCTACCCTGAACATGAAGCCTCCTACCGTCGCCTCCTCTGCCAAAAGAAAGGTCTCTTCTTCTCCCAAAGCAGACGTGAACTGTGTGCTTCCCTCAAATTCTCTCCGAAACACTTATGGCTCACTGATTTCCCACCCCCCTCCCTGCTTCCATCTGATCCTAATTTTGCATCCATGTTTTTCCATACCTCCACACTTTATGATGTCTTTGGGCAATCCTCGATTTAGGTTACCTCTCCTTCGCCTTCATGCTATTTATTCTAATATTGGGACATTCAAGGGGCTACATGGGCAATGAATACCAGTAAAGTAGCAGTTGAAGAAGGCTTCCAGGCAGAGTTCTTTAAGCATGGTCTTCATGCTCTGGATAACTAGTCGGTTGATCTCTTCACCAACGTGCTCTGTTTAGGTTTCCCATCGACATGGTCACATCACACAATTTACTCGATGCACAAATTGGATCCCAATATTAGATACTAACAACTACAGAACAATCATGGTATGCCACACATTCTCTAAGCTATATGCGATAGTCCTCCACATGAAGATTCCTAGAGAGATTGAGGAGAGACACGTTAGAGTTAGAAGGCTGTTAGGATTCAGGCATGGTCATTGAACCATTGATCACTTTTTCACCCTTAGAGCTATCATTGGGGCACGACACTGCTCTTTGAAATTCTATTATGGTTTGTAATCTTTCAGAGAACTTTTGATTTTGTCTCGCGGGAGCTCCTATTTCAGATGCTCAGAGACATTGGCATATTTGAGACTCTACTGACCGCCATTATGCCCCTATACGAGTTGGTCCTTGATCATCTCCTCACAATTCATGTGGTAACCCACTCAACAAGAAATAAATGAAAGCACATGGTGAATCCAATGAGTGTTTGACTAACTCCCTTTGGGTGTTCCCATGGCACAATAAATAATATAGCAATTTAAAATTTTGACTTTTGTGCCTCCTTGAGGAAATCGTGGGTCTCCCAAAAAGCTCCAGAAAATATATAAAATTTGCCCAAAAATAGGTGCGGGCCCCATAAAATGCTGAAACTGTTGGAGAAAGTGTGGAAGACATCACTCTCATCATTGTGACTCACCCCATGCCATTTCTTTACCTCAGTAGCCCAAATTGATTTCTTCAATAGCCATTTGATCATTTTTTAATCTGCCTCAAGAAGCGTGATACTGCTAAAACAACCTCCTAGGGTGCCTGCGTTGTCAAATTGAGCCCTCCAAGCTCTCTAGGATGGGGGTACAATTGTAAAAACAAGTGGCTGCACCCCCCTATGCCCATACAACGCCCTAGGAGATCAAACTGAAACATCTCCCTGCTCAAACAAATCAATCTGTGAAGAAAAACTGCATCAGAAAAGCAGAATAAGCCTGATCACATCTGTAAGTGTCTGG
>LPNX010089150.1:0-42520 GCA_001517045.1 Pseudotsuga menziesii | reverse complement strand
TGCCTCACAGATGGATGAGTTGTTTAGAGAGTGCTTATTCAACTTAGGCATCATGTCTACATCAATTTTGATCCAAGTTCATTAGGATCACATTTTATTCTATGGCCTTTTGGCCTATATGAACTCTTTGGGACTTCACCAGTGCTTAAAAGTATAGCTAATCGCAGCTTTTCATCCGGGCCATATTTATTTTTAATAAGGTCAACAATCCTTTAATATAACATTTTTTAACCATTGTTTTTTTGGACCTTTTCTTATACTCTCCAAGGAGTATTTTTTTTAGCATTTCATTGCTCTTGCCCTTTTTGCCTATGTTAAGAAACACAGTTTTACAATTTTCATTTTCCATGGGCGCATATTTAATATTTCGATAAAAGTAGTACATGAGCTTTCAGTTTTAGCCAACAACATCTCAAGTGACTAGGGGGAATTCTGCACAGTGCCAAACATCGGGGCAACCGACTAGAATGATTTAGGCATACTATCCAACTTACCATAGGCAAGTTTTGTCACCAACTCAGAGCCGAGACACAATGTAAACAGGGAGGCTTGTCCAACAAAGGTTCTAGCGGGGAAAAAGGTCCTCCATGCCACAAGTCAAGAAGTCAGTCGGGTTGAAAATTAAACTGGAAGGTAATGGATGGATGAAGCCAATGAAATGATGGAAACAACACTAGGAAGCCAAAACAATGGTGGGAATGACTACCTCTATTCTCCCTAAGGAGTGTAAAACCAATGAGTATAGATCAAGAACTTCAAAGCCAGAGTAAGGACATCAATACATAGTATAATATACAACCAAGTCCATATAAATATGACCGCCAGATCATGATACCACAAGTCAATATATGTCACAAGAATCAATATAAGAGCAATAATAACCACAACACCATATAAAATACTGAGTCATATCCAGGCAATATAATCCATATGAAATACCATATATCTAATGAGAAAGTATTGATATAACATCGGGCATCCACTATTGCTCTGAAATAACATAAAAGGCTATATCGGTCCTCAAATCTGAGTGTCCTGAGACTCAGTCTTGGCATGGGAGAGTACAATAGTCCACTAATACAAAAATGATCCATCAGAAATGCTCATCTCAGCATCTCATATGTAAGAGATCTGGCTGAAAAATGTACTGTGTCCGAAAAATAGAATATGGTAGCCTGGCTACTATATATATGATAACATGCCCATAAATGAATTGGAAGATCTTGATCATATATCATTGTTTTCACTGCCTCCATGATGGTTCTGTTCTTTCTTTCCGCAACACCATTTTGTTGAGGATTGTAGGGAGTAGTTAGTTCCCTCTTGATTCCAGCATCTTTACAAAATGCTTCAAATTCTTTTGAAGTATATTCTCCGCCATTGTCTGATTGGAGTGTCTTGATTCTTTTGTTTGAAAGGTTTTCTATCAAGGCTTTGAATTCCTTGAATTTTTCAAACACTTCGTTCTTTGGTTTCAAGAAGTATATCCATGTCTTTCTTGAAAAGTCATCAATAAATGTAATATAGTATTCAAAACCACTCAAGGATGTGGAGGACGTTGGACCGCATACATCTGAATGGATTAATTCCAACGTACCTTTAGTTTTTGTTTCATTCTTTGGAAATGGATTTTTGATATTCTTTCCTTTTGCACATCCTTTGCAAATGCCTTCATGGTTGATCTTCAAGTCTGGTAGTCCCATCACTACTTTGTTCACATGAGGTAGTGCTTTGTAATTTATGTGGGCAAGCCTCCTATGCCACAATTCACTAGGGTTAGTGGTCTCATGAGCAAGGGCTGTTTCTAAATGTCCCTTGAGTTTATACAGGCCTCCTTCTTATTCATCGATAACAACTGCATCTTCAATTGACTTTCCTTTGGGCCACATGAGTACTTGTCGATCTATGAATGCAACTCTATACCCTTTCTTATCTAATGCTGAGATAGAAAGTTCGTTCTTCTTTAGACCTGGTACAAATAAAACTTCCTTCATCTTCAGGGGTTTCTTGAATCAAGCTTGTAGCTTCCTTAACCAATTCCTTTGATTGGATATTGATAGTCATCTCCTAGAGGTACTTTCTGGGGAGAGTTCCTTTCTTCAAGTTTTGACAGAATTTTCTTTTGTCCCGTCATGTGCTTTGAAGCACCACTATCAATAACCCATGTGTCTTCTCCAGGTGTTATAGGCCCAGAGAGTGCAGAGAATAGTACATACTCTTCTGCATCTTCTTCTCTTGCTTGCTTTCTTTGAGGTCCTTCTTCTTCTTCTTCTTCTTCATCCTCATCTTCAGCTAGATGTGCATGATGTCTTTTGTTGTTGTTCTTCTTCTTGTATTCTTCTTTCTTCAAAGGACAATTTCTGGCAATGTGTCCTATCTTATCACAATGAAAACATTGAAAGTTTGAGTAGTCCCTCTTTGGGAGACTTTCTCTTGTTCTTTGGAACCTTGTGGGAGGTTGAGACTCCTTGTGGTTTCCCTTCTTGAAGTTGGGTTGACTTCTTTTTCTCTTGGTATGGGTGGCTAGGGCTTGATCATCTTCCTTCAATAGAGCTTCTCTTTTGGCCACTCTATTCTCCTCTTGATTATAATCTTTCTATACAATATCAAACTTCATGCTTTCCTTTCTGGCACACATAGTTTGGATGAATGAATCCCAGGGTCTAGTGAGACCATTGAGAGCAGTCATAACCAACTCATCTTCATCAAGGTTGTCTCCAATGGCTTCTAGTTGTTCCTTGAACTGGGAGACCCTTGTGAAATAGTCCTGAATGGATTCTCCATGAATCATCTTGTGGCTCTTCAATTGACTCTTAGATTCATCTTTTTGTTGATGTTTCTTCCTTCATACATCCTTGCTAGGGAAGCATACATTTCTTTCGGAGTCTTCTTGGATGACACTTGAGGGATCAAGTCATCTTTGATAGAGTCAACAATAATCCTTTGTGCCCTAATTAAATCATTCTTCTACTTCTCCTTAGCTTTAGCCTCTTCAGGTTCTGCAACTTCTTCCTCGATATATTTGTCAAGATCATTCTCCTTGAGAATGAGGCCGATTCTGTATTTCCATGCTCGGAAATTCTCTATGCCCTCTAGTTTGTCCTCAAGCTTGGTGCTTGGGGCCATCTTGTCAGGAGATCACAAAAAATTGAAAATCTTGCAAATGAGAAACTGATCTTACCAGGAGATGCGCTTGACTGAGGCGAGTTGACTGGTGTGCTTGGTTTCTGGAGATCTCAAGTCTTCACCTTTCAAAATTGACTTGTGAGATTCTGCAGTGCAGTTTTCTGGTTTTCTGGATTTCTACAGTTTTTTGATCCAGTGTCAAACTAGGGTTTGACTTTCCCGGAGATCTACCCACTCAAAAACTTCGATCTCAAGCTCAGTGGATGCTCTCTAAGAGGGCGCAACTTTCTATGCAGGCAGATCTTCAAAAATCAAATTTTCTTCGAAACCCTAATTTCTTGTCAGAGAGGGAGAGGGCTTTTTCACCTTGTGAAAGCTGTCCTATTCAGGTTAGCTCTGATACCATGTTAAGATTCTCTATGCTAAGCTAGATTATCAACATTCAATTCAATTTCACAATGATATAGCATAGAGGATCACTGAAAGAAACAGTATCACAAGATCAACACAGATTTATCCTGGGAAAATCCTAAAGGGAAAAACCCAACAAGAAAAGCTTCCTCAATATAGATGATCAAAAAGATAAAAGACAAGACTTTAAACTGGTCCTCCTCCTCCTTGTAGATAAGACTCTTTGTCTCTCTCATGCTCTACACAAGTGTGTCTGTGTGTTCAAATGAGGAGCGCTTCACTCCTATTTATATTCTTTCTTTCACTTGACTTTTCACTCAACCAAGTCGGCCCCACTAAACTTGACTAAGCCGACTTCTCTAGGAGGACTCAAAACAACTTATTATTATATTTCGGAGGGTGCTAATGACCCGAATTACAACAGAGGGTTTTCCTCATGACTCTCTAGTGACCTAATACAATAATAATGATTCTCCCGATAGGAACACCGAGGTACAATGAAATACAAATGATTCTCTCGATAGGAATATCGGGGTACAGTAAGTGAATACACTTCGAAGTTACAATAATTCAACACTCCTCTCTCTACATTATCGATTAGATCACAAGCTTGTTCCACACCGAGTCACCCTTTATTTTCTCCAATGATGTCAATTTGCAAAACCCCAAACCACAATAGTAAGACAAGATACAAACCACAATAGTAAGACAAGATACAATAGCTAACAAATAATTTAAAATTTGCAAAATAGATTTGAACTCACAAGAATAATAGGAAGAGATAGCAAATAAATTATGAATGGCAATAGCAATATTTATGTTTATCCATAGATGAAAGCCTTGTCGCAAGAGCAAGTCGCCCAAGCCAATTAAGTTGCCTCAATCACCTTGGTTGAAGTTGTCCTTTTCCTGTAAGCACATAAACTTGGAAATATTTCTTGGCAATAGAACATGATGAGATCTAGCTGTTATCACATATACATTTGCAGCAGGCTTCCATGATGCAGCATGCAAACTTGTCTCTTTTTCTATTTCGGGCCACTTTTACATGGGGTATCAGCATGGATCTTTACAGCTTCATTTCACTTTAGAGCCTTGTTCATCATATTTTCCTTTCCAGGACTAAGATTCAGGAGTCCATTGAGATGATTTTGGTGATGATATAGTTCATTAGAGCATAGCAGCAGATCAGGAGTTGGTACACACAGTCACAGAGGGGCTTATTAGTTGGAGACAGGTATACATGGTCAGATCAGGTATATTTCCTTGATTTAGTGTTGCTCTGTCATGTATCTTAAACACCTATGCTTGTCATGTTAGGATGATTATGGTGACCTATGCTTATATGTTATGTGTTGCTCTAACCTATGTTATGATTTATTGAAGAATTCAATGTGAAAATTGTTGCTCATGCCATGCTTGAACAAAGTGTAAACCTTAGTGCTAGGTTGGTTCCATGTCATTAGTGCCCGTCCATTCAATTCATTTATTTTTGTTTTTATCCCATGACTCAAATTGATGGAAACTTGTGAGATTGAAGATCCCTCCCCATTCTGACCCCTATGCATGTTGGATCCCATGTTGTTTTGTGTCTCGGCTCTGAGTTGTTGAACAAAACTTGCCAAAGCCTTGATCCTTTTGGGCCAGGAGAACCCGCTGTTGTTTGTTCATGAGCTTAGGCGAGTTGGGTTTTGAAGCCTTGACCTCTCTGGTCGGTTTCCCCCAATGTTTGGTCCTGACTATGGATATTCCCCTTAGTTGCCCGAGAAGTTGTTAGCTAAAGCCTGAAGCAGTATGTCTACCATCATTACATGCATTATGAGTTATATGCTATATATTATTATGAAATGCAAGCCTGCAAATGAAATTGCAAACTGTGTCTTTAGACACAAATCAGAAAGGCTATGAAATGAAATTGTGAAAGGCCCAAATAAAGCAGTGGATAAACAAATGCTAAATCTAAACACTGTTGGCCTATTGTTGAAATGTAATGATTAATTCCTCACGGAGCCTAAGGGTTTTGATGTGAGATGGAGTAAGGGACAGCTAATTCTAAGTGTCCCCTGGGATCTCTTCACTACAGTTTCTTTTGCACTCAACGCAAGGGTCCTAGAAAAGATCCTCACGGAGCTTCTGGTTAGCTTGGATGTGAGTCGTATACATGATTGTCAAGGTTGAGTGGACACTTTTCAGATCAACTCATCCACCCGTGAGACACCATTGTTCCCTATTGTTCATCTAGCATGCATATGTCACCTTGGTTGAGTGTATTGGTTATCATTTGGATAGATCACTTAGTCAAAGTCAGTCAAGAGTCATTTCCCCTTGCCTTAGCTTTGTTCTTCCATCCTCACCCATCTATAGCACATCTTTTACACTTTGTAAGTATGGCATGAACAAGTAGATTTCCAGAGGGCTCTAAGATTTTTCAGAAGCAAAGGTATATTTTATTATTATTATGATTGTTGGTCACCATGATTATGAATAACTGACTCAAGTTTGGTTTTGATATACATCATTGGAGCATCTCTTACTTTGGATAGTTGCAGGATCATATTGGCATAGTATCTCACCTTGATTTTGGGTACTTTGACCTGGTTAACCCTGTTGACCAAATCAATCAAGTTTCCCAAGGCAGTGACTCAAAAATACAACATGGTCTATATTTGTTCGAGACATGTCCAGGACCAATACTGCAGTTTCAGTTTTGAGAGTTTGGCCCTGGTTTTCCAGAAAAGTGATTATTATCTCTTAATTATTGTTCAAATGATCAATTTTTATTTCAGATGGCAGTATGATTGGTTCCCCTGACGCAGAGCAGTGTTCCAGGGGGTATGAGTAGTCAGTTATACCATTCTTCTATGTCTCCAGATCATGCAAAATAGTCAGATTTCCCCAGTTTGCACCCTAGTTAGAGTTATGATGGATCTATCAGTTTCTAGAGACTGCACCAGCAAAAAATGAACTAGAAAATCACTGAAAAAATTGATTTGGCCTCCTGGGTCAAGGAAATGGCTTGGAATTTTGGCAGATGATGTTTCTCAACATCCCAGACAGTCCTCCAACAATTTTTAGTCAGTAGATGTCCGAATCATTTTACTATGACTCAACCAATTAGAGGAAAGCCCCCCTGGAACACTTGGGCTTCTTAAGTAGCATAAAGCGAAGGAATCTGTAACCGGTGTGACAACCATCCATCTTTTGGGGGTCAGAATTTTCGTAGGTCATAACCAATGTTATCAGAACCAAACCTGTGGTCGAACCAGTCCCAGACCGGAACCACACAAAAATCAAGAAACAAACCGGATCAAAAAACCGGTTGAGCAAAAATACATAAAACATTCATATTTTCAAAAAATACATATATATCCATGTGAATTCAAACCATTATACACAAATATGCAAAGTTTCTCATGTATATAGCAAGTAAGAGCGTATAAAACCAAAATAGCATCGGCTGCAAATACATATCTAAAGACAAGTACATCAACACAGAGGTTATAAATGGTGTCTAAAGTGAAAATATAAGCATATGACTACAGTCTAGACTCTAGAATCTACAATCTAATGATTTTAATCATATATCAGAACTATATGAGTCCTCATTCTCAGACTCAAAGTCATCATCTACATCCTCAACATGAGCATGGCTCGACTCCCCCAGGCTTGAAGGCACTTTTCTAATTGCAACATTAATGTTCACATCCTCTTGTTATGGAAGAGGGCTCAAGTCCGTCCACAATTAAATGTGATTGATATGGAGGGTGGGAGCCCCCTTTTATAACATTAGAAGGGTCGTGGGTCAATTAAATAGCTCACACGTGGACCCTATTTTTTATTTTATTAAAAGAATTTGAAATTAGGTTTTTTGGGGGTTCTTGGCGTTTTTGTACAGAACCGACAAGTTTTGTACTAAACCAGTCGGTTTAGAAAAACCAGGCGGTTTTGTACGGAAACGGTCGGTTTAGTCTTGAAACCGGACAATTTCATATGGAACTGGCCAAAAACAGTTTGAGTGCGTGATTTGACTCGGTGAAGCTTGTAAACCAATCCAACTGGCGAGTTTTTTCAAAACCCAAAACCAATTGGGTTTTGATAACATTGGTCATAACTTTGGTTTCTTGTCCCCTCTGCCATTTTGTATAGGATTTATCTATCAAGGCAACTACAAGATCTGTGATAACATTTTAGGCGTCGTTGTCGAAGAGGTAGAGGATTACCTTGGTTCATTATATGTACCTTCAGTGTCAGTGAATGCGTTTACCTTTACAATCATTCATATCACATCTAGTTTTAAATCCAGTGGTCACATTTCAATTATTTAATTTAACACGATCACTGCATTGTTTCTATCTCTCCTACGACATTTTATTTGGTGAACACGACAATTCATTTACCTGGCGACTCCACAACGCAACTCCCCTGAGGGACCTACCCATGATTATAACTTTCAAAATCCCGTGTTAGAAATGATGGACTTCTTTGATGAATTCCCTTCTGACTCCATACTTCTGGAAAAGTTCACAACTGCAATGAGTGAAATGGTTTTGGCTTTTGCTTTGTTAGCCCAACAATGTAAAGAGGATTATTCAGAATTTGACCATCCCCGAATCCCGTATGAACAAACAAAACCTCGTAGGGTCAAAGAAGTTGGAAATAGTAATTACGGAATTACTCGGTCTCAATCTAAAGATATCCTTAAGAAGAGTGATAATACATCTAACAGACTTAGGAAGCCACCAACGGTTAGTCTACCTAATCACAATGAAAGCACTCCTTTAACAAAGACCAAATGTCCTAATCAAGTCAAAGGGAGCATTCAGCAACCAACTAGGCAAGCAAAGAAGGTTGTGGCACCTCCTAAGAAAGATATCATAACTTCCCCAACTCCTAGACTTATTGCTGTTAAAAGAAATATGTGGAAACCACCATCGAATGCCAAATTATTGAAAAGAAATCCTCCTCAAGACAAATTGTTATCCCAAGAGCCAATCAAGATAGACCCGAATTAAAATAAGCTAATTTAATGGTCTCGATATCTTCGAAGAAGTTGGTAAAAATCCCTTTCATCAAGGCTCACGTCATGGAATTTTTGTGTTTAAAGGTGGAAAAGAAGGATAAAACAAACTGCTTCGGTTTGAACATCGATATGTATCCTTTCTTAAATAAGCTTAGCATGCTTGTGTCATTCCAAGAGCTTTAAAAAGTTTCATCAATAAGTAGCAAAGCTATATAGTGTTTAGGAATCCAACCTAAGGCAAAGATACCAAAGCAAATGCCTAAGGTAACAAAGGATCCCCCAGTTATGATTCAAAGTGTGATGAATAAAGGATATGGATATCCCCCTTTTTATGTGACCTTAGAAATAAACCAGTTGATACTTGATAACTGTATGTTAGATTCTGGAGCAGAAGTAGATGTGATGCCATATAAGGTCATGAACCAACTTGAGCTAACCACCATCCGAAGATTTGGAAATGTGTGGTATGGATTCACGACCTGTAGAGTGTAAGGGGGTGATCGAAAACTTGAAGATGAAATTGGCAGCTTATTCCGATATCGAAATAACTATGAATGTTCTGGTTATTGATATTCCTGATGTTTGGGTTATGCTTTTGTCTAGGGAGTGAGTAACAAAATTAGGAGGTAGTACTCAGTTGGACCTCACATACGCAACAATCCCTATTAGTGAAATGACCTCGAACGAACCACCTATGATAGAGCATGTAGAAACTCCTGATCACTTGTTCGATGACTCTATGAGGGCTACGGATGTTGGAAATTTTATGGTTTTAGAAAATTATTGGGAAGAAGTTAGACCACATCCTTTCCCTCCTAGCAATATCTGGAAAATGCGTTTCGACAGTGCTAAATCTAGACATGGTGCTGGGGATGGTATCGTGCTGATTTCACCTATAGGAGAAGAAACCATATATTCTTTTCGTTTAGAGTTTGATTGCACTAATAATGTGGCTGAATATGAAGCACTTCTCCTTGGACTAGAACTTGCAAGAGATATGAAGATTAAATGTCTAAGTGTCATTGGTGACTCAGACTTGGTAGTCTCTCCAGTGAGAAATCAGTTTGTTGTTAAGAATGATAGACTTTGCAGCTACCAAAATGCAGTATGGGACACCATAGAGATGTTTGATGCCTTTTCAATCAAAGTAGTTCCCCAAGAGGAGAACATTCTCACTGATGCTTTATCTGTAATTGCATACACTTTTGAAATACCAGAATACCTGAAAGAGAACAAATGCAATGTAGAAGTCCTTTTTAGACCATCTGTCCCGGATAATCAAGATCAGTGGCAACTTGCAAGTCTTTGACAATGATGCTCAGATAGTTCGTTTTTTGCACTGCATTGATTGCTCGCAAACCAACGCTATCACTTTGGAAGATCAAATGGAAAATCAGTCACTATGTGACATGGATGCTATTGAACTGTCAATCCCTTCAGAAAAGAACTTTAATAGGCATGATAAGTATAAAGGAAGAAGAGCTGAACTTGTAGACGAAGTTGTTGAAATAAATATAGGAACGCTTGTTTCCCCTAAAATGGTTAAGATTGGAAAGAACGCCTCTCCCAAGGAGAGAAAAGAGACTGAAAACCTGATCCGTGAGTATAAAGACATTTTTGCATGGACATACAATGACTTAAAAACATATGATCCGTCCATCATAGAACATACAATTCCGCTGAAAGAAAGAGCTAAACCTTCTAGGCAAAAGCTACGTAATGTGAATCCCAAGGTTGCCCCTCTAATAAAGAAGGAACTTGAAAAAATGGTCGTTGCTGGAATCATTTAGACTGTTAGGCATACAACTCGGGTGTCAAATCCAGTAATAGTAAGAAAAAAGAGTGGAGAAATTAGGATCTGCATAGATTTTAGGAATTTATACCAGGATTCCCTCAAAGATAACTACCCTTTTCCCAACATGGAGAATCTGCTTCGAAGTGTTACAGGGGCAGGGATGTTGTCTATGCTGGATGGTTTTTCGGGATGTAATCAGGTACAAATTAGAAAATAAGACAAGGGAAAAACAACGTTTACTACTCCTTGGGGAACCTATGAATACATACAAATTCCATTTGGATTATTGAATGTTGGATCTACCTTTCAAAGGGCCATGGATCAAGCATTCGGTGATCTAATTGGTAAAATCATTGCAATCTATAAGGATTATTTACCAGTTTTTTCTAAGGAACAGAGTGACCATGTGGGACATTTGAGAAAGATCTTTGATAGGTGTCGTAAATTCGGGATATCTTTAAATCCAAAGAAGTCAACTTTTGGAATCGATTAGGGAAATTTATTAGGGCATATTGTTTCAAAAGATGGAATCCGAATTGACCCGAAACGAGTTCAAGCCATAAACGCTATTTCTCCTCCTCGTGATATTCCGTCTCTCCAATCATTCTTTGGAAAAATTAAATTCGTACGACGATTCATCCCTAATCTAGCAGAATTGGTCGAGCCTTTGAATGTTTTACTGAAGAAAAATGTGAAGTTTGTGTGAGACAAAATTGTGATCTTTCATTCTCAAAATTGAAGAAGGCTATATCAACTTCACCCGATTTGGCATGCCCTGATTATAACAAAGAATTCATGATTTACTCATATGTCTCGGAAGATACAAGAGCAATAGTTTTATTGCAAAAGAACAATGAAAATCATGGGCAACCCATAGCTTTCATGAGTAAAAACCTTAGAGACGCAGAATTAAAATACACTACCATCAAAAAACAAGCATATGCGTTGGTTAAGGCTTTTGAAGCGTTTCAGGACCTACATTGGTTTATCTAAAATCAAGGATTATGTGCCATACTGGGCAGTAAAAGATGTATTATCCTGGTCTGATGGTATAGGCATATGAGGAAATTGGATTTCACGGATTCAAGAGTATGATTTAGAGATTAAACCCATTCAAATTGTAAAAGGACAAGGTCTTGCTCAATTTCTAACAAAAAAGGAGGTTTCGGTGAATTTTGTTGAAAAAAACCATGGCAACCGAAATATAGAACAAGAATGGTATAAGGATATATTATATATTATTTGAAAAATTTGACATGTCCTGACTATCTAGTCAACCATCAGTATAGGGCCTTAAGGCTGAAAGCATCAAAGTATATTCATACACGAGACGGTTTAGGTTGGAAGAATCCTGATGGAATCATTCTCAAATTTGTAAGTCAAGAGGAATCTAAAGTCATTATAAGACAGATGCATGATGGGTTGTGCGGGGGGCATTATGCGCCTAGAACAACTGCTGCTAAAATTATGCGTGCAGGATATTATTGGCCTACATTATATAAAGATGTTCATTACTATGTTAGGTCATGTCAAGAATGTCATTTTTTCTTAGGAAAGCCAAGATTGCCCGCCCTGCCCCTAAACCCTATAATTGTTGAAGCACCTTTTCAACAATGGGGTGTGGATTTGGTAGGCCCATTTGATCAAAACTCCAGTAACGGGTTTAAGTACATTTTGACTTGCACTGATTATTTTACTTGCTGGGTTGAGGCTATCCCCACCAAGAAGGTTACCGCTGAAGTTATAGTCAAATTCCTGGAAGAGAACATTATATCAAGATACGGTTGTCCTTTAAAGTTAACCACTGACAATGCAAAAGCTTTCAGCAAAATAGAAATGAATAATTTTTGTTTCAATCATGGCATAACTTTATATCATGCTTCCAACTACTACCCGCAAGGGAATGGCTTGGCTGAATCCAGTGACATAAATCTGGTAAGACTTTTAAAGAGAATGGTGGGAGAGAACAGAAGAAGTTGGGATAATAAATTAAAATATGCTTTATGGGCATATAGAACTATGGTGAAGAGAATTACTGGAAAGTCCCCATTTGAGCTCGTATATGGCCAAGATTGTAGACTTCCCATTAATTTGCAGATACTAGTATATGAATTGTTACATCAATGCACATCTGACCGGGAAGCTATGCAAGCCAGAATAGATAAATTGGTAGAGTTAGATGAGAGAAGAAGAGAAGCTTTTGACAGGACAGTGACTGAGCAAGAAAGGATAAAGGGCACTTTTGATCAAAGTACTCGATATGATAATTTTAAAATTGGGGACATAGTGCTTTTATGGGACACAAATAAAGAAAAACCAGGAAATCGTGGTAAACCTGAAAAGATATGGATGGGACCTTACAAAATTGGTCGAATAACAGGAAAGGGGTCATTTTGGTTAGAATCTCTGGATGGTGAAGAATTTAAATTATCTGTTAATGGGAGTGTTATCACTAAAGTTAAACTCTCGACTGCAAGAGAGCCAAGCTTAGAGAAATCTTAATGATGTGGAAAAAGTAGACATGTATGAGAGTTTATTTGCAAATGAATATCACAGAGATCTGGAAAATATAGCAGATATACCAAACAGAGAATGCATAAACAAAATAAACTTACGTATAAAGGTATAAAGTTACGAGCATGAACTTATGTAGGGAAAGAGCCAGCTTTGTCTCAGATCACTGAAAAAACATACAGCTGAATCATAAGAATTCTGGTACAAATGAATATGACCATACACAACAAAATTATGAACAACATGTAGTATTTATCACTTCAAATTAAAACAAAACAGGTTCAATTGTACATAATCACTGCAAAGCATCTTTTATAACCCAGGAAATGTAATACATGCCTCTGCCAATACCGTCTCAGCCCTCGGCTGGAACTCCCTCTGTCTTTACCTTCCAAATAATAGTATATATAAGAAAAAAAATACATTTACAGGCCCTTACTAACCTTTTCTCATCAGATCGTATCGACAGACTCAGAATAGACCAAATCAATGATTTGTTACAAGAAATTTGGGATTCATAAATGAATTCAACTCTTCAAACTTGCCACTTGTATTTGATTCTGAAACTGCTTGCTGAGAATATTGCTTGAAATATGGAACTGAATGCTTGAAGAAGTCGTTCTAATCTTCTATCTCTCAATCCTCTGCCACTTCAAACTCAATGTCTGGCTGAAGTGTTTGATGTGGATGCACCAATCTTTTCTGGTAGCATAGTTGTAAAGCTTCCCATAATTTGAGCGATCTCATTTTGCTTGAAAACGCTATTCGTTGAAATGGCGGTCCTCTTCTTCAAACTCTGCGAGAATATCTCTTTTGTATGGAACTGAAACCATATCTTCTTTCTAACATTCAGTCTTTGGATTTGAGATATGCATGGACACATTGGACGAGCTATAGATGACATGTTAAAATCAAACATACACCTGGGTATTCCTTTTTACACTTGCTGGTATTGACCCGTGGATTCTCTTGGCCTACTTTTTGTGTGAGCTTTAATACTTGGACTCTCTGCTCCATGCGTAGATTTTGAGATAAGATAAGGTATGAGCTTTGGAATATGGTGTGACCGTTAATAGTAAGATAAGACAAAAGCCCTTTTTTTATATCAAAACTATCCTATGATATTTATAGTTATGTGACATGAAAAAAAGGATTATGGGAAAAGATTATGTGAAGAAAATCCTTTTATTTTGGAAAAACATCCCAAAATAAAACAATGTAAAATTAAGCCAAAACTAAAAGTATTATAAAATGTTTAAAATAATTGATTAATTCTTTTATTTTGGCTTTTTAGGGAAAACTTTAACAAAAGGTAAGAAACATGGCATCATAAGGTTAAATCTTAAATCAATACAAAAAATATGAAATGGAAAGGACATGAGTTGAACAAAAATTCGACAGATCTGAAATGAAGAATTTAGCAAAGCTTGATGATGACTCGAGGCAAAAACTTGGAGGCTTGGACAAAACACTAGTAGCTAAAATCGGGGTCCATTTTTATATGCGCGCTTCAGGAATCTAAAGATTTTATGGGGGTAGATTCTGATGACAACAGGGAGAATGCTTTAAACATTATTCCCCCCCCATAAACTAGGTGCTCATTTTTTGCCATCAGTTAGAGTAGGTAGGATAAAATAAGCTCTTTTGAGCAGTAGTTTGAATCTGTCTTCTGTCTATTTGATGCATGATTTTTCTATGTTTGATATTTTTCTTCTGCATTTAAATTGAGTAGATTAGAATTTACATTTCAGCATTTAATTCCTGTCATTTTGTTTTACGCACATATTTTTCCCATACACGCTGCTTCGGTTTCTCTTGCTTCCATGTGTAGGTCATATGTAAAATACTTGGAGAGGAAGTAGAATGCTGGATGTGCTAGGATATGTTAGATTGCTTGTTGCTGATGGTGCTGTGAACTAGAGATCATTGAGGTTCTCAAGCACTCTCTTCATTAGAGCGCTTGTCCCAGTTGGAGCCAGATTTTATCACATATACATTTGCAGCCAGACTTCCATGATGCAGCATGCAGACTTGTCTTTTTATTATTATTTTGGGCTACTTTTTACATGGGGTATCAACATGGATCTTTACAGCTTCATTTCACTTCAGAGCCTTTTTCTTCATATTTTCCTTACTAGGACTGAGATTCAGGAATCCATTGAGATGATTTTCCTGATGATCTAGTTCATTTGAGCATAGCAGCAGATCAGGAGTTGGTACACATAGTCACAGAGGGGCTTATTAGTTGGACACATGTTTACATGGTTAGATCAGGTATATTTCCTTGGTTTAGTTTTGCTCTGTGATGTATCTTGAACACCTATGCTTGTCATCTAAGTCACAAGATTCGGCGAATTTGAACCTTCAGGTTCAAATTTTGTCGAATCTCAAGCTGATTCGAATCTAAAGGCGAATTTTAAGGCAAATTTAATTAAAAAAAAAAAATTGAGCTTGGTTTCTTCACTTAAACGTTAGTCCTAACACCCTATGGTCTACCTACCCTAGTCCCGACTCCCAACCCGCGCGCAAAGTATTTCTTCTCTACTTGTCACTACTTAGGAGAGAAACCCTCATGCCAGTGCTTAGAGTTCGCAACTCTATGAGTTTTGATCTCAGTGTTCATGAATCACTGCTACTGCTCAATCACCAACTCACTGTTTTAGTTACATACTATAATCTATAAGTGCAACTGTGGTCACAAACCCGCGATTCTATTTTGCCGTCATTGAAGACTGAAGTTAATTGAGATTGAGATTAAATTTATTTAAGCAGTTGAGCTGAAAGTTGAAACAAACCCCGAGTTGTGTATTTCCCGTTCCACGATTAAATTGTTGATGTAACTTTATTTATTTATTTTGTATTATAGTTCAGTTATATATATATATATATATATATATTCTCGAATCTAAAGACGAATCTCAATCGAACCTCATCGAGAAGTTCGAATTCGAATCGAATCAAATTTTCCTCGAACTCGAATTCGGATTTGAACCATGTGACTTAGCTTGTCATGTTAGGATGATTATGGTGACCTGTGCTTATATGTTATGTGTTGCTCTAACCTATGTTATGATTTATCGAAGAATTCAATGTGAAGGTTGTTGCTCATGCCATGCTCGAACAAAGTGTAAACCTTAGTGCTAGGTTGGATCCATGTCATTAGTGCTTGTCCATTCAGTTCATTCATTTTTGTTTTTATCCCAGGACTCAGACTGATGGAAACTTGTGAGATTGAAGATCCTTTCCCCATTTTGACCCCTATGCATGTTGGATCCCATGTTGTTTTGTGTCTCAGCTCGGAGTTGTGCAACAAAACTTGCGGAAGCCTTGATCCTTCTGGGCCAGGAGAACCCGCTGGTGTTGGTTCCTAGCTTAGGCGAGTTGGGTTTTGAAGCCTTGACCTCTCTGGTCGGTTGCCTCCGATGTTTGGTCTTGCCTGTGGATATTCCCCCTAGTTGCCTGAGAAGTTGTCAGCTAAAGCCTGAAGTAGTATGTCTACCATCATTACATGCATTATGAGTTATATGCTATATATATTATGAAATGCAAGCCTGCAAATGAAATTGCAAACGGTGTCTTTAGACACAAATCAGAAAGGCTATGAAATGAAATTGTGAAAGGCCCAAATAAAGCAGTGGATAAATAAATGCTAAATCTAAAGACTGCTGGCCTATTGTTGAAATGTAATGATTAATTCCTCATGGAGCCTAAGGGTTTTGATGTGAGAATCGAGATGGAGTGAGGGACAACTAATTCTAAGTGTCCCCTGGGATCTCTTCACTACAGTTTCTTGTGTACTCAACGCAAGGGTCCTAGAAAAGATCCTCATGAAGCTTCTGCTTAGCTTGGATGTGAGTTGTAGACATGATTGTCAAGGTTGAATGGACACTTTTCAGATCATGTGATCCACATGTGAGACACCACCATTCCCTATTGTTTATCTAGCATGTATATGTCACCTTGGTTGAGTGTATTGGTTATCATTCAGATAGATCACTGAGTCAAAATCAGTCAAAGAGTCATTTCCGTTTGCCTTATCTTTGTTCTTCCATCCTCACCCATCTATAGCACATCTTTTACACTTTGTAAGTATGGCATGAACAAGTAGATTTCCAGAGGGATCTAAGATTTTGCGAAAGCAAAGGTCTATTTTATTATTATTATGATTGTTGGTCACCATGATTATGAATAATTGGCTCAAGTTTGGTTTTGATATACATCATTGGAGCATCTCTTACTTTTGATAGTTGCAGGATCATACTGGCATAGTATCTCACCTTGATTTTGGGTACTTTGACCTGGTCAACCCAATTGACCAAGTCAATCACATTTCCTAAGGCAGTGACTCGAAAATACATGGTCTATATTTGTTCCAAACATGCCCAGGACCAATACTGTAGTTTCAGTTTTGAGAGTTTGGCCCCGGTTCTCTAGAAAAGTAATTATTATCACTTAATTATTGGCCAAATGATCAATTTTTATTCTAGATGGAAGTATGATTGGTTCCTCTAGAGCAAAGCAGTGTTCTAGGGGGTATGAGTAGTCACTTATACCATTTGTCTATGTCTCCAGATCATCAAGAATAGTCAGTTTTCCCTAGTTTGCACCCTGGACAGAGTTATGATGGATTTATCAGTTTCTAGAGATTGTACTACCAAAAAATGAACTAAAAAATCACTGAAAAAATCGATTTGGCCTCCTGGGTCAAGGAAATGGCTTGGAATTTTGGCAGATGATGTTTCTCAGCATCCTGGACAGTCCTCCAACAGTTTTCAGTCAGCAAATGTCCATATTATTTTACTACGGCTCAGCCAGTGAGGAAATCCCCCCAAGGGGGGCCCCCTATAATTGGCTATTGATGTATTTCATTGTTATATCTTATATTATGAAGTTGTAAAGGGGCCTAGGGTGAATTAATCCCCTAGTGACCCCCTCCTATGTTCTATCATGTCATATCTTATGTTATGCTGTGGCATTTCACTTTAGAGAGGCGTCCTTGAGCAAAGTGCGCCCCCTCTTTGACTTAGTCACTTGGTCCATGTATTGATTGAAATATTGTTGATCTCCACCGTTGATGATGTTATAATCTCAACCGTTGGGTGAAAAAAAAAGGTTAGGGTTTGTGTCTCTCTCAAACTAATTAAGAGAGGTGACCCTCCCATTGTAATTCATGAGCTTTGGCACCGAAATTGAAATAAAGAGATTTTGTCTGGGATTACACACTTGTCTACTTGCTTGATGAATGAAATAGTTGATGATTGACACCGCTTTTCTTCTGCACTAAGATAAATCCGGCATAGTTTTTTTATTTTTCCTTGTACCTGTTTAACTTGCAGGTTGAAGGAGGCTATTCTGAGAGAGGCGTATTGGTGGGGGGAATTACCCTGTTGCTTGATCTTGGCATTGGTTATCAGGAAATTGAACTTCTTTATGATTTCTTCTTCTTGTACTTTTTTTAGCTTGCATTTCCCATTTATTTGTCATACTGATTGATTTTCCTTAGTGTGGCAGGAAAACAATGGCGCTAGGGACACTGGCTGAAGCAACACTTCATCAAAAGCTTGTCCGTAAATCTTATTTGATCTCAGGAAAGGCATTCTTCATCATCCAGGAGGTCATCAACAATGATTCAGGTATGTTTCTCAGGTAAGTTCTCCATTTTTTATTTTTATGCATTGCCCATCAATAATTTTCACTGAAAAACCCTCATTTAACATTAGGAAAAATCGTCGGACCAATTTGCACTAGGAATCTCCAAATTTGGCGATTTGGGTTTTGTGCGGCATACTAAAAAATCTGTTCTCCCTAAAAAACGTCAAGCTTGGATTCCTATGCCCCCCTCTAGGCATTGGTCTTTGTTTCAGAGAAAATGCCCTTCCTTCAATAACTCAGCCATTTTCCCTCTGTTTTTGCCTGGTTTCATCTAGGTATTTCTCATTGTTGAATGTTTCATCCCAACTAGTGTGCAAGAAGCCATAATTGTCAATATTAGCTTCGTCTTGGGGATTTCTCATTTATCTGCTTAAATCCCCCTAGGGTCCGATTTTGATCATTTGAACCAACACACTAAAATCCTAGATCTGACTTCAATCTTTGCAAGCCATCTGATTTATTTACCTGAGTGACATTTCTAATCTAAAAGTAACCATCCCACTCGAGTATCCTTAATTTGTGGCTCATCCTTAAATCTAGGGTTTCAGACACTCACCTTACGAATTCTTCGACAGGAGTCTGATCTAGCTATTTGTCTTGGATCTTTCCTTTCAGGGTTGATCCGAGTCTCCCCCTTTGTCACTTGGGCTTCTCTAGTGGCATAAAGCGAAGGAATCCCTAACCGACGTGACAATAATCCATCTTTCGGGGGTTAGGGTTTTTGTAGGTCATAGCTTTGGTTGCCTGTCCCCTCTGCCATCTTGTATAGGATTTATCTATCGGGGCAACTACAAGATCTGTGACAACACTAGTAACAGAAGGAGATTGGAAAGGAAGAGAAACTAATCATATCCATTAAGAGACCAAGATTTGCACAAGAGAAATTCTTTTATCATCACTGCTTCTCCAAGCCAAAAGTTCCTTACAAATGAGGAGCTCTCTCTTTTATAATCGAGGAGCAAAATCCCTAAAGATCCTTATGTGGATGGTTGATATTAAAAGATAATACAAAGATCAATGGTGGAGATCTAATCTCATTTTATTATTTTATAAAGCTAGAAATGTCTAAATCCTAGGTTGGGGGGGGGGAGAACTATCTCCTATGTCCATAATATGATGATAGATATACATGTGAAATATATCAAATAACATTTTATGGGGGCTCAATTCACCCCTAAGGAACAATAATCCAGTTTTACAATAGCATCTAGATTAAGATACAAATCACCAATTGAGAAAGTTGCCCTCCTTAGGAGAAAGGCGACCCCAATGGGAGAAATGAAGCATGTGAAGTGATAACATAATAAAATTCTATGAAAAGTGGCCAAACATTTCTCGTGGACCATCACATCAAAACCCAAATCACTTTTTGCCATTCACTAGTCCTAAGTCACATATCTCAAACCTTGGTGATTTTTTAATTTTTTAATTATTTAGCTAGAAACCATTATGAATCTTCAATTTTCCCAAATTTGGATCGTTCCTTTCCCGGAATGGAAATATGAATGCATGGATGGATCGAGAGACTTGAAAAACATTAGGATCCATTACTCATATGCCCTCAACCAATCTACCATGATCTTTATGAAGCAAACTCCAAATAATTTAATAAAAATAGGGTTAATTATTTTCCGCAACCTTTATAAAAATGATGAATTAAGCCTTTTCTTCAACAACTGGTAATTGCAGGGGTCCAATTGGCCTCCAATGGCAATGGTATGAGCACTGATTACTTGTAGTGGGATCGTGTTGCTGACTTGACCTGTTGACCAAGTCAAAAAGTCAAAATATGACCAAAACTCAATATAAGCATATGGTCAATATTGATGCCTGCACGGGGTGTTAGTAGTCTCATCATGATTAATATTGGCACACTACGAAACGTTAAGCTAGGCCATACAAGTGGTGATTGATGCAACAACAACGGAAGTAGGACCATAACTCAATGCGACACAAGGAAAAAGCAACAGTTCTTCATACATATTTTATTCACATTAATTACAATGTAATTGCTATCACATATATAGTATCCAGGCTACCATATTCTATTTTTCAGATTTCAGTACACTGTTCATCCAGTTCCCCTACATATGAGATGTTGAGATGAGCATCTATGATGGATCATGATTTGATTGATGGACTATAGTACTATCCCATGCCATGACTGAGTCTCAGGACACTCAGATTTGAGGAACTGGTGTAGTCATTTTAGCCATTTGCAGAGCAGTTATTAGTGCCCAGTGTTGTTTCAGTGCTTTACCATTGGACAGATGTTGGTTCAGATGGATTATTTACATGTTTATGACTCAGCTTGTATTATCTTGTGTTATGGTTATCATTGCTCTTATACTCATTCTTGTGACATGTATTAGCATTTAGTGTCATGATCTGGCGGTAATATAAATATGTGGACTTGGATGTATGGATATTATGTATTGATGTCCCTACTCAGACCTGGAAGTTCTTGATTCATACTCATTGGTTTACCCTCCTTAGGGAGAATAGAGGTAGTCATTCTCACCATACTTTGGCTTGCTAGTGTTGGTTTCATTATTCATTGTCTCCACCCATCCATTACCTTCCAGTTATGTTTCTTACCGGACTTACTATTTTGACTTGTGGCATAGAGGACCTTTCCCCACTAGAGCCTCTATGATTGGACAAGCTTCCCTGTTTATTTGTGTTTTGACTATGAGTTACCTAGGTTGTGTTGGCTAAACCTGAAACAAGTAGCGCTGCCATCAATACAATGTATTTGGAAATGAATATCTTATGAAAAAATCCCATTTATGAAAAGTAGTGTTTTTAAACATACATGAAGGCAAGGCAAGCCTAATGAAATTGGCTTTGAAGTACAATGACATGAATATCTTGGAACTTTCATGAAAAGTAGTGTTTTTCAACATACATGAATGCATAAAGCCTAAAATAATAAAAAATCCGTGAAATAAATACATGGACCAAGGCTATGAAAAATCAAAGGCCCAAAAAGCAATGGTTCCTAAAGTTATATGTAAGGATTGTTGGCCTCACTTGTATTGGTTTGGATAGTGATCATTTGTCAAGGTGAATAAGCACCTCTGAAGTAACTCACCCATTTGTGAGACACTGCCATCCCCTGTGTTGTTGCTTGTTCGTCATATGCTAGAGTGAGTATTCCCTTTCCATATTCGAAGTGTCACAATGTCGAGTTGGTGGTCATCTTTTTCCCTAGCCTTCTGAATTTTTAGCCTTCACCCTTCACTAGCAAATTGATTACAACTACGAAGTGAGTATGATCTTGAAAGTCTGGACTGAGTTATAGTTAATAAATGTAAACCTTATATATTTGGTTGATAGATCGCCAGTGAAATGACTGCTTGTTGTTATGATTATTATTTGAATGATTTGTAGAGCATGTCTTGATCTTTGAACACTTGCAATGGATGGATGTCAGCCTAGGTTATATTATATGGTCATTTATAGATTATTATTTTGTCTATCTGGGTATATTGGATATTGTAGATGATCATGCAGATGCCTATAGAGTGTATGAGTATACACCTTAGATGGATTTGGACTCTCTTAGTCTAGTGAGACAGATTGTTTTCAGTTTCGGGCACTTGCGGAGATGATTTGGCTCAGTTTACCCTTCTGGTACAGTTTTACCATACTGGATGGCCTGTATGAGCAGGGAGATATTTTTCTTGGATCTCCTAGGGCGTTGTATGAGGCATAGGGGGTCCATCCACTTGTTTGTACCATATTACCCCCCTCCTAGAGAGCATGGTGGGCTCAGTTGGATAACGCAGGCACCCTATGAGGCAATTTTTGGCATGTCACGTTTCCCGAGGCAGATGCAAAATAATTAAAATGGCTGCTGAAGAATTCGATTTGGGCTACTGAGGCAAGGAAATGGCATGGGATGAGTTCTGATGACGAGGGTGATGTCTTCCACTTCTTCTCAGCAGTTGCAGCGCTTGGATGGGCCCACATTTATTTTTCGGGCATATTATATTATTTTTAGAAGCTTTTGGAGGCTCACAATTTCCTCAGAGAGGCATTATTTTGCAGTTTAAAAATTATATTATTTTACTTGTGCCATGGGGACACCTTAGGGGAGTTAGTTAACACTCCTGCACCCACCATGTGCTTCATTCATTTTTATTTAGTGGGATCCCCTCTCCTAGGGTGATTTAGTCCATTTTTATATTGTATTATTGTATTGATCCATGTACTTTATGTTGAGCTCATCTTAACCGTTGATTAGAACTGTTGGATCTTTTAATCTTAGCCACTCATTTGAAAAGTGGTTAGGATTTTGGTTCTCTCATTTCTATTTAAAGGAGAGAGCTCTTGGATCTGGATAATAGAAAAACTTTTCTTGTGGAAATTCTTGGATCTCCTTTGCATCTGGTGTTCTTAGTTGGTGATTGGAAAATCTTTTGCTTCCTAGCATTTGGGTATTTGATGTGAGATCTATATATTTTTTCAGGAAACATTGTCTTGTCTACAGGAGGGCGACTTCAACTTGGGTGTTTTTGCAGGGTTTTCTCAACTCGCTTGGCTTGGATGTGTTTTGTATCAGGGGGTTTTCATTAGCATCAATGCGATCTATGATTTCATCTTGCTATTTTTCTGTAGCATTTGCCTTTTTCTCATGATGCAACAAATTTGATATGGTTGACGTTTGTTGTGCAGGAGAGAGGGCGTAGTGGCTTCTTGGGGCAAAACGTTGGGCATAGAACTCACTCAAATCTTCTCAAATTGATTGGGATAGTAGGGATCATCATTATCAAGGCATCTACAAGGTTTTCCAGGTAAGATCTACAAGTTAGTGTTTCTCTTCCAGATCTCAATCCATTAGCATCTGCATCTCCATTTTTATCTTAAAACCCTAAATAAAAAAAAAATATTATAGATCAAACCGCTTGATCTCGGGGCAAACCATTTCTGGGTTTTGTAGATCAGGTCCAACCCTAAGTGGGTCTTCCTCAACGCTGAGCTAAAAGTGACTCCATTGCCCTAGATTTGAAAAACATTGGTCTTCAAACCTTAGCGCTACTTTCCATGTTGCCTCCTTTTCTCATGATCTGATCATTTCCGACAAAACTACCTTTGGGTTTGTAGATCGGGTCCAACCCTAGGTGGGTCTTCTTCAACGTTTGGCTAAAAGTGACTCCATTGGCTCAGATCCCAAGGCACTGATCTTCAAACCCTAGCGCTACCCCTCCTGTTTCCTTTTCCTCTTGCGTTTTGACTCTTTCCTTGTGGCTCGGGTGCTTACTGTCATACCTTCTTTCGAGTCTATCCCTTGGTACTAGATAGCTCCAAACATGTTCTTACCTTCTTTGCATTGGTTACATTTCCCAAGGAAGTGGATATCTTCACCTTTTGCTAGTACCTTAACCCCAGATCTAGTATTTGCCTCATAGGTCACTTGTGTCCTAACTTGGACCAAATCTCATATCTCCTAAACCCTGATCCAGAGCCTTGGTTCATCTATTAACGTCATCCATAGATCTAGGGTTTCCATCACCTTACACCTTACGTACCTCAAGTCCATTTGATCTGATATGGTGTCTAGGTCTGATCTCTCTCGTTGAGAGTAGATCTGGGTCTCCCCACTGTTGTCTTGGGCTAAGACAACATCAAGTGAAGATTGCCTCGATTGGCATGACAACCATCCATTTGGGAGTAGAGGCGATCTTGGTTCCACCTCCTTAGTTGCTTGTCCCTCTACCGTCCTTTCTGGAGCTATCTCACATAGGCAACTACAAGGCTGGTGATAACAGTAATCTATAGATCAATCCTCTCTCTCTCGGGTGAAATGGAATGAATAGTAGTCATAGGTTTTGGTCGAAGTGAAGTTAACTATAGGAAAGACTTGATTTACCTTTGGAGAATAGGGGATTTCAGGGGCCTCTGTTTTTTTTGGAATGACGAACACTAGGGAAGCATAGTGTCTCACAAATGGATGAAGTGCTTAGAAGACACCCTTTCGACTCTAGCAAACCCCCTTTTATTTCACAATTTTGTACTTTGTATATCATTTTATTTGACTTTCATTTTATTTCTCATTTCTTTACTTTTTACATTTTTTGGATATTTCATTGTAGCACATTTGTATCTTGCATTCCTTTAGTTAGCTAGCATCTAAAGGTATTGACCTTAGATAGCCTTTTAGGCCCTAGTTGTAATATCCCAAAGTGATATTTTTTTTTATCTGTGTGTACTGTAGATGGCTAGTAGGCTTATGCCTTAATAAAATAGGAAAGCAAACCCTGATCTTTGCATGCATGCAGTTGCATGCAGATCTGTACCCTAGATAATACTGAAATGCTAGAAAATAGGAGAAATTAATGCATGTACATACCAGTATATAGATCTGCTGATGATGAAGAGGATTGTCCCAACATGCAAGGATTCTGACGGAGGAATAGGGAGATAAGCCAAATCGTCCTCTCCAGGTGAATGCGCCCTCCTCCAAAGCTGTAGATGCTCCTCAATAATAAATAAGTCACTGTTGAAGACCCGGGTGACGTGCAATAGGGTTAGTACCCCTCTGGTAGTGATGGAAGCAACATGCAGAAGAAATAGTGGCTCAATAGCCCAAAACGTGAGTGTCCTCAACTCAATTTGCCCATGCAGAAAAACGCCTTCCAGAAAGGGAGCATTGCTGATAACTTGCTCGATACTCAAGCTAAGAGGCCCTTCTTCCAGGGGAAGGGTAATGAGGGTGTTCTGAGATGAATAGAAGCAACATGCAAAAGTTCTGCCCTTTGTAGAGAAGAAAACGAACAGTTATGTCTCTGACAATGGTATCGCGGTATGATGGTGGAACCTCCCCCCAACTAGATGAATAATCAATCTCACGAAGTAACTGCTGAATATAACCTGATGATGAAGTAGTGCTAAATCTGGATAATCCAACCTGATGATGAACTAGGGCAGATAGATTTCGCTGTCGAAATACACCAGTTAGCTGAGCATGTACTCAACCCCAACTTAGCTCGCCGAGCTCTCCAATTCGAATCCTCAAATCAATATTCATATAAGTGTGTTTCTCCATTCACTTTACCTCTCTTTTATAACCTCCAACTATGAATAACCTAACTTTGACCTAATTAGGTCACTTTAACTCCTAATTTGCAGTTGACTTGCATGCAGGTGCATGGAGACTCAATCGAGTGCATGCATCATGATATAATGCTCAAATCTCATGCATTCAGGTGGCCTTTGGCTCTTGTGGCCCCTGTCTACCCAATGATATAATATTGATGCCCTAGATCTTCTTTATATGGTGTCAGTCCATAGCTGATTCCCTGACTGTTAGTGCCCGCTCAAACCTACAAGAATCAAATAGGTTAGTGGGTCGGTCCTCAATGCTTAAGCAGAAGAGGACATTACAGTCCTCCCTGCTTGAATTTGCTTGTCCTCAAGCAACTGTAAAGCTGGGTGCTGTAATACCTGTTCTCCCTCCCAAGTGGCCTCTTCTATAGGCAGATCTTTCCACTGAACCAAGTAGTATCCGATGATTCTGTTTCTCAGTTTCCACTCTCGCACCTCTAGGATGCACTCCGAAATAAGAATCAGTTGCCCCTCATCATCAAGGGGGGGCAGCTTGGAAGATGTAACAATCTGCTAGCAAACTACCTTTGTGAGGTTGGAGACATTAAATATGTTGTGAATCTTGCTCTCTGCGGGTAATTCTAGCTCATATGCCACCTTACCAACCTTTCGGATTATCTTGTATGGACCATAGAAGCGAGGTTTGAGTTTTTCCACTCCTTTCTTTTTAAGAGATGACTATCGGTAAAGTTGGAGGTGTAAATAAACGAAGTCTCCTACCTCAAAACTGCGCTTAACCCTATGCTGATTTTGAGCAGCCTGTATGTTCTCCCTGAGTATCTTGAGGATATCTTGACCCTCCACTCTTTGGCCTTGGGGGCCCTGCTATCGTCGAATATCCGGTTTGTGAAAGTGGAAGCATCATACCCATACAGAGCTCAGAAAGGGATCATCCCAATGGTCATATGGTGGGTGGTGTTGTAACAATGTTCACCCAAGTGTAGCCATTTGATCCATGTCGTTTGCTGACCTGCTACGTAATTTCTCAAGTATCCCTCAATCCACTTGTTGACAATCTCTATCTGCTTGTCACTCTATGGATGATAACTCGTGCTCATGGCTAACTCGGTCCCCACTAACCGGAAAAGCTCTTGCCAAAAGGCTCCTGTGAATTTGTTGTCCCTGTCACTGACAATGGTCTTGGGTAACCCGTGGAGTCTAAATACCTCTCTGAAAAATAGTTCTACTACCTGTGCTGCTGAATAATCTGAGGGAATGACAAAGAAGTGAGCGAACTTGGTCATTCTGTCCACAACTACGTACAAGCAGTCTCTGCCTTGAACCTTGGGCAGCCCAGTAATGAAGTCCATAGAGATGCTCTCCCACTTCTGCTTGGGAATAGGTAAGGGATGTAGTAAACCAGCCAGGTGGGTGTGCTCTTATTTGTTTTGTTGGCACAAGTTGCATTCTCTCACATGTTGTATCACATCATTTTTGAGGCCCTTCCATGAGAAGCTTTCTCTAATCTATTTGTAGGTCTTGAGAAACCCCTGATGCCCTACTAATGGTGAATCATGCGATGCCTGTAAAATTTTCTTCTTGAGGGGAGACTCTGGAACCAAGAAGATTCTGTTCTTGTACTATATGATGTCATCAATTACCCGGTACCAATCATCCTGAATCTGTACATCCAATAGCTCGCAAGCAAACTTATCTTTGGAGTACTCAACCAAAAGATGAGATCTCCAATTTGATGAGATGCTCATAAGGGATAAAGTAGCTGGTCGTCTGGAAAGTGCATCAGCCACTACATTGTTATTTCCCTTTATGTACCCAATCTCGAAGGCATAGGGCTGAATTTTGCTTACCCATTTTTGCTGTCTCTCGTTTAGCTGTTTCTGCTCGAGGAAGTATTTCAAGCTGTTGTGATCTGTCCTAACGTTGAATCTGCCACCCATTAAGTACTGCCTGAACTTGGTTAGCGCACGGAGAATGGCTAACATCTCTTTGTCATATATCGAATAGTGGCGCTCATAGTCTTTGAGCTTCTTGCTCTCAAATGCAATGGGGTGGTTGTTCTGCATCAAAACTGCCCCAATTCCCTCTCCTAAAGCATCACATTCTAACACGAAGTTTTGAGAAAAGTCTGGTAAAGCCAATACTGGGCATGAACTCATTACCTTTTTCATTTTCTCGAATTCTGTTGTGCTGTCTTCGACCAACTAAATGCCCCCTTCTTGGTAAGATCTGTGAGGGGTGCAGTCATCTGCGAGAATCCATTGGCATACCTCTTGTAATAGGTGCAAAGGCCCAAAAAGCCCTTAAGTTCTGTCACATTTTTAGGTGTAGGCCAATTCAATATTGCCCGAATCTTCTCTAAGTGCACCTAGACCCCGTTGGCCCCTATCACATGCCCTAAGTATAACATCTCCTGCATGCCGAACTCACACTTGGACATTTTGGCAGATAGTGATTGCTCCTGTAGAATGCCAAGTACTTCATCTAGATGTCTCAAATGCTCTTCCCAAGTTCTACTGTGTATCAATATGTTGTTGAAGAATACTAGAATATACTTACGTAATTGAGTCCGGAAGATATGGTTCATGCATGACTGGAAAGTAGCTGGTGCATTAGTGAGCCTGAATGGCATCACTAGAAACTCATAATGTCTGTAGTGGCAACAGAAAGCGGTCTTTGGAACATCCTGTTCCCTGACCCGAGTCTGATGGTACCCTGAGTGGAGATCAATCTTGGAAAAGTACTTTGCCCCCTATAGCTCATCAATCCTAGGGATGGGATACCTGTTTTTTATGGTCTTCTTGTCTAGTGACCTATAATCAATGCACATGCGTAAGGTTCCATCTTTTTTCTTTACTAGCACTACTGACGATGCAAAGGGACTGGAGCTAGGTTTGATGCACCCTAGTTTGAGTAGTTCCTTGATTGTACTCTCTATCTCATCTTTATACCTCTTGGGATGTCTGTAAGGAGTGGTGATAATTGGTTGAGTCCCCTCCTTAACTCAATAATGTGCTGAAATCACCTATCTGGAGGTCGACCAGCTGGAAGGTCTCTGAATACTGCCTTATGCTTCTGCAGTAAGGCCTCTTTATCTGCTGGATGTTGTGTAGTCTCATCTGGTGGTTTCCTGAAGGTAACCAAACACTCTGCAGCCCACTCAATATCTGCCTGTCGGAGTACTGCCTCCATCCTATGTGATGTCACTGCTGTGGGAGGGTAGGTATTCATCCCTCTCAATACTACCTTCTGTCCCTCTGCTCCTGTAAAGTCCATCTCATGGTTTGGTAGTTTGTGGAATACTTCCCTATGGAATATAGCCATTGAACTCCTAGTACCACATTGATGTCAGGTACATCTACCACATAGAATGTCTCTATCACTGTATAATTCCGAAGTGTTACTTTTAATTTAGGAATTCCCTGACTACACTCCATGGTTTGACCTGCTGCAGCTATTGAAAACCCATCAAAGCTCTCAGTTTGAATGTCTCTCTTTTTAACCCATGCAGCATCAATAAAGTTGTGGGATGCCCCACCATCTATCAGTACTCCCACTCTGTGGCCCTGTACGGTACCTCGGATCCGGAGAGTGTGGAATCTAGGAACCCCTATCATGGTAGCAATGGTACCTCTTAAGGCCTGTCCCTCAGCAACTGTCTCTGGTGTCTCCCCCTGCCCCTGATCCTGATAATCCTCATCCTCCCCACTATCGGAATAGGCCTCTATGTAGTAGGCCTTCCCTTTTTTTGAACATTTGTGACCTGGTACCCATGGTTCCTGGTAAGTGAAATATAGCTTTTTTCTTCTAAGGTCCTGTCAGGTATCATTGTCCATCCATTCTTTCTGGAAGGGTTTCCTCTCTTTATCTTTAATAGGGAAATTGGTTTTGGGAGGAAACCTATTTTTGGGCACTGCATCCTGCAAGTCTCTCGTTCGGCCGATGGCATCTGCTAGGTTGGTGGGCCTGTAAGACTTGACCCATCCCCGTAAGGTTTCAGTGAGAGCCTCAGTGAATAACATAATCAGCTTGCTCTTTGATATATTTGTCACCATGACTGTTATCCTCTGAAACTCTGAAATAAATGCATTTGCACTACCTGTTTGCTTGAGCTGTGCCAACTCTCTAAAGTGTACCTCAGGGTCCTTCCGATCAAACCGCTCAATGAGCCTTTGTGTAAAATCTGGGTACGATGTGATGGTATTGTGATCCAGTGTCACTAACCCGTGGTACCACCACTCATGTGCTTCTCCATCCAAATGCAAAGTAGCCAATTTAATGGCATCTGTCTCAATCATGGGGTTGAGATGGAAGTATGTATCCAACTTCTGCACCCAATTCCATGCTGGGCCACCCCGGGTGCTCTCAAAGGTAGGGATAGTTAGTTTCCCTACGGTGCACTGTAACTTATAGTTTTGTGTGAATGGCCTATTGTAAGCTTTGGGTTTGTTCTTACTTTTAAAGTGGTAGAAGTCAGTGAAGGTCATGGCTGAATGGAATACCTCTCCTAAAGCTCTATATTCTCTCAGATAGGCACTCATGGATTCTTCTGCAACTGCTTGTGCTAGAGGCACTACAGCTGGACTATCTAAGAATTGAGGCATGGTGGGTCAGAAAGGCTTGTATATACGAGGATGGCTCAGCATATTGGTATGTAAGTGCTCCCTACTACTGTTGGTGGATACCCTATCACTGCTGGGAAATAAGGGACTGTGTGGGGTGGGCCCATTTTTCTCAGTCATTTTCTTGAAGGTACTCATCATTTCTTTTTCCCAGTAGTGAGTTCTTTTATGGCTGATATGAGACTATTGAAAGTTGTTTTATCATCCTCAACCATTATTTCTTTGCCCTTTCCAAACTGATACTCTTTGTTCCCCAAATCTATGTCCTCTAACTCCTCTTCTTTGTCTCTACACCTCTGCCTTTGGTGAGTAATGTTGTATGGGCCTTTTGAATTCATTTATAATTTTGCATGCCCATAGCTCGCAAGGAAAATAGCTCTGATACCACTGTAATATCCCAAACTGATATTTTTCTTTTTTTGTGTGTACTGTAGATGGCTAGTAGGCTTATGCCTCAATAAAATAGGAAAGCAAACCTTGATCTTTGCATGCATGGAGTTGCATGCAGATTTGTGCCCTAGATAATACTGAAATGCTAGAAAATAGGAGAAATTGATGCATGTACATATCGGTATATAGATTTGCTAATGATGAAGAGGATGGTCCTAGCATGTAAGGATTCTGATGGAGGAATAGGGAGATAAGCCAAATCGTCCTCCCCAGGTGAATGCGCCCTCCTCTAAAGCTGTAGATGCTCCTCAATAAGAAATAAGCCACTGCTGAAGACTCGGATGATGTGCAATAGGGTTATAGTAGCCCTCCGGCAGTGATGGAAGCAACATGCAGAAGAAATGGTGGCTCAATAGCCCAAAACGTGAGTGTCCTTCTCAACTCAATTCGCCCATGCAGAAAAATGCCTTCCTGAAAGGGAGTACTACTGATAACTTGCTCGATACTCAAGCTGAAAGGCCCTTCTTCCAGGGGAAGGGTAATGAGGGTGTTCTGAGATGAATAGAAGCACCATGCAGAAGTTCTGCCCTCTATAGAGAAGAAAACAAACAGATATGTCTCTGACCACGGTACTGCAGTATGATGGTGGAACCCCCCCCAACTGGATGAATAATCAATCTCACGAAGTAACTGTTGAATATAACTTGATGATGAAGTAAGTGCTGAATTGGATGATCCAACCTGATGATGAACTACGGCAGATAGATTTTGCTGCTGAAAAACACTAGTTAGCTGAGCGTGCACTCAACCCCAAGTTAGCTCGCTGAGCTCTCCAATTTGAATCCTCAAATCAATAATCATATAAGTGTGTTTCTCCATTCACTTTACCTTTCTTTTATAACCTCCAACTACAAATAACCTAACTTTGACCTAATTAGATCACTTTAACTTCTAATTTGCAGTTGACTTGCATGCAGGTGCATGGAGACTCAATCAGGTGCATGCATCATGAAATAATGCTCAGATCTCATGCATGCAAGTGGCCTTTGGCTCTGGTGGCTCCTGTCTACCCAATGATGATATAATATTGGTGCCTTAGATCTTCTTTATATGGCATCAGTCCACAGCTGATTCCCTGACTGTCAGTGCCTGCTCGAACCTACAGGAATTAAATAGGTTAGCGGGTCATTCCTTAATGCCTAAGCAGAAGAGGACATTACACTAGTTTTGACACGAACTTAGCTCCGCTGCAGGTGAGAGCCCATAGTGCCGACAGAGTTTCCACAGTACTACCTTTTTACGGTAAAGTAGGCAGAACATCATACAAAGGATGAGTACCTACTCATTTAGCCACTAACTAATTTGAAGGATGGGAGCACTTGTTTCGAGTTTAAGGGCTACATTTATGGTAACTAGGCCTACCTAACTACGCTCAATTATCCTGAGCTACAAGACAAAAACTATTAACAGGCTTATAAACTTTGAGACATCAGGGGAAAACATGGAGGCCATCCAATCAAAGAGGTCATAGAGGGGAAGGTCCTTGGGTTCATTAGTCTAGTCCAAGTCAAGGGATATCACAACCAATGGATGAGATGGATAATGTGGAGAAGGCCAACCACTGCTCTGCTCTGCTGAACCAAGGCTCAAAATGTATAACAAGGGAGGTCATGAAGAGGGATCAAAGTGACTAAGGTGGCCCCTCTACTGCTATGCCCCTACATAGTCCAGCTGCTCACATGATGATATAGATCATCCACCATCGATATCCTCTTATGCAAAATATCTCAAAAGTAAGGACTAGGCTCATCACTGTCATCTGATCTGCCAAAAATGAGTAGTAGCTCCCAACTACTAAAAATGTGATAACATCTGGCTCCAACTGGGAACATCTTTGGTCCACAACAACACTCTATGTATCCAAGTACTTGCACTTGGATCACACAAATGCTATACCCATCTTACAGACTGGTCGCCAGACCTCTATATATGCCGGTATATAGTAAAACTAAATGAAATAAGTAGACTTAAATGAAAATACTGAAATAAAATTCTAACTAAAAATTGAGATGAAATACTTACTAATAACCAAAATGAAAGTGCAGGCTCACACACACAAGCAAACACTCAAGTAGGAAAAGAAACAAAACTCAAAATGAAGAGACAAAAGAAATTGAAACTAACTACTGTTCAAGATCAAACTTATTCATCCTACCTACCGTAAATTAGCCAGTCAAACAAGTGCTAAGTAAAATTATAAATCCAATGCAACCACTTGCTAAAAATATCAAGGCTCCTCCTTGGTGCTTTTTGATAGAACAAGTCAAAGATAGAGTAGAGATTAAGAAAGTGAAAATCATGTTCATCTTGACTTGCTGCTCATAATTTGAGAAAAGATCAGAATAGTGTATGATAAAATCATGCCAGGGTTGGGACTGATCTTTGCAAATTTCATCCATCCAAACACCGATAAGATCAATGTTGCATATATCGCTTAGGGAAAGTATCGTTGAGGGTCTGGAATATAACTTCTTGGTGGTGTTAACTCAATTCTTGTAGTTTCCTCGTAAGGTGATCCTATCTATACGATGGCAGAGGGGAAAGGCAACTAAAGTTGTGAACTACGAAAGCTAAGACCTCTGAATAAATCAATTGTCACACTGGCCAAAGCTACTAGCACTTCAGACTAGGTGAAAGACCAAGCCTAGGGGGACGTCCCTATGACCAAGATAACCTAAAAGACGAGTGATTAAAGTGAATTAATCTATTTATCTTGATGGAATCTCTTAGCAATAAGGTTAATTAGAGATCTAAACAGTTACTAAGAGAATAAGAGTGTCCACATGACCAACCCCAAATTACCCTAGGGTTCTAAGTATGAAAATCAAATCTAAGGGTAGTTAGGTGAAATTAAGTGAAATTGGACACAAGAATTAATTTCTAGATGCAAGATGAGTCGAATGGAGTGATTCTAGCAATACCCAGTTCATGGATTGAGAGATACCGACTTTTCCAAAGAGGGCATCCTCCCCTAGAGGATAGGCCAGTGCGTTGAGTGGGAAAATGGAGTCTGATGGCCGTGAAAATTAAGATCTAGAGGTTTTAAATATTTCTAAAGTGGGTTTTAAATTTTATAGCTCGCCGTGAACTAGAACCTACAGATCTACGAAATGAGGGTTTTAGTAAGAGGGTTTTAATTAGTTTTGCATGGGAAAATAAATACAAAAAATAGCTAGAAAAATTTAACTGGAACATACCTAGAATTGTGAGATGCTATGAGATGTTGCCCTTAGTCCAACGTTGTCAACTTGAAAACCCTGATCTATACTCGGTTGATGCGTTTTGTCCAGTGCGCCCAACTTGTGGAAGAAAAGGAACCACAATAAGCAAGCTAAACTTGTGATTCAATTCAAATCCACAAGATAAACAATGCATGCACGAGAAACAAAGAGATATAGCAATCAAATGCTATGCAAAATACACAAAATAACCCCTGTCAAATCGAATTGGAGAGAGAGAAATAGAGTCTCCCCGCTAAGTCACCCTCCACCAAAACGCCCCTCCTGCAAGTAAAATTTCAAAGAAATATGTCAGAATATAGGAGACAAACTTTTAGTGCCCAAAGAGACTAAGAATCACAAGAGTCATGAACGCCCCAGAGAATTCGAAGAGTTGCCAAAAATATCTTCTATTATTTTCAGTACAAGCGCCAAATTCCCGATGGGATACAATGAGGGGATCACAACTCTTAAATAGATCAAGAGTGTGTCCACATTCTAACCAACATCCATCCAACGGTTGAGATTAAAACATCATCATTTGGGGGTCTCCCCATACATATTTCCAAAGATACAACTTGATTTACACACTTTTATTTTGGCCATTTTAACCAATTTCACCCTATGGGGGACGTCCTCCCTAAGAGAGCCCAAAAAATAATCCGTAACATCAAACTGGGTGAAACTGGTGTAGATATGTTCGAGAGCCATAATAAATGATCTGGAAGCATTCCCTTGCCATTTCCTTAACCACACTAGCCAAATCGATTTTTTCAGTGATTTCCTAGTTCATTTTTTGGTGGTACATCCTCTGAAAATCATCATATCTTCTTTCAGGCTGAGAACTAGGGAAAACTAACTTCACAGAAGTGTCTGGAGACATAGTAGAATGCTATAAGTGACTACTCATACCCCCTGGAGCACCGTGGTGCTCTAGGAGAACCATAATAACTGCAATCTGTAATAAAAATATGATCTGCCCAATAATAAAGTGATAATAATCACGGATCATGAAATCTTGGGCCAAATTCTGAAAAATGAAACTGCAGTATTGGTTTTGGGCATGTCTGGAGCAAATATAAGCACTGCCAAATTTTTAGCCAGTGCCTTGGGAACCATGTTTGTTTTGGTTAGCTAGGTTGACCAGGTCAAAATACCCAAACTGAAAGTGAGCTATTGAACTGAGTTGAACCTGCATGTATCCAAGGTAAGAATTGCTCCAAGATGTATATTAAAACCCAACTCAAATTATGTTATTCAAAATCATGGTGACAACAATAAATAATAATAATCGATAAGATATACCTATGTTTTAGAGTAATCATTGAATCATTTGGAAGTCTCTTGTATATGCCATACTTACAAAGTTTAAACAATTTTCTAGTGTTGGTTGAGGATGGAAAACAAGGCTAAAGTAAAAGGGTGATGACCTCTAGTTGATTTTGACCATGTGATCTCTCTAAATGATGACAAGTACACACAACCATAATGACATATGCATGACAAACAACAATAAGAGATGGTGGTGTCTCATAAATGGAAAACGTACTTGGGCTTGTTTCCTTCATGCTCTAACAAGTCTTCCATTTAAAAAGATTTGACAATTTGCAACACTAGTCAACCTCCAAAGGCAGGTGCCCTGGAAAGCTTGCCAGGCTTCCAAAAAACGACAAAGGCATAACCTTGACATGTAGCCTCACCTTGCTGCCCTGTATGGGAAAATGAGCCGAACATTATACAATGAATGAGTGCTCATCCTTTGACCATTGACTTTTCAAACAACATTCAACTTTAACACAAGATAATAGCTAGCCTACAAAGGCAGGTGCCCTGGAAAGCCTTTTGGGCTCTAGAAAATGACTAAGGCTTAGCCTTGCTGCCAGCGAACATCCATAGCCTTGATAGGTTTGCCTCACCCTGTTGCCCTTGTGGGGGCAAATGAGCCTTACATCATATAATGGATGAGTTGTAACACCCCGGTTTTGACCCCGATGCATTAGATGTGTATGATGTATATATTGTAATGATCATGGTACGGAGCTAAAGGCCAAGGCCTCACCATTGATTGGTTATGCTATGTCGGGGCATGCAGCATATATTAAGTTGTCATCATGTAAATATACATCTTTAATTAAAAATGAACCCGACCAGCTATGCTCGCTGCAACCATAATGAAAAGGGCATGATTTTCACAAGGAAAGGGTGGGGGATGTCAAACCTTGGCCAATGGTGGGGGGGGGGGCGAAAAACCCATGTGTCACCACCTTGTCTTACCCAACCACCTCCATTAGGAATTGCTGCTGGTAGTTGGGGAAGTTATGGTTGGGAGTGGAGTGTGGCAGGACTGTCAGTCCTTGCCCACACACACACTCCACTTGCGGTTGACTTCACAATGGCAAAAGAAACCACTGCCATCACTCCCGCAGATATTCTACTCTCTCCACGGCGGTGCTGGAAAGTCTCGCGCACTCCCCACTCGCGACTCTCCATTGTCTGTTCATCCTCACGCAGGGACCATTGTCTGTTCATTATTCTCACGCACAGGATTTTTCTTGGTTCGACTCACGCAGCGAGCTGGGAGCCGTGCTCTTTCGTCCACGATTTTCCTGTGAATGGGCCATTCATGTTTTCAGCTGTATGTTCTCCTTATAGACTGGGATGGTCGTGTAATCTCCCCGTCATTTTAATGTTGAGATTGGAACTGTTGTTTTTCCCGTGAAGTTATGGTCGTCGTCGTTCTCCTCAAGGTTTGTTGTGATTGTTGTGGTCTTCTTTACATTTGGGGTCTGGTACAAGTTTCCCTCACGCACAAACTGTTTGGAGTCATTTTCCCCATGTTGTGAGCTGTGCTCACTGATTATGTTTTGGGACTGTTGTTTTCCCCACGTTCACTGATACGTTTGGGACTGTATAATTCGTTTGGGAGTCATTTTCCCCTGTTAAGCTGTACTTGCTGATTAATTGCCTGTGTGCAATGGTTGGTCTTCGGACTGTGTTGGGAGCAGGGATGGGGGCTTGGTTTGCTTGATAAACCTGGTGGCTAGAAACCACAAAGATAGGGCTAGAGGGTTGGCTTTCTTCTCCACAACCCCTGAATAGCACTGGAAGGGAATGCAGGGCCTGAGGGATTGTGTAGCAGAGAAGGGATTGATTCCTTGTGTTGGGTGTGTGTGGGTGTCTTAGAAGTCAGGCTAGTTCTGGTGTAGGTGTTCCTAGCTTTGTAATGGGCTCACCAGCTTAGTATTTAGCCTTTCCCAACTCCTTAATGGCCTGATAAACCTAACCATGTTGGCTTGGCTGTCTTGTTGATGGCCTGATAAACCCAACTATGTTGGCTTGGCTGTGTTTTGTGTATTTTTGGCTATGTGTAAGCCTGCTTGTTCCCTATTCTTTGGAGAATCATGCCCTGCTCGAGGGTGGCAGCATTGCTGAGAGATTTAGGAGCATGCTAGCCTATGGTTGGGTGGAACGTTGCAGCGACGTAGCTGGTTGCGGAACGAGTTCTTCATAAGATAAGTGATCTTGTCTATTTTACTTCTGCAATCATATTTTCTGTTAATGAATGTGATGAACATGCTGAATGCTTGTATGAATGTATGTTGCTTCCGCTGTGTATGATAAACAATTGCATCTGTGCATGTTCTAGATCAAAGCATTTTATTTCAGCATTTCAGCAATTTTATGCATGCACATGTTCATGGGGCTCTTAGCCCGGATGGTTAACGCCATGGTAGCGTCCTCTTCGCCGGTCGGAGGGATGGGGACGTGACATGAGTGCTCATCCTTTGGCCACTGACTAGTTTATAACTTTTTTAATTTTGCATCATTTATTTGTTCCGATGCTTTAGTGTCTAAAGACACTGTTGGTTGGAGCACTTGTTTTGAGGAGTAAAGGAAAACCATCTAGTGAACTTGTCCACGCTGACCAAGCCACATACTTTATAACCAAAGACACAAAAAAAGCATGGAATCTATCATACACAGGGGTCAAGATGGGGAAAAGGATCTTCAATCTCACAAGTCTCAATTAAATAATAGGTCATGGGAAGAAATCAATTATGGATGAAACTGGATGGATGGGAATAAGTGATACATGGAACTAGCATAACACTAAAGTCTAACAGTAGTGTAAAGCATGGGATAAGCAATGGTCTTCAACATCAGATTCTCTAATCATTCTCAACATAAGTTAGTCATTAGTGGAACATATAATATAAGCATAGGTCACCATAATCATCATGGCATAACAAGTCTAAGGTGTTAGTATACATCAGAGAGCAAAATCCTACCAAGGAGCCATATACCTGATCTCACCATATACATGTCTCTACTTGATATGCCCATCTGTAAATTGTGTACCATATCTACTACTCTACTTGGATGAACGAGCTCACCGCTGAAGTCATCTCAATGGACAAGGAGATCTCAATCCTGGCAAGGAAATACTCTGTATCTGCTACTGAATAAAGGCTTTGAATGGCTCATGATTTAATAATGATCCATGCTATAACCCATCTGAATGTCTAGTTCAGAAAAAGAAAAAGATCAATTTGCAAGTTGCATGATGCATCACTGTAGCCCAACTACAATATATCTGTGATAACTAGTGGTATCGGTAGAAAATATCAGAAAATGTCAAAAAATACAAAAATACTCATTTTTCAAATTTTTAAATATCTAAAGCGACAACAACATCAAATAGACACATTGCTACATAAATATGATGATACAACTAATAAATAAGATGCATAAGATGTTAAGTGGTCACATATTGTTACTAAACTGAAACTTAGGATTGCTAAAGTATATGCAAATAAGATTCATGGTGATGTGAAGAGTCAAGTCAGCAAAACAAAAATTGTAGTATGGTTTTTATATATAGAGTGAAAGGACCGAGACCAGTGTCTATCCAGGTTGGGCAAATGGAGTGAGTAAGGGAACAAAGAGGGATGGAAATAAGTGAGTGGGGAAAGTGAGAAGGGTTGTTACACCATGCAAATTTAATCTATGCATGCTTGATTAGAATGCTGGAAACTTAACTAATGTAGGTCACTGAAAAGGTGCTCTACTTGTCAACTGGCTGAAACTCTTACCCTAGATCCAACCCACAAGATAATAGTATGCCTTCAATGGCCCAAGAGAAATAGACGATAATGCTATGCAAAGATATTACCTCCAATAGAAGAACTAAGGACAAGAAATAATACAATTATCCACAAGACGGTCCAAAATATAACCTCCAAAGGCAAACAAATTTTATTATAAATGCTCTCTTGTACAAAGATAGTTCCCTTGTGTAGCACCAACAACCAACAAAATGCATGAGAGAAGAGTGCTCTTTATAAAGTGTGGGAGACTCATTCTCTTCTCACTAAACAATATTTTTTTCTTTCTAGAAGACTCAAAAGCCTAGCTAAGACCCCTTAACATGGTAAAACAATAATAAAAATACCTGAGTGATCGAGACAAGAACCAAAGCGAGGTTGCTAGCCTTAGGAGAGGTAATGATTTGCTTGAAGAGGGACAAATGGTCAAGGAAAGGAGACAATTTGGTTGAGAGAAGCCTCATCTAGAACGATCTTGGTGTGTGTGGGTCAAAAGAATCTTCCAATGCCTCTAACACTCTCCGAAAGGCTAGGAGAGCGTCCATGGAAGTTAGACAAGGTCCCAATCAAAAGCAAGAAGGGAAGGAAAGGCTGCATTTGTGGGTCTTGCGAGTGTATGGTTCACATGTGTGGGTCGAGAGGGGACGTTTTGCATAAAAGAGGGGAGTGCTTGGCTATATAGGGCTAGGATTGAGTCTAGGTGGTCTAAGTACTAGGATAGACAAGAGAAAAAGGAGGGTGCTAGGCTAGATGGCTTGCTTAGGTGGCTGCATGGGAATGCATGAGAATCGAGATTGCATAAAAATATGTTGAGGCTCTCACCTTAAAAAGGGGAACTTTGATTTATGAAGTTAATGATCAATTAGAACATTAAACCCAAAGTTAGACTTAGGGAAAGACACACCTAACCTTCTAACTTGTTTTTAATCACTAACACATTTAAATTATTGTAAACCATGTGCAAGAGGGACTCCTAAGGCTCTAGACTCTAACTTGACATTACATAAGTGTCCATGGTGACCATACACATGAGATGTTATACATTATATTGAATCATAGGGCTCAAGTGCTCAAATATATGGCGAGTTGCACCTAGAATATCTCCACGACTTGGGGGATTTTTAAATGAAAAAACTTCGAAAGATTTACGATAGTAAAAATGTAAATCTTCTTTGGTAAAAGGAGACACCGAAGAGACATTCCCCATATGCAACTGTCAGAGGGGATTTGAATATGTGTTAGAACTGGCCCTTTACATATACACGATACATTTCAATTACATCACTACGTTACTGCATAGCCATGGATCACTTAATATAGCGATACAATTTACATAATTAGCCTATACATGCCTTGCATTTAACTTCATTTGGATCTTCAACATCTTTACCCCTACAATATTTCCTTGTGCATTCTGAGGTGTAACTTGTTGGATGAGGAAGCATTCAATTGCTAGAGTTTCTTGAACTGGGAGCCAAAGGTATTTATTCGAATTCCTATTGGGGCTTGGGTTCAAACTATATGTGCCTTTTGAATTTCTATTGGGGCTTTGATACCAAATGAAACAAGCAAAGTTCGTTTACTAAAGAAACATCCAATGTAAATCGGACAAAGTACATTAATCCATAAAAGATAAAGGAATATATATAAATATGAAAATATGAGATGATTACAATACAATTAGATTGTCGTATATATGTAACTCCTAAAGGCACCTTTGGTGACTATTGACAAAGGGTTGCGACCCTGAGTTGAATATTTATTTGTTATTATTTATTTTTAAGTATTAATGTATTATTATCTCATATTATATATTTTATGTATGTTAAAGATATAAATCACAAGTTTACTCCTCATACAATATGAAGGGTAACAATGTGATGTCCCTTTCTAGGTTATAAATCTAGGTGGTTAATTGATGTCACTTGTGCCTAAAACATTATATTTTTTAGAAGTGACATTTATGATGGTATTGGGTGTCCCATGGTATTGCCCATGGTATGGAGATTCAGAGGAAGATAAGAGGAGGGGAAACACTTCATTTGAGCATCACATATTTTGGATTTGATCTCTTGTGGAGTAGCCTAGTGACCCAGGGTTTTAGTTAGGGCTTGGCAAAACCCTTCCATTTTTTGTTTGGTTTCAGTGGTGAAATATCCACCCTAGCTAGACAAGGGGAATCCGTCGGGGATTTCCATTTGCGCTTCATCTAGCAATTCATCTTCAAATTTGGGAGTTTTTATTGATCTTTCATCTTGAGGAGTTGCAACGTGCTTAAGCCAATCTCTTAGAAGGCCGAATTCATTGAGGAGTCCACATTGCTTGTTGAGGCCAAATCACTTTCTTGAGGGCCGAACTCCTTGTGCGATCTTGGCATTGATGAGAGGCCAAACCAATTCATAGTTGCGGTCGGATTCAAATAAGGCCAAAATCTCTTGGAAGAGGACTGAGCTTATTGGGGAATAAGTTCATCTTGAGGGGTAAATCATTTCAGTGAAGGTTGAATCTCTTGTGAAGGTCGAGTCTACTTGTAGGGGCGAATTTGAGCAAGGGGTTGTCCCCTATTTTATTGGTTGGAGGCTTTAGGGAGAGATCGATTCATTAGACAAGAGGGGTCGAGCTTAGAAGGGGAGGTCGCACCATTGTGAGGAGAAGCCACGACTCTAGAAAGAAGTCGAGCTCGATGGAGATTAGCGATGGCTGTGAGCCCTAGGGGTGACCACGAGTGTGCAAGGAGCCACATAGGAGAAGGCCATGGGGTTGTTTTATGAAAAGCTGCACGACCACAAGCCTTGAGAGGGACAATGGACAGGTGAAGAGGTTGTGGGGTCCGTGAGTGGATGCATGGAGGCCGCAGTTGAATGTGGAAGGAGCCACGGGCTTGGGAAGAGCAAAGACAAGTGCATAAAAGAGATCAATTTGTGAGTTAGCTATGGGGGTTTCTTGTGGAGGTCGAGATCCTCTAAGAAGACAAAGTACCCTGGAGGAGCCAACAATGATTTGGAGGAGATTCAAGGTATCATAGGAGGACATATCAGTCATTAGAAAGGATTGGCATCTTTTTCAGGTTTCCCATTGTTGTGTTTTTAGTTCATGGTAGCTGCTACAACAGCCATTAGATGGTTGTATTTTTCCAGTTACCATCCATACTAAAAACGCCAATGTTGTACCTTCTATTTTGTGTGATTACAATGTGTCTGACAAATGCTCAATAGAATGCAAATTGCTTGAAGGAAGTTACAAATCAATATAAATTGCAAATTGTTTGATGAAATCACATAACCAAATAAGAAATTGTGCCTATGATTGCATTGGGGATATTACAGACAATCTCTATTCTATTTCAAACTCCTTCCAATGATGTTCCTTAGTTGGATTCTATTTTGTGTGTTCCTGGTTTGAAGAAGCATCTTCTTTCAATGTCTTGTATGGCAGAGATACTGAAATATCCCAAATCCCGATATTTTCTATTTCTAAACAATTATGCGGGTACAACTGGGCTTACAAACTGCCAGGCAAAAATCCCTATTTTATAGGAA
>LPNX010089131.1:24224-69786 GCA_001517045.1 Pseudotsuga menziesii | reverse complement strand
AAAGTATCATTTGATTTGACATCATGTAGAGGCCAAGACAGTCCATCTTCGACATTGTTCCACAAATGATCAAGTTGCAGACATCTTCACCAAAGCACTTGGATGAGAGAAGTTTGAAAGATTCAGAAACATGCTCGGACTTACGAACACCCCTTTGGATTAAGAGGGGGATTGTTAGAATATAATCTGCCAGGGATTATATATTGTAAATAAATAAATTGTAGGAATATGAATAGCTGAATAGGAAGATGAAAAGGCTGGTACTCAACCGCCTCATCAAATGTATAAATATCTGATATGTCAATGGAATAGGATCAATCGAGAGTTATTACCAACAACTAGAAATATCATTTTCTAATCCATTGAAAGGATGATTTTTATCTATGTTTCTTTTCTTATAAAAGTTAGAATTAATACTTGGGCAAAATAAGGTATTGCTATGTAGTCTAATTTAGCATTAATGTAAGAAATATCTATCGAAATATACTAGTTGTGGGGGTATTTCCTATAGAGCCTAGCATGGGGGAATATGTTCTCGTTAATGTAACAAGTTACGTTAAATTCCCCTATGAGAGGATCACTTGTTACAGACCAACCATAGGACAAATCCCTCTATGTTAGTAACCTTAGATTCTTCGTGCTCCAAGGTTTCAACAAGAAGAATAATATGGAGCCTTTGAACCTCATTTCTTAATTCATCTTGGTATTTTAGAATGATATATTCATTTATAAATATTCATGATCCTTTTAGACTTGTTTTTTTCTTAGTATGTCATACTTATGGTCAGTAAAACTAACTTTGACTCTAATAAACCTTTCTCTATTCTCAATTAATCTCCCCAACCTCTTTGCTTCTGTGAGGCAAGTTGTTTCAATTTGTATCCTATTATGTAGATCTTCCTTAACTATGTATAGTGCATCCTCTTCTAAATATAAGACTAACTCATCATACATTTTTGTTTTAAATATAATATAGATTTTTTTTTAAATTTAAATTGAGATTCATTTTATTTTTTCCATCACAAATCATGAATATAAGATTAATTAATTGAAGACATATGTTTTAAATAATGATATAGAATTTTTTGTTATAAATTTGGTCCCATTAATGGCTATTAAGTATGTTTTAAAACACTATAAACAATGATACGGTAACAATAATCATGGTTGACACTATAAACAATGATACGGTAACAATAATGAATGTACAACCAGTTATATATTAATCATAATTACAACTATGAAATAGAGATTCTAAAAGCATAATTGATACAAAATGGATCTATATAAGTAATATATGAAGTTATTGGTGAGAGAGATGGGTTATATTAGAATTTAGGACATCTCAAATATGGTGTTTATTAGATTATTCATATGAAGGGATGATCGCTAATTATTGGAATAATACATTGAATTTGTTTGAAACTCAATGTGTGAAGCTTCATGTCGAGCTCATTGTCAAGAGGATATAATACCCATAGATGGGAAATATAATAATGACATTTCTTATTTATAAGTTGGTTTGAGTGCATTGTTTATAAGATTTGTGTTATTAATGTGTATTCACTAAATCATAGGTTTCCAACTCTCACTTGATTTGTGACCACTACTTATAAGTTGGTTTGAGTGCATTGTTTATAAGATTTGTGATATTAATATGTATTCACTAAATAATAGGTTTCCAACTCTTGCTTGATTTGTGACCACGGTCATTATTTATGTTATATGGTGAGTTGATCATAGATATTATATTGGTATTATAGTGAATTTGGTATTTTTGAAAGTAGCATCTTCTTACTTAGATTAGGAAATCAAAATCTATTGGATCTAGTTGTACCCTATTGATCTCGATATCAGTATAAGAAGGGTTAAGAAGTAGTCACCGTCTATAGAAATTGAAGAAGATAATTAGGAAGGACCCATTGATGAAGGTAAAACGAGATTCCCAAGGTTTGAATCTCAAGTCATTTATATTTATAGATAATGGTCTCATTACATCCCTTGAGAAGCATTCAACCCCTTTTCAAAGAATCTTGAATCTCATATGAAACCAAAACATTATGAAGAGTCAAGGTAAGAGAAGGAAGAACCAAAGCTTGAAAATATAGTTGTGGTAACCAATATTATCATCACTTATTGAAAATGGAATCAAAGGTTAATATAAAACCCTATTATTGTATGGTACTTTAACTTAAATTGAATAATTGGTGGCAAACACTAAAAGTCTATATTAGTGTGCATAATGTACAATAGCAACATAAAATAAAAATTGCTAGACTAAATATAGAAAACCTTATAAAAAAATTGTGGAATATCCATATTGAGGCCCTTAAGTTAGGGGTATACCCACTAGTAACTAAGTAGTAGCTATTCAAATACCTACTCATGTCCTACTTTTACCCTTTTAGGTTTGAAGAGGACCATAAGATTTGGCAGAACTATTTCCAACAAAGGAAAGGATATAGTGTATAAGAGTACAAAACTATTTTGAAAGCAAGTATTTTAGTTGGGAATAAATTCTTAGGAGCCAATTGTGATCATAAAGTACCCGGGTGGTCTTCATAATAATTTAAGGAGGAATGTTATTCTATTTTATCACAGACAATAACAAAGGCTTGTATATAATCCCAATACATTGAATTTGACAAGAAGAAGGGGAAACTAAATGGTTTGAAGTAGATAGACCAACAAAGATATTCTAGTATGAGTGAGAAGAAGAAGTAAAATGAAAAAATAAGAATAATTCCACCACAAGACATGTATGAAATGACCCTAATAATTACTATGTTCATTGCAACATTGATGATCACAAAATAATATCATTGGAAACTTCATGTAGAATTGAATCATGGCAGTTGCATGGAGGAGAATTCAAAGAATAGAAATATTATATTGGAGGAAAGAAAGGTGATATATATAAACTTGGATGCAAATGAAAAAAAAATCTACATAATAATGTAGAAGGATATGACTTTAAATAGTTTCCATGCCAAATAAGAGAAAGATGTGACAAAGATATTTCATAGCAAGATTCAGGTGAACAAGAAGTAGGTAGATGTTCTATTTGATTCTCTCTAATGGGAAAATATCATTTCAAATAAGACCCTGGTAAGTAAATCTGGTTTAGAAATGCATGGTCACCCAATACATACCCTTTGGGGTAGATAAATAAGTATGTAGAGTTGAAAGTTACCAAGTAGTGTAATCTTAGATTTTCTATCAATACAATTTTTTTTTATCTTGATATCTATGATGTAGTGTTTGGTATTTGATAAATGCATATGAGGGATAATATGTTCTTCAGAAGGGACAACCAGTACCATCTAATCAAGGATGGTAAATGCAAGATAAATTTTATGATCTATTTGGTGAGGACACACCAATATAAGATATTAATCACCTTAACTAATAAGTATGCACTTATTTTCTTTTGATAGGACAAAAAAGGACGCCAATTCAATAAGTTTGAAGGCATACTTTAAATAATATATGAAATAATAAATGAATCAATTGGAATATCTTTTGTAGGCATATAGATAAGTGTTCCAAGATAAAGGAATACCAACCAAGAGGGAAGTGGGACATGAGACACATTTACTACTAGACTCTCCTTTACCAAATATAATATTGTACGGGAAATACATATTCGAGTGAAATGAAGTGAATAAAAAATTGCAAGGTTATTGAAAAGGGATCCATAGGACCAAGTATTTCACCAAGTGGTTCCCTAGTCATATTGGTTCCAAAGAATGACAATACTTGGAGAATGTGCATTAACTATAGAGCTATAAACAAAATCAATCTCAAGGATCGGTATCATTTTCCCTATATTGAGGACTTGTTGGATTAGTTGTAGAGTGAAAAGTAATCCACCATGATGGATTTGAAATCTATATGTCATCAAGTCTATATCAAGGAAAAATAATATGGTACAAACCCTCAAGTATGAAGTAATATATTTATGAGTAGTTGGTAATAAATTTTGGTTTAAGTGATGCACAAGATAATTTTATGTGTTTAATGAATGGGGTGTTGCATTCATTCCTAGATTCATTTTTCATAGTTTATTTTGATGACATTTTTATTTTTGGTTCTACTTAGGGGAAGCATGTGTTGAATTTAAAGAAAGTATTAGTAACACAAATGAAACATCAACTAGTAGAAAACATAAGAAGAATGAATTTTCTAAATAGACATTAATGTAATTGGGGCATGTGGTTAGTGGAGGTGTGTTGAATATTTATCCTACAAACATAGAGGTAATTTTCAAATGGTCGACTCCTACTAGTATAAAAAAAAAATAGGAGCTTTATGGGAACTGCCACATATTTAAGAAAGGTAATTCCATCATCATTTATTGTCGTAGCACCACTTTATGCTATAACATCCAATGGTAACGGTTTATAATGGGGTAAGACCCAACATGAATCCTTTGAAGAACTAAAGCTGAATATTAGTCAAGGGCTAGTAATATCTCTACCTAATGAGTATGTCGTGGGAGTAGTATCAATGCAAAGGAATATATTGGTTGCTATCATTTGGATCTATTCAATGGAGAAATATTCAACTGTAACCCTTCTTATGACACTGAGGTCTATATGTTGGTCAATTAGTCAATAAGTGGAAGCATTATATGTTGTGTAAGGAGAATATCATCCATACCGATAACTAGACTTTACAATACTTATAGTCTTAGAGTAAACTCCAATAAGTAAGACATGGTATATGGATCAAATATTTATAGCAATTTCATATAGTGATTAAAAATAAGAAGGGAACAACCAACAAGTTGGTTGCATGTGTTTTATTAAACCTTTATCATCGAGCATTACATCTATGTGATACATTACACATATGGAGCCATTTTTCCATGAAACATATAAACAAGAGTATGATGAAGATAAAAAATAATAAGAGGGTGTATCAATAGTTGTAAGGACAAAATGAACAAACAAATGTTTATTATGATCTCCAATATGGGTTACTCTAGAAGATGGGGAATATTTGTATAACAAATGCATAAATGATTCCACTAGTAAGGGGGGCTCACACTTCCAAGGTTGCTTGTAATTTTGGTGTCTAGAAGATTATGGATAACTTGTAGAGGTATGTTGATTGGCTCAATATGAAAGAAGTAGACATATTTATCAAGGATTTGTTTTAATGTTTTATGAGTAAGCATAGTAATAGGAAGGAATGAATATATAGTCCACTTCTACTCCATGTAAGGCCATGTAAAAGCATATACATGGAATTTATTGGGGGTTTTATAATAAAAAAGAGAGGGCATGGATGCCTGTATTAAATGTATATAGGTTTAATAATATGTGTGTTCTTATGTCCTGTAAAAATAAAATTACAACACAAGAATCTACAAACTTGTTAATTGAATGGGTCTTGGTGTACTTTGAGATTTCAAGGAGCACTATTTCTAACCAAGATACTAAATTTATCAATGTATTTTGGACTTGATTGTGGGAGAATTTGGATGATAAATTCAAAATTTTGGCTACTTTTCTCCCATAAACTGATAGATAGACAAAGGTAGTGGATAAGGCTTTGGTTCATCTTTTAAGAGGTTACACTTAGAAGATTCCAATGATATAGGACCAAAATTTGGTTTACATACAACATTATTATAATAGATTTATCCACACTTCCATTCATAAGTCTCCTTTTGAATTTTCTTTGGCATATTTTTCACCAACCCCATTAGACATTGTATATGGAAAACATGAAGTAGGGGAAATAACTTAAGTGATATTTTCAAGAAATAAAATTTCATGTATGGGATACGAAAAATACATCTATAGGTTTAAGATAAATCAAAGAAAACTCAAGAGAAATACAATGCTAGACATGATAAACATATGATTTATAAGACCTTATAAGTAGGAGACAAATTTTGGTTACACCTTAATAATGAAAGGTAACAAGTATTAGGGAAGAAAATCAGAGCCTTGAGATATGGACCTTTTTAAATATTGAAGAACTAGGAAATCAACAATTCTAATAGACTTGAAATTCTAGCTTATGTGTGCATTTACTCAATAGTAAATGAAATATCCTGAAACACTACAAGCAATACATGCTCAATGAGGACGAAGAGGGAGGGCCAAGTTCTACCTTCCATTGAATATTTCACACCAGATATGCAAGAAGACTCACTAATAGACACAATTGTATAGAATAATATTAGAATGACTTGAAGTGATCAACACAACCTTTTGGAAGTGGGTTTCAACGGTAATCTACTATCCAAGGACAAATGATATTCTAAGGACAATGTTGAGGAATTAAATTTACTCATCTTCTTTAAAACAACATATATGTATGGATCTACATAGTATGAAATTATTAATTGTATACATAGGAGATATTAGAATTTTGGTGTAGCATACCTAACCCCCTCTATACTACCATCAAGAAAATGGGGTAATACAGAATCACCAATTACTCCATTCATGAAGTCTAAGATGGAATTAGTGCATGAAGTGATAATTAATTTAAACTATTACCAAACAAATTGACATGCAATGACTATCCAAATTCAATTCAAGTTATATTCGTGCACGCATACATGATTCATAATTGATTTAAACTATTATTATAAATAGAATGATATTCCATACATATCCAAATTCAATGCATGTTATATGTATTCATGTGTGTGTATGTGTGAGCACATACTCTCCCACTCACACACACACACACAATATCCAAATTTAATAGCCATGTACTAGTCCCCTATTATCCAACAATAGTAGCGGTGATCTAATTCACTCAGTATGCTTGTAGATGGCACTCAATTTCAATGTGCATCGCAAGCCTATCGAGGGAGGCCTTGCAAGGAATCTACCCATGAATCCAAAAAGGTTTCTTTACAATAATGAGGAGGATTCCTTGTAAGAGACTCAGTTTTCTTGTTACCTGCACACTAGCTTATTCATTTAAGGTTGTGCTTTTTGTTATTGGGGAATTCTCTAATCATCCCTACACAATATGAACATAAATAGTTTCATCCAAGGAAAAATCATGAACATCAAAAAATAAATTGGGCTTCCAAAATATTTGAAAAATTGAGAAACATCTCTTGTCTAGGTTCTTCAATGATATTTTTTGGGTGTTCATATTTATTTACGTAGAGGCTTAAACTCCATATGCGCAAAACTGATTGAAAAGGAACATTTGGTGGTCAGTTTGGGGATGATCCAATTAAAACTTTAATCGGTCAGTTTCTAGCTCCACAAAAGTAAATCTTATTACTATAGTTGTAGATGCACTAAGATCCAACATTGAAGAGTGGTGATGAATTAGTGGATTGGATGACCAGAAGGTGTTGGAGCACTTGTATTTCTCATTGAAATCTAACAAATTTCTGGCTCATTTCTAAAGAAGGGTCAAATTAGGAAACTAGATGGCCCAGAAGCTAGTTGTTTCTCGTAGTGTAGAGTCTTTCCAAATTCAAACCTCTATTGTTCTGTTGAGGTTGCAGGAGCACATGTTTTGATGCTCGAATCCTACGCAAAGTTTGGGACAGATTCTGACCTGTACAAATGGCTTCAGGTAGGGTGTTGATTTGAAAAAATTGCTCATCGACTTTTAGAGCTTATGTGGGTTATTTTCTATCATGTCTCACTTCACTCTCTTAAAAACACCTAGACTACAATGCATTAACAAGATTTTAGGTCACAATTTTTACACCTTGGGGCTTGTATACCATTTTACTAGCATAGAGTCCATCTTAAAAGGGGATCTACCAAGCATCGAGAGGGATAAAATCTCTCAAGGTGCAAACCCCTTTTTAGAGTGGAAATGAGGAAATGTTTATGGTTTTAATTCATCTAATTTGTGTATCTTTGTATTTATGTAGTTTTAAATTTTTTAAATCTAATTTGGGACGACATGTTACTTTTATAATATTTATTAATTTTTGTAAAGCACATGTGTCAGCTCTAGGTTGAGCACTGAAGAAGTTACACATATCCCTCCTAATGGAATGTAGAATGCACCTCTTTTGTGTAATAAATATGGAAAACCGCATACATATTATTCAATGTAATTGACCACTTCACAATCAAATAGGTATACATGAATAAAGATTAGTATTTAGTGAAATTGAGGGACTTATCCCAAGTAAACAGACTCCGAACTCCATGGCTTATTGCTCTGATCCATCCCCCTTGGTATAACACAAATACTACTCATAAGGGTGAGGGCGATGACATGAAGGAATCCATGGAACAACAGCTTCATGCTACAAAATTCGATATTTTTTTTGTTGGCCATGTTCATGCTTATGAATGCTTTGTGAGTTCTGATCTCAAAGTCCTTTGCAACTCCTCTTAGAAATAGTCATGTTTATGTAACCTAAATGTATCATTATGGGTTTGCTTCACAATGAATGTTTTAGGCTCAGGTATAAAAAAACCAATCCAATCCATGTGGAGCTATGTATATTACTATATGGAAATTCCAATTATGCATTATAGGCCCTCCAGATTCACAGAAGATCTTTTTGGCATGAATGCTAAAGTAAGCACATTTCTCAAGACAAGCCAAACTCTCAGAAATGCTGAGGATTTTGTGCTAACTAGACAAATTGATTCTCACACAAATTATTTTGGCGTAGAAGATACATTTCCATATATAGCTCAAACTTCAAGGAATTACTAGTCTTTTTTCCTGATTCAAATGTCGTAGGTCAATTCTCAAAGGAAAAAAAAATTGTTAGGTTGCAATTTTTAGAAGGAAAGAAGAATCAAACATTATTTAGTTACCAAGATTTTACCCTAATTAAATTTTATAGGTCAATTCTTAGAGGCAAAGAAAATATATGAGGGTTACAAGTTACAATTTACAATTCTCAAAATGAAAGGAAACCCACTTACTTGATCCAACTATAGTTGTGGAAGAACGATAGCTAACCACACCACCCGAGTGAACAAAAATGAACCCTCACCCTAGCACCAACTATACCTGCAAATGCCCATGTCATACCAAATCCTGAAATATCCAAGGTAAACAAAATCTTGATGAAAATATACCAATATAGTTTACCTCGTAGCCGCCATACAAAAATCACTAAGACCACCCAACTATAAAAAAAAATACACCATTTCACATCAATGTCCAGCCACTGCAATGCATTAAAGCCAAGGCACTACAGCCAGTGAATGATGAATGCAGCATTAAACAAGCATTACAATTTTTCAGTCGAGATCGAAATTTCCAATCCTGTGACTTGTCCATACCATTTGTTTTTTTTTTCTCGCTCAAAGCTCAAGCCTCTAAGCGGTAGGCCCCAACCTCCATTCCGATTTCCACTTCCCTTTTCGCAAGACTCCAGGCCATCAGTGGCCTAGTTCCATTCCAAGTTCACGTAAATGCATTGAGCACTCACTAGTAGTGATTAGGACTGACGTCACAGACTCACATGGATGATCACCTACAGGTCTGAGGTGATTGGCGAATTCAATGAAAATTAAAATTTATGGGCTATGGACCATGGTTAATGGGCCTATGCCCTATCCACAATTAATGCAGGATTGAGGCGAGTGTACAATAACAACACCAAGCATTTAAAAGGACCCCACGGATAATACACTAGCGCGCCACCATAGCACCTGGCAAAAAGTTCAGGGCTTACATCATCCATCACATCCATCACATAACCAATGGCGAATGCGACGGCGGTCGCACTGTCCGCCGGATCTTTTCCAAAGTAAGATCCAACGGCGGACAGTGCGACCGCCGTCGCATTTAATGCTCTACAGCATGAAGAGTATTTGTCGCCATAACCAATGAAATGGCGATAAATAAGATTTAGAAAATAATAAAAGAAAAATAAATCCAAAGTTTAACAATAGATGGAGAAAATGCACATGACAATCGGATAGTCAACCAAACTTTGAACTATGTCCATCGCATGGACATAACAAGAATTACTCAGATTTACATTCTCTTATCATTTTCCATATTTTGAAATATTTATTATTGCAGTGGAAGTTCAACAAATCATTCATTTATTTTGACTTGAAATTTGTATCTTTATGATGTTAATTTTTTAAAACTAAAACAATTTTCAACTCACTTAACAATTTACAATTTACATAAGATTACTTTAAAATTTTGTAAATATATTTTGATTAGATCAAAGTATGGTGGTGGTTGTAACACCCCAAAATTTACAAAAATTAAAATTTTTCTATAATACATTTAAAGTTAAGTCATAGTCTAAATGTTAGTTTTATAACTAACTTTAGTTTATTAATATCAGATAAATTACAAGGTAAGATATTAGGATATACTTAGGGGGTAATTTTTCCTTTGTTAATTGTTTCTAAAGCTATAGAAGTTTTACTTACTTCCCTGTAGTTCACAACTACCAATCATGTTCAAACATTGTTGATTTTCAGTTTATGTCAGTCTTGAAAGTTCATGAGTTAGGAATTTAATGAAAATCAAATCAGGTGTTTACTTTCTAGCAAGTTTATAGTTCTGATTGTTGTTTTATTGTCTTATTGAAGGGGCTTGATGTTAGACCGAGGCTTACTTAGCTTTCTCAAAGCTAACGCATATTTGATGCTTTTACAGGTCCTTACAGCCAAAGTTTTACTTCCAGGTTACGAGGTATAAATTTAAAGTTTGAAAGATTATAAGAGTAAGTTAGGAAAAGAAAGTCCTAAACTTTATTTTTAGTCTATCATAACTATGTGTAAGAAACTCTTAGTTCCATGACCAAGACTATTTATCTTGATAGTAGGTTAGGGTTGCTAGGGTGCTTATCTATTTTAAAAGTTCAAAGGAATGTAAAAATATCAACATGCTTTATGTTGCTTGAAAGTACTTAAACCCTGTTACCTTCCATATATTCTGTAACTATGAAAATTATTCTTGCTTAAACCTAGAACTTCCTAAGGTTTAACATTATCATTGCTATTTGTGTTTAACAATTATATACTACATTATAACTAAACAATTCTAGTCTATATATGCAATTATTCAGATGATGCAGACCAAAAAATACGCTTCACACTAGCCCACGCAACAACTCATCAAGTTTTCAGAGGAGATCAAAGGGTCCCTCATCTGGAATTCGACCAATGCTCAAAGACCAATAATACAACATAATTGTTTTTAGGAAATACATAGCGGTAATCTGGCAAACTTTTGGACTGACTCTTGGAATCAACTTTCCCCGCTAGCAACCATCTTTAATCTACGGGATAGACATGATGCTCTCTCCATCCTTCAACACAAGAAAGTCCAAGATTTTTGGATACCGATTGGACAGGAGGACTTTAGAACTTGGTCAGCTCGCAACACGTGGCACCTGCTACAGCAACCTCTCTACTCTAAAGGATTATGGGAGTAATTGCTACAACAATGCATCAGACACAGAATTGGCCCTGATATCCTTCACTGGGGATATAAAACCAAAGGCATGTTCTCCACCAAAGAAGCATACCAGCTCTCCAACGCTCCCACTGAGGCTCCCGATCCATGCTGGGCCAAGATATAGGACACCAAATCTTGGCCAAAAATCACCACCTTCCTCTGGTCGGTCCTTCACAAACGCATCCTCACCTAGGACAATCTCATCAAAAGAGGATTCATGGGACCCTCGCAATGCAAAATCTGTAATTCTCACAAGGAGAGCATGGAACACCTTCTAAACCAATTCCCCATCTCTCTATGGAATAAAATCACCAACATTTGCAAAAGAACTGACAGATTCCCTGACAGTGTTACTGACACCATCAAAAATTGGCACAAACACCCATTTCAGAACTCCATTCTCAATCGCATTTGGAAGCTCATCCCAAGCTTCTTACTTTGGGGAATATGGAAAGAACGAAATCACAGGATCTTTGAAGGAAAATTCAACTCAGTTGACACCATCTAGATCCAACGCCAACAATGCATTAGGGAAACTACCTTACTATGCAGCTGGAAAAACTCGGATCATCAAGCCAACTCATAGGAACAAGTAATTCTCAGCCTTTGGCTCCCTCAGATGCCCCCTGATACCCCCATTTCTACCCCTTGTCACCCCCAACCTTCTTCTCCAACCGCCTGGTCCACTCCTCCCCCCGACTTTTTCAAACTCAACTTTGGTGGAGCCTCCAAAGGCAATCCTAGCCTCGCTGGTTTTGGCGTACCTTTCAGTTCAGACACAGGACAAATCATCAAGATCTTCTTTGGAAAACTGGGGCTTGAAAGCAACAATGTGGCTTAGCTAAATGGGCTCCTTCAAGGCATCATAATTGCCTTCACCCATGCCCTTTTTCTTCTTATAGTCGAAGGCGACTCAGATCTCATCCTGAATATGGATAACAAGCTCTAGAATGGAACTAGTAGCTCCAAGATATCCTCCAGCTGGAGATTGGAGCATTATCTTCAACAACTCACTGAGCTCCTAGCGCAACCAGCTGCCATCAATTTTCAGCACGTCAAAAGAGAAGCCAAATCCTTGGCGGACAAGATTTCTAACTGGGGAGTCCATTCATCTATGTTCCTGCATCACTGCACCATGGAGGATATTCTTGATGCTCACCTAAGGCACGTTTGTGAGTTCACTGCTTCTAATGATCTGACCCCCGATGCGGGTGTGAGTCAGACTGATGTGGAGGCTAACGTGGCCCCTCTAGCTAGCGCTCAACCCACTGCCATTAATGGCCATTAAGACACAGCCTAGCATGGCCACTCCACAGCTCAATGGTAGGACGAAGCTGTCTCATCGCAGCTTGGATGCCATAACTCCTCTGCTGGGCTACCGTGCTTTGCACAAGTTCCATTCAATTGGGATTATGGAACTCAAGATTTACCCCGGTCTTCTGCTCCGCTGGTTCATTACCTAGTTCATCATCGCTCTCCTGGCTCCTCAAGCTCTCCTTGGTCACTCAGTGCAACATGGTCACCACCCTCTGATTCACGCCACCTTCACCTGTCACTTTGTTGCTCCACGACCTTACACCACTCTCCATTATCTCTGCTCACCTGCCAGCCATATCAATCCACCACCATGCCTAGAAGACATAGAGGCACTTCACGCAGGGGATGAGAATGCCATGCTCGGTCAAAAGACCATATTCCCCTCTCCTCTCAAGCTAACAACATTGGATTTGACCTGGAAATTCCAGAGGAAGTGCAAAGAATTGTCTCAGACTGGGAGGACGAATTGTCTGGTGCGCTTGGCGAAGAAGGTCGCATAGTGGAGCGACAAAAGAACTATTGGGTTTTCAAAAACCTGCTCATGCACCTAGTCCTCTGATTTAATCCGCTGGTTCCGCCATGCCCAGCCCCTCCTATTCCTCCACCCATGGGCCCCCAAGAGACGGCACCACCAGGTCCCCAATCGGTCCTGCCTCATGCATCTCCATGTACGCCTGATACCTTGGCTCCACCATAGAACTCCATTCCCTCGCCGCACCTTTAATCCTCTTCCAACTCTGTGTGCAAGTTCTCGTCCAACCCAACTGTCTCAAAGAAGACCTCTCTATTACCCACCAAAAATCCACTTGCATTCTCCGTGAAGGAAGCACCCAGCTCCAGTGACAAGGAAATGGTGACTTCTGATGACAGTTTGGCAACATCTTCAGGTGATCCTACACATCCAGAGTCTCCAGGTTACACATGTACAATCACAGAAGAACCATAGCCTAGGCAGAAACCATGACCCGCGGTCTTCACGGCCATGTTTCCTTCCGCCTGCTGCATGCACCACGTTCAGGTTATTTCAGCCACGTGCCGCTTAATTATGTTTATGTTTGGTATCCTTTGTTCTTGTACTGTCCATGTGTCGGGTCTTGCCACACCCTCTTTTAACTGTAAGAGTTTTTGTCTATGTTCTTTTGGCATGCCTGTTTTCCCTCCAAGAGGGAGGGTCATTTTGATCTATTTTTCTTCCCGGAGGGAGGGCCTAACTATAATTTGACACTCCATACCTGCTCCACTTGAGCAGGCCAGACTGTATTTTTGTTTGTACTACTATTTTTTCTCTTTTAATAGATTAGATCTCAACTTACAAAAAAAAAATTATTCAGATGATACATAAAATCCATACTATCCCTAGTAAATTTGCAATGCATGTTATACAACTAAACAATGCATGTCATAATATATATACTATCCTAAGTGATTATAGAATGCATGTCATATAACTAACCCTAGACATGATTTTATTTCCTAACATATAGTTTAAACTAGGTATATATATCCTATGCAAAACATTGAAAACGTTTTATTATAAACAAAGCAATGAAATTATTTAAATTCATGAAATTCGGGCCTAAAACTATACCAAGGGCATATAAATTGAAGGCTTAGTGGAGTCCACGTGGAAGCTACTCGTTTGTGGAATGGTTTTGGTGTCAAACATAAGCACAAAACCAAAACCTTTTACCCTAGCCACTGTTTGACTTCATTTTAACGAATTTTCTCCTTTGTCCAGAAGAGTGGCCGACAGGCCTTCTTAGGTTTGTAACCTTGTCATTAAGGTTTATGGGGTGTTTTTTTATGAACTTTGAAGCTCTGGTTTATACCCTAGTCATGAGTTTACACTAAATCCATGGTTCTCTTGTTTCTCGTAGCGTTTAGCAGTTCACAGTTGGTATTTCTCCATTACGTTATCTTGAGATTGGCTGAAGTATTCACATGTTGAAGGCTTGGGTTTTATCACCGTCTCCAACGAGCTTCGTGTATAAAAGGCAAGTCTCGATGACTCTTCTCGGCAATGATTTAAATCTTTTGAAAAATGAACAAACTGAAGCTAAGTTCTAACAGTATAATGTTTGACTACAGGAGAAAGGGTTTGTATCACCCATTGTCGACGAGTGAAGGCATTTTCCTGGTGAAGGGTGCGAGCAAGGAAATGCTCGGTAAGCCTTGGGTCAACACCTTGAGGATTCCCTTTGTTGTGATTGTGTATGTGATGCTATCACTGGTACTTGTGGAAAATGTTCACCGTGGGTTCAAAACTTATGGCGACATGATGATTGATTTAGACTTAGAAATGGAGAAGGCCTTATGGTCGTTTCGGTAATAACCTATTGTGGCTGCAACCTTTTCCTAAAATTTTTAAAATTTTGGACCCTTCTTTTATTTTTATCTAGCTTGGAATTGTTTGATTTCCTGAAATATGTCATTCCTTTGCTATAAATTTTGATCTTTTGAAGTCAAAAGTAGGGTCAAAAGCTTTTTCCTTCATTTCGGGATTTGAATGATCTAAAACTACCGTTTCTCTAGTCAATGCAACAAATGACTGTGGAGTTTTGTTTTATTTCTCAGAGTTTAATGTTTTTTATTTTTCGATGGTTTCAATTTTTTTGCTGTCGGGAATTTGTTGAAGTTTGAGTCGGGGCATTAGTTCTCTATGTCGCCGATGTTTCGGAAGGGAAAGGACGAACAATTCTTTTTCTCGTCGATCCGTGGCCTTTATTACCTTGTGGTTTATTGTTTAAACTTTTTGACTAATCGATGACTTGGTTTTTCTTTATTTTATCGCTATCATAACGTTTTTTGACATTGATTAGAGGGCTTGTCCTTTGCATTTTCGACACTGCGGAAATGTTGAGGTTTGGAGTTCCGGCCTTTAGCCTTAAGAGACTCCGATCGCCGACGGGTTCTAATTTTGTCGCGGAACCATAGTAGTTTGTTGTCCACCGGTGTGGCTGTCAATCAGAATATTTTCTCGATGTTCAGTGTTTTCAACTGCCGACGCATTAGTGGTTAGTGGTTCCGATCTCCGATGTGTAACCATCGCGATGTTAGTGCTCAAAATTGCCGACACTACGATAGCATTTATCTTTGAAGCGCCGACACTACGGATATGTTGAGGTGTGAATCACTGTCCCATAGCGTGTAGAGCTTCCAATTACTGATGGTTTTATGGTTCACAGAACCCACAGTTGGTTTGTCGCCCATCGTTACGGCTATCTAGTGAACTATCTGGTCGACGTTTAGTGCTTCCGACTGCCGATAGGGTTTTTTCCTGTCGATTCTTTTACCGAGGGTTTTATATAAGATGTGGAGCATTATTTTATTATTATTCTTGTTGAGATTTGCATGTTTGCTCCAGTCCTTGTCGATTGAGCTTTTTAGCGTGCCCAGCTCTCCGGATTTCATTCGATTGGCGTGCTACTGTGGAGATTTCGGGTCATCCCACCGACTGCACAGCATTTTTCCAGGTAGGCCAACCACGTTTTCTTCTTTTTTATTTTATTGGTCATTTTGAGAACCATGGTATTCCCTAGTTAGGTTTTCCCGTAGATTGTGCCGTTGTCCGTTAGAAAAATATTTATCCTCGCGGTATGCTTATTGTCATAAGGCAGAATAACTAGTTTGACAGTTTTCTTTGGCGGTGGGGGTTTTTTGAACCTGCGTTTTTGAGCCGTTATGTTTGTTTTATTCCAATACGAAATATTGAGGTGTTGGTGCAGACAAGCATTACGCTGTCTGCACCACCCATTTTTGGGTTGTTCATGGCCATCCAGGGGGGTTTAAATTTTCGTATGCGTTTACCCTATTTTCGTGGGGTGGAGGAGGTTTTGATTTTTGTTCGAGTTGGGGTTTTCCGTGATGGGGATCAGTATAGGGTCTAGCAGTTTGAGTCTTAATAGTAGTAGCAATGCGGTCCACGCTTTATTAAGGAGTTGGATTATTTTGAATGTAGTCTAGATTAAATGCTAAGTTTTTCTATCAGGGTTGTGTTTTCAGTTGCAGACGGTGGACTTAGAGGATTTTAAGACACAACTTGTAGAAGTTTCTTTTGCCTTGTCATTTTCTTTTATGCATTAATAATCTTTATAGTTTATTTGTGAGAATGCATATGGAAAAGGTAAATAGGTTGACATAGTTTTTCTTCATTACTAAAACACTTACTAAAAGCTCAAATGGTCTAAGAACATACTGTTTTTATGATAGGGTGACTGTTGCAAAGGAGATATGTCTAAAAGACAAAATAAGAAGGCTTCAGTTGTGGAAGGAGAACCCGAGGTTGAAATCATCACCAAGGTTGAATACATATATGAAGATACTAAAGCTACCACTAGGGAAGAGCCATATTATAAATGGGGTGAAATATACAGGATGATTGTAAATCAGAATGTGCCTGATGCAAGATTTAAAGAGCTGACTATTTATGCAAATATCAAGAAATCGGTTCTTATGAAGGTAGCCACAAGACCTGAGTTGTTCCCATGCTCATAGGTGATCGGCTGGATTCTGGCTAGGGAATATGTAACTACGATGATCCTTGAAAATACTGCTAAATAGGGATATGCTGCATATAGCCCTGCTTACGTCTCCATGGCATATCATCTACCTCCTGCTTAGATTTACCTAACAGAAAGTTGGTTGAAAGAGACAGATTTGGACCTGGTTGAAACAGTTAAAAGAATGATGATACCAGGGAAGAACTTCCTAACCAGGCCCTCAAGAGAATATGATACATCCACTCTCCGGACTCCCTATAGATTTATTGCACTGATGCTGAATAGAAATTTTGAGAGAGCTCACGAAAAAAGGTTCAAATTGAGATGGATACCAATTATTTTCTATGTGGCCACTCAAGGAACCATATTCAATTGGGAAAACATAGTGTCCAATATCCTCTCAGCATGCATATATTCAGCTTTGGGAGGGGTGTCACAGAAGAATTCAGAGTTCTACATGAGCTCTATTTTAGTTGATTGTATACTGTGTACCAAGCCTTTTCCCTCCTTGAGGTGTAATTGGGTTAGGGATAGGACCCTTGTATACACCGCATATAAACTATTTTGGGCACACAAATACTATAGCTACTACAGAGAAATATGTGAACACTTCATCATGCCTTTGTACACTCTAATTTTCTTGACAGAATGCAACTGCATTTCCGAAGAAGCGTAAAATTCATTGAAGAATATGGAAGTTATTATTTGACTGAGGAAGGAATGTATATCATAATGTATGGTGGCTCTAGGGCACCTTCTTTGCTCCCCAAATATTCCATTGATTATGTGCTACATAAATAAGCAGTAAGGCAGGTATACATTGATGGTGTGTGAAGTTTCTTGTTCGAACATAAGAAAACAACATATCCTGCCATACATTTCTGGCTGGGGAGTTATGAGTTTTCAAAGGTAAAACAAATTGCAGAATTTGTGCAGGAGCTAGAGCACTTCCGTTTTGGTGAGATGAACTTTCATAGGAATGACTCTCAAAATAAGGTTGCAGATCACTGCAAAGAGGCAAATATTCACTTTGAATACACCAATTTCTGGGACAAGGACGAGGAAATATTTAGAAATGCAAGGAACTTGACTGCCTTAAAGAAGATATTTTAACAGAAAATCAGTACTGTAGGTGAAAAAGGAAAAAATGCATAGAAGACTAAGACAGCTAAAGAGGAAGAGGCCAGAAAGAGGGAAGAATATGCTAGAAGGCTAGCACACGAGGAAGAAAGTTGGATGAAGAAAGAAGAAGAAGAAAGAAAGAAAGTTGCAGAAGAAGCAGCAAAGAAGGAAGAGGAGGAGAGAAAGAGGAAGGAAGAAGTAGAGATAAAGAAAAGACAAGAAGAAAGTGAAGGTCTGAGATTAACATGATTTAAAAAATACCAACAGACCACTGAGCAGATGGATACACCGGGGGGACATGATCATACAGATCAAGGGCTTGGACAAGATAATCCGTATCCCAGGAGCATGCTGCAATTTTTGGCAGCACTCAAGGGAAAGCTGTGTTTTTTGGAATGAATTTGATACCTTTCATGCAAAAAGAAGGAGAAGAGGTCCCTGATTTCAACACCATTTTCTATGACAAGCAAAAGAAAAGGATTGTTAAAAGGACTGACAAAAAGGTTGAAACAGGAGGACAATCGGGAAAAATGATAACTGACAAGACTTTGGTGTATGGGACAAATGCAGATCCAAGATTGAAAGCAAGAGATGGGGTGGTGTTAACCCAAGCTACTAAAGATAATGTAGATAGGATAATGATAGATCTTGAGAAGTCCAGAAGGAATGCAACACAATTAAAAGAAACAATGAAGAAAGAGAGAGATGAAGGTCATAAGTTGAAGAGGAAATTTGACGACATGCAGAATGAAGTGAGGACTTCAAAGATAGAAATCCAGACTCTGCGAGCCAATAAGGAGGCTTTAGAAGTTTCTGTAGAGAAAATAGAAAAGGATGCTCAGAACAGCTTAGCAGAATTATAGAGGCTACAGCTAGAGCATCAAGTGTTGAAAAGTCAGAAAACTGACCTTTAGGTATCCTGTGAAACTCTAAATGTAGAGAAGGTCCAGTTGGAAAACAAGTTCATTGAGTTAGAATCAGAGAAGGCTACCACTAAAGAAAGAGAGAAACAATATCAAATGCAGGTAGCAGTTTTGGAGGGACAGAATGCTTCATTGATAGCATCACTGAAAGATGCTATGGAACAGAAGACAGATGTCTAGCCTTTGAAGGAACATATTCTATCCCAAAGAAGGAAGATCCACCAACTACAAATGCGCATTGAGGAAGAAAGGTGTAAGATTTTGCAAATAGATAGCAGACAGGAAGAGATTTTGGATACTACGTCTTATTTTTTGGACGGATCTCAAGAGATTCTGACAGGAAGAATAGTGTCGATAGAAAGGAACGAGGAACCTCCTGCGGGTCTACTAGTTAAATATCGACAGGGTTTAAAGCAGGATTATGATTTATTGGAGTTTGCAATCAATATTGCGGAAGAATTCAAGAAAATTGTAAAGAAAACAAAGGGATTATTTGTTGAATACTACAGAAGAGTGCTGGTCACATACAATAGATTCTAGGTTTCTGTAGAAAAAAGGTTGGATGTTATACCAGAACATGAGAGCTGTTCATAGAACATCTACAGGACAAGTATCTGGAAGATGAGCAGGAGATCCAACAAGTCAAGGATCTAAATGAACAAATTCTAAAGAATGCAGTGGCTCATGCAGCATTAAGTATCACTTACTAGAATATCAGTTGCACTTGAGTCTAGCAAGAATAGAAGTAATTAAGAATCAGGATGCTAAGTATGAGATCAATATCTGTTTTCTTGAACCCTCCGATTTTGAAGGCATAGCAGCAGAGGCCCGGGCATGCAAAAAGTTCATAAATGACCAAGCGGGCCCCTCTTCATAAAGTGTTCTATAAAATTTTGATTTAAAATGTAATATATTGTATAAATTATGTGCACTTACTACAAGACAAAATTTTGGGATTGAGAGGTTGGGGAAGCCCAAAAGTCATTGAGGGGCAGCCCAAAGGTTTTGCTTTTTTGTATATATATAGGAGAATTTAGATGTAGAAAGGGATCTTTCCCAAGCAATTTTTGAGAGTATATTGTAATAAGAACTACTTCCTTTTGCAATAAATAATTACAAGTTTTTGTTGGAGAAAGTTTGGTGGAATGTTTCAAATGCTTTGCTATGGATCAATTGAATGTGAACTATTTCCTTTTCAGCTTATGTCCATTAACTGTGAGATCGTTCTAACTCATTGAATTTCTGTTCATGTTATGAATTGTCTTATAGTTTATTCTGTGAAATTTCCACTGTGAATAATGAAGGTTATCATAAACAATAAGCTATCTTGTTGTTCATATTTCTATTAATGTTCATGTGTTTTGAAATAAGTAACAACTATCTGTAATTTTTCTTAATACATGCACAGAAATACATTACTCATTGATAACTGATAATTTTTGCTCCCTGGGGATAGGTTAGTTAGTTGTAGTTATTTTCTAGTTGTTTGTGATTTAGATGCGAGAGAGGTAAGATGAGAGGTAAGAACCTGCTCATCACATTGTGACACTCCTCGTTATCTCTATCAATTTCCATTTTTAGATAGGAACTTGCACATCATAACTTAAACACAAAAAACTAAAAAATATATACGGTGGACTGGGCCGTAACCGGTAAAACCTTTTAATTTGTTACTTGACCTATGGTAGCCGAACCGTAAACTGGACAGATTCCCCATACCAAACATTAATGGGCTAGTTGGGAACATTTATTGGGGAGAATCCCTAATTGTTGTTACCTGCGATTTTCCAGGCATCAATAGTTTTTGGCACTAGAAGGAGGGCCACCAGTGCATGGATGACCGAGGAAGTTCACTTCCTTGAAATCACTCCACCGGCGACAGTTCTGAAAGTAGTTTGTTTCACAAATCCACTCCTAAAGATAAAGAGAAAGGGTATATGTATCCTGTAGACAACGAAGTAATTGATGATTTAAGAATAATCACTAGGGCATATGCGAAAAAGATTGGAGGATTACCTATCATTTTTGTCTTACCTAGAAGAGAGTATCAGAAGAAAGATTGCCCTTAATTAGAAGACTCAGTGTTGGTAGAAGATCTTGAAGAACTGGTAGAAGCAGCCTTACAAGAAGTGGATCAACCTTTGAATCAATTGGATCCAGATTCACCTAACTGTTCACCTTGTCGGACCCCTGTTCAGTCACCACCTCATTACCCACTCAAAATCATGGCTAATGTAAATGCAAACCAACCACCTCCACCACCTTCTTGGAGAGCTAGGTCACCTTTAAATTTGACACCTCCCTTGCATGATTTGCCTCAAGCTTTTGACAAGATGTTACCCAAGTTTGAACCAGGTGAAGGAATTTTGGTAGATGATCATTTATGAAGTTTTTACCTGGATATAGAAGGATGAGCCGGGGAGCATGAAGATGTAGTGTGTAGATTGTTTCCCCACACTCTGAAAGGAAAAGCAGCCTCATGGTATTTTTCACTTCCTGCAAATTCAATCATGGATTGGAACTCATTTGAGAGAATGTTTAGAAGTAAATATGTAGTTCAGAAAACCCATGCGGCCTTAATGAAGGGGTTATGTGCTATAAAGAAAGAAAGAAAAGAAAAGGTACATGATTTTACTCAAATATTTGCTTCTTACGTAAACAGTTTTACTACATTAAATAAGCCATCTGAAAATTCCCTGATAGAATACTATACCTCAGCCCTTGGGCCTGATCTAGCCATGTTTTCCAAGAGATCAGTGAAACCTACATTAGCGGAAACTTATGAAGAAGCTGAGAAGGTGGAGGATGAGTTAGAAAGCATAAAAAATTATCCTATGTAGTCGGAAGAAAATACTTGTGGAAACAAGAAACCTTTATTACTGACTAAGCCTAAGAATGAGTGGTCATAGGATTTTGAAGGGATGTTGAAGATGATGCAAAAGTTATCCAACAGAGTGATAGATTTAGAGAAGGAAAAAGAGGCTCACAAATCATATAAGCCTTATTATAAGAAAATGGAAGACAATAGTCAACCTAAGCCTCCTCTACACAGTCCTTCAACAACGAATTTAATTGATGTAGGCATGGATAATTTTTGTACTTTTCATCAACAGCCTCATTCTATGAAGAATTGTCCCTAATGGATAAATTATATGACACTGGTAATGAATCAATTATTGGATTCCAAACTGACAGAAACTAGTAAGGAGGAAGAAAAAGATAATCAATCTACAGAAAAACAAGAGGAGGATACTCTGGTTTTATGGGACTGTGTCTCAATGTTTGATACAGAACAAGATTCTCTGAAACAAGAGGAAACATCAGAAACCAATGTGACGACAAGAAGTCAGAGCTTGTTAAAAGAAGACATGGCAATACTTCCTAAGATCAAGAAACTTCAAGAAAATATGAAGAAGATACAAAAGAACACTACAACTGTTAAAGTACCTGAATTTACCATTTCAAGTCAAAATTCGAAGAAAATTAACATGCTTGTTAAGCCTATTGAAGACATGGTTGATAATGTCAAGAAGAATCTCAAAGAACCTGAGATGGGGTATGATATTGTCGAAGATATTAAAAAGGCTAAGGAAAATATATCATTGTTTGAAATGTGTAATGTACCTCAACAGAAAGAGAAATTGTTAAAAGCACTTGAAGTACTAGAAGAAGAGCTTCCCACTGACAACCAACTTGAAGAAGAAATTGGTGAAGCAAGTGTAGGAGGTAAGTCTAAGTATAAAACCCTAACATTTCTCCTAAATTTTGAGATTTTCAATTATAATGTGCACAACTGTTTAGTAGACTCAGGAGCATCATTCAACGTTATGCCATGGTCAGTTTGCAAGAAAATTAATGGACAACCTAAACCATCTACTTGGCAGGTTATTCAATTAGACAGGACAACTGTGAAAGTAATAGGAGAAATGGAAGATGTTCTAATTCGCTTATCTGCAGACAAGAGGGTATGTCAATACATCGACATTGTAGTAGCTGACATACCAAATGCTTATGGATTGGTTTTGAGTCGAGATTGGGAAACAAGGTTAGATGGATACTTTGCATCTGATTGGTCACATTTATGATTTCCTTATAAGGGAATTCCAAATCAAATAAAAGTATTAAGAGAACCTCAAATGAAATACAATGTTACTTGGTTAGAAGGAAAGAATGAGCCAGTAAATTCTATGTTGGGAAATTACTTCATTGAATTAGAACCGGGAAATTACCAAGCTGAAGAAGCTAGCAGTACACCTGACACCTAGCCCGATCTCCTTCAATTTTAACGGGCTAATGAGATTGACTGTAAAATAGTAGATTTAGTTTCAGATGTAGTTTTTAATTCAAGTTCAGTAGAAGTAGATAGTTTTTGGGCCTTGTATTTTTATGGATCTAAAACATTGGAAGGATCAAGAGCTGGCTGTCTCCTGATTGATCCAAGAAAAAATAAACATTTTCTTTCTTGTAGATTAGAGTTCGAATGTACAAATAATACAGCCGAGTATGAAGCACTAGTTCATGTTGGAGACATTTACCACCATACACACTCATTTTGGTCAATTTGGCCTAGTTAAACCACTATCCTAATTATTATTGACCTAATTGACATTAGTGGAGCATTAAATGACATCATCTAGATCACACCCATGCCTACCTTCAGTCAAGGAGGCTAACTTAGCCTTCTCCTACATTTAGGGAGGCTAACTAGAGCACTCTGGGGGTGATCTGAGTGTCATTAATGCACTTTATTGCTAACTGATGGTTACAATTAGTTAAACAGAGTAGTAAAGGCACTTCTCCTCATTAAATTGATTATTTAATGATTATTTAATGAACTGGAGTCAACAGGGGCACCTCCAACCACTTCTGATGTTCAGTTACACTTCAGTTAACCTCATCGAGGTTCATTGGAGTCATTGAAGTGCTACCACTTTATGGTTGGCTTGCTGTGACATGTGTCTAATCTCTTTCAGTTAAGACTCAGTCATTTATTGCACTATGATTTTAGTTAGGGATCAGTCGAGTCAATTAGGGTTTTGATCAGTGGTTAACTTGAGTGTTGACTGTGGCTTACATTAAGTTAAGCTAGACTCACTCATTCAATTCAAATGACCTACTTGAGGATTAGAATTGCTAGTCAGTCATGCTTCCAGCATGACATTGTAATGTAATTACTTATTCTTTGTGTGAATATACAGAGCGGCTACTCATTCCATAGCCCGATTACACCATTTTCATGAGTTATTTGTTATTAATCTTTGATGAGACTTGTGTTTAGTCCCTAGATCACTATGCAAGTTTAATATGGTATCACCGCTCATGGTGGGACGAAGCTCAATCTCCCAAAAACAAGCTTTTTGACAGATTTTTTCATGAAAATTGAGTAATAGCTCAAAAATCCAGCACTGCACTTGAAGCCAAGGATTACCACTTAATACCACAAGTAAATAACTTGTTGATTAAGCTTGCTTGATTGACTATGTTGGGTGTGATGAAAGCCTAAAACGGTGCAGGCTATCCGACCTTACATTTCCCTTTTTGTTGTAATTTTCAGGTTTTTTATAGGTGAAGAATTCGCTCCAGCAGATCCAGATGGCCTCCTTAGTAGATCTTTTGACTCCATTCAATTTCCACTCATGGAAAGGAGACATGGAGATTCATCTACACTCTAGAGGACTCTATAGAGCCACCATGGACACTGAACCTGAGCCTGGTTCTGCTATAGACAAATCAAGATTCTTGAACAAGGATAAAGCATTCAGATTCTTATGCCTCTCTATTTCCCGGGATCTTCTTTTCCATCTTTCAGGATTGAAGACTCCAAAGGAGATTTGGGACAAATTAGAAATCCTATATGGAAAGAAGGATGATTTGAGAGTTTACCAGCTCGAAAATGAATTGATGTCTCTCTGGTCTTCCAATTTCAAGACATTGAATGACTTTTTCACAAAGTTCAAGCACACTATGTTACTGTTGAAGCAATGCAAAGTGGAGAAGGAGGATGATCAGCTCATCCTCTCCATACTCTCCAGCTGATTATTCATTTTTTGTCTCTACATTCCATGCGGAGAAGCTCACAACCCCTGGATGGAAGATGCCTACACTCAATGCCTTCATTGAGTCCTTAACAAGTGAACATGATAAGCTTGTTCAGATGGGGATCATCAGATCCTCCCATGATCAAGCTCTCCATGTCTCGGGGCCCAAAGATTTGAAGGGTAAAGGAAAGTAGTAGAAGAACCCAAAAACTAAATTCGAAGCTCCTAATCCTAGAGTTGAAAACCAGCAGCACGATGAGTCTTCCGGCTCAAGGAAGAACAAAAGAAAAGGGCACCATGTAAAGGAAAAAGTCAAGTGTTCATACTGTGGGAAGGGCTTCCACCTTGAACATGCCTGCATGAAGAAGAAGCTTGATGAATCTACCTCTCTCCTTGAGATAAATCACATCAATATTCCAAAAATCTTTTAGAGGAGATATTAGCAAGATCACGAACCACAGCATGAAAAAGGTCATGCCATCATGGCAAGCAATTCGAAGTCCAAAGCACTCTTGATTGATTCTAGAGCTTTGAACCACATGATGGCTGAAAGAGACTCCTTTTCATCCTTGTAGACCAGCAACTCCATCCCCATCCACATGGAAGATGACTCCACCATCATTTCAGAAGGACAAGGTACGGTTGATCTTGAGAATGACTATTTTTCAAATGTTTTGTATGTACAATATCTGGCATCAAACCTCCTTAGTGTCTATCATATGACACATACATGAGTTCCTAAGAGAGTTTCTTTCATCCCAAATTATTTTGAGATAACGGAGCTTGCATCCGGGAAACTCATTGCTAAACGCCTTGCAAACCATCATGCAAAAGCCTATGAGTTCTCTCACTTTGTTGCGGATGCAAAGCCCACCGCTTTGCTAACTCATAGAAATGAAGTTAGTAGGTTGTGGCATGAAAGGTTTTTCCATCTAAATTTCAAATATTTTCAGCAATTACAGAAAAAATCTGTGGTTGAAGGCCTCCCGGTCATCAAGGCAACCACTGGAAATTACAAGGGATGTGTGAATGGAAAACACCTTGAGCACAAGTTCGATTGGGGGAAGGAAAACCGAGCTACATGCATATTGGGGCTGATACATTCTGATATTAGTGGTCTAATTCTTGTCACATCCATGAATGTATCAAGGTATATTATGACTTTTATTGATGATTTTTTAAGGTACACATGGGTCTTCTTTCTCAAAAAGAAGTCTGAAGTATGTGAAAAAATTTCTGAACTTAAGGCCTTGATCAAGAATGCCTCTAGGCTTAAGATCAAGATCTTGAAAACTGAAAATGGTAGGGAGTATGACAGTAATGAGTTGCTACACATATGCTCCCAGAGTGGTATTCAAGTCCAACATTCAATTCCCTACACTCCCCAGCAGAACAGAGTAGCGGAAAGGAAGAATCGGTCTCTCAAGGAGATGACCACCTGTATGTTGGAATCAAAGAAGTTGGCTGCAAATTTGTGGGATGAATCCATGCATGCTGCAGCATACATTCAAAACAGGGTGCCACACTCATCCATGAAAGGGAAGACACATTTCCCAGCATAATTTGGACACAAGCAAGATGTGTCGAACCTGCGGGTGTTTGGGTCCACTGCATGGGGCTAGATTCCACTTGATAAAAGAAGGGATTTGCAACCGCAAAGCATAGAATGTATGTTTATTGGGTATCCTGATGAATCAAAAGGTTTCAAGATTCTGGATATCAAAACAAAACATATCATCATCGAGAGAAGTGTCAAGTTCGATGAGCCTCTTCAGGAGGTGGAACTAGTGAAGGAGAAAACTGTTGAATTTCCTTCCTATTCTATTGAATATTTGGATGATGAAATTGGGGGTGATGACCCTGATTTGGATCCCCTGATTTATGATATCAGTGTGTATCAAAAATTAGATGCTGAATCATAACCTGAATTACAAAATCATCTTCCCACATGGGCTCGACAGACACTCTCCTCCGCAGGAGATAATGTTGGAAATCCGGATGATCCAAGGAGAACCCAGTCTGATTTCCAAAGAGCAGGTATTGCGCTCTCTTGTCCTGATAATTTTCTATCCAAAAATTGCTATTTGATGATTATTTCAGACCCAAAATCCTACTACCATGCTCGGAAGGATCCGAGATGGCAAGTTTCCATGGATGAAGAGATGATTTCTCTTCAGAAAAACACTACTTGGGAGCTAGTTTCTCTTCCTCCGGGAAGGAAATTGGTTCAATGCAAGTGGGTGTTTTGGACCAAGGTTGATGCTAATGGTAGAACCTACAAATATAAGGCAATTATGGTGGAAAAATGTTTCTCTCAGTTCCAAGGTGTGGACTACCATGAGACCTTTGCACCAGTTGCAAAAATAGACTTCATACGCCTAGTTTTGGAAATTTTGGCATCTAAGCACTGGGAAGTGCATCATATGTATTTTAAGTCAGCCTTTATACATGGATATCTTCATGAGGAGATACACATGAAGCATCTTGAGGGCTACATCACTGATCCATCTTTGGTTTTCAAGCTAAAGAAGTCACTATACGGGTTAAAACAGGTCCCAAGAGAGTGGTATTCCAAGATGGATGCTTTCCTTCTCTCGCAAAACTTCCAAAGGTGTAAATCAGATCCAAATGTGTATTTACAACAGTTTGATGGTCATTTAATTATTATTGTTTTATATGTTGATGAATTACTGATCACAGGTAGCACAGTTGCTTCCATTTCAGCCATCAAAATTGCTCTCCACAATGCCTTTGAAATGAGTGATTTGGGGCTCCTAAAACAATTTTTGGGACTCGAAATTGAGCAAAATTCTGATGGGATAATGGTAACTTAGTACAAATACATTTAAGAACTGTTAATAAAGTTTAACATGGATGAATGTATTCCTACACCATTCCATTTCCTTTCAGGGATCAGCCTTGAAGAAGGAAAAAGCACACCTCCCATGGACCGCACTATCTATCGACAACTGATTGGTAGCTTGTTGTACTTGACACATTATCAGCCTGATATATGTTATGCCATGAATTCTATATAAATATATATGCAGCAGGCTCATGATCTTCATTGGAAGGCATCCAAGAGGATCCTCCAGTATATTCAGGGAACCATGACCTACGACATTCACTACGCTGCAGACTCCGAGCTACAGCTGGTTGGATACACAGATTTCGATTGGGCAGGTGATTCTATTGATCAAAAGTATACTTCTAGATATGTATTCATGTTTGGTGATGGCCCCATTTTCTGGTCTAGCAAAAAGCAGGCTGCCATAGCACTATCTTCAGCAGAAGCCAAGTATTGAGGAGCGGTGAATGCTTGCATCCAAGCAGTTTGGTTGCAAGGCATTCTTTCAGAGTTTGATCTTGGTAGTACTTTTACCACTGTCCTCTTTTGTGACAATCAAAGTGCTATTAACATATCCATAGATCCAGTTACCAGGTAGAGGACCAAGCATGTAGAGATCCACATGCACTATATCAGGGAGCTAGTGCATGACAGGACCATCATTCTGCAATACTACCCGACTGATGAGCAGATTGCAAACATCTTCACTAGGAGATTTTCAGAAAATAAGTTCACTTACCTCCGTTCACTATTGGGGGTGAGTTCATCAGGGTGATTCAGACTACTTTCAGTGTTCAGCTTGAGGGGGGGTTTTTCCCACTGGGTTTTCCCTCTTTTCCTCACTTAGTTTGTTTTTGAGCATTGTTTCAGTTTCAAAATTGTATAGGGTGACCTATGGCCTTAGTTGCTGGGGCCCTAGCATTTTTATGCATTTTATGTTTTCTACTCCTCCTGAGTATAACTTAAGGGGGGGTGTTGGAGACATTTACCACCATACACACTCATTTTGGTCAATTTGGCCTAGTTAGACCACTATCCTAAGTATTATTGACCTAATTGAGATCAGTGGAGAATTAAATGACATCAGCTAGATCACACCCATGCATACCTTCAATCAAGGAGGATAACTTAGACTTCTCCTACATTTGGGGAAACTAACTGGAGCACTCCAGGGGTGATCTGAGTGTCATTAATGCACTTTATTGCTAACTGATGGTTACAATCAATTAAACAGAGCAGTGAAGGTGCCTCTCCTCATTAAATTGATTATTTAATGATTATTTAATGAACTGGAGTCAACAAGGGAACCTCCAACCACTTCTGATGTTCATTTACACTTCAGTTAACCTCATCGAGGTTCATTGGAGTCATTGAAGCGCTACCACTTGATGGTTGGATTGCTGTGACATGCGTCTGATCAGTTTCAGTTAAGACTCAGTCATTTATTGCACTCCGATTTCAGTTAGGGCTCAGTTGAGTCAATTATGGTTTTGATCAGTGGTTAACTTGAGTGTTGACTGTGGCTTACATTAAGTTAAGCTAGACTCACTCATTCAATTCGAATGACCTCCTTGAGGATTCGAAGTGCTAGTCATTCATGCTTGCAACATGACATTGTAATGTAATTACTCATTCTTTGTGTGAATATATAGAGCGGCTACTCATTCCGTAGCCCGATTACACCATTTTCATGAGTTATTTGTTATTAATCTTTGATGAGACTTGTGTTTAGTCCCTAGATCATTGTGCAAGTTTAATAGTTCAGGGACTAAAAAAGGCAATAGAACTGAAAGTATATGGAGACTCTGAAATTGTTGTTAAGAAAATTCGAAATAAGATACACTGTATTTCACCATATTTAAAAGCCTATCAAAATGAATTTTGGGATTTGCTTATAAATTTTCATGCATTCAATATTGTGTCCATTCCTAGATTAAAGAATGCAGCAGCTGATTTACTAGATACCTCAGCTGCAAGGCTAGTACCTTCTAATAATAGATGCTCTATTGAATTACTTTTCAGGCCTTCTATTCTAGATATGATCACCAATCGACGGGTTTTTGACGATGATCAACAAATTTTGGATTGCTTGATGACTGATGAGACTTTTAAAGGAGCAATAATAGATGATGAAGAACATCACGCAGAATTAAAATTTGGGAATTTTATTCCTAAGGGAGTCAAGACCCTGGAATGAATGTTTGACTTAAACAACAAGTTCAGAAAGCCAGTGAATGTCAAGACTCATAGCTCATCCTTGCAATTTGAGCTAATAAATTTGGGGACTGAGGCTGAACCTAGATATGTAAATTTGGGAAAGTGTTGTTCTCCAGGAGAAAGGAGTAAGTTCATTAGTCTGTTCAAATAGTACAAAGATGTGTTTGCCTGGACATATTAATATCTTAAAACTTATGACATAAAGATCATACAACATGTCATCCCGATTAAAACTAGAGTCAAGCTTTACCAATAGCCTTTGAGGAAGGTGCATCCAAAGCTGGAACCTTTAATTCAGAGTGAAGTGAAAAAAAATTTGGATGCTAAAATTATATTCAAAGTCAGACATTCAGAATGGGTTTTGAATTTGGTGCCAGTAAGGAAAAAATCCATAGAAATTAGGCTCTATGTAGATTTCAGAAACCTCAATCATGCGTCAGATAAAGATAACTATCCAGTCCCACCCATGGAGAAAATATTGCAGATGGTTTCAGGTTCTGAATTATTTTCATTATTAGATGGATTCTCTGGATTTAATCAAGTATTAGTAGCTGAAGAGGACAAACTTAAAACCACATTCAGAACCAAGTGGGGAACTGTTGCTTACAGGAGAATGCCTTTTGGACTCATAAATGCTGGAGCTAATTTCCATAGGGCCATGGATATAGCTTTCCGCGGTCTGATTGGCCATAGTGTTGTGGTATATCTCGATGATGTCACAATATTTTCAAAAAAGAGAGAGGAACATGCATTCCATCTGAAACAAATTTTCGAGCGTTGTGGAAAATATGGTATTTCACTGAATCCTAAGAAATGCGTGTTTGCGGTCATAGAAGGAAAGCTACTGGGTCACGTTGTTTCTAAGAAAGGAATCTCCATAGACCCAGAAAGGATTAAAGCCATAGAACAGATCCCTTTACCCCATAACAAAAAAGGTATGCAATCATTCATGGGGACAATTAATTTTGTGCGAAGGTTTGTACCAAATTTTGCTCAAATTGTCAAACCTTTGCAGTAGATGGTTAAGTAAAGTGTAAAATTTAAATGGACTAGTGTGGAAAACAATGCATTCAGTAAGATAAAAACATCTATTGCTCATGCACGATCACTCAAAAGTCTGAATTTTGAAAAAGATTTTATTCTATACACTTTTGCATCCGATGATTCATTGGCAGTGGTGCTTACACAGAAGAAATATGGGGGAGATGATTACCCCATATCATTTATGAGCACTGGTCTATAGGGAGCTGATTTGAATTACCCAGCTATTGATAAACAAGCTTATGCAATTTTCAAAGCGGTAAAGAAATTCAGGCTGTACATACTTAAGAACAGTACTAAGGTAATAGTTCCACACCCAGCTGTAAGATCTCTTTTGTACAAAAGGAATTAGGAGAAAGAAGAGGCAACTGGGTAACAACCTTAAAAGAATATGATCTTGAGTTCAAACCAGCATCCATCATAAAAGGGCAAGGATTGTGTAAACTAATGGCTAAAGGTGAAGACAATGAAGAAAACAGTTGGGACAATGAAGCTAAGTTACAGATGGTGGATGTATGTCCTCTATTCACAGCTCCAAACTCCTGGTACCAGGACCTAGTTCATTACCTTCAAGAAGGATATTTGCTGGAACATTGGAATTCCAAACAACGAAGAGCATTACGTTTAAAATCAGCTTCATATCAGATAATTGATGGATTATTATTCAGAAAGAATTATGATGGAGTTTTTCTTAGATGCTTAGAATAACAAGATGCAAAGAAGGTCATAACAGAATTACATGATGGGCCTGCTGGAGGTCATTTTTCCGGAGATACAACAGCCCATAATATTCTTAGAGCCGGGTATTACTGGCCTACACTGTTTAAGGATGCTCATGCTCATGTCAGAAAGTGTGATGTCTGTCAAAGAGGTGGTGGAAGAAAAGCTAAAGTAGCAGGGCCTTTAAAACCAGTGATGATAACAGAACCATTCGAACAATGGGGAATTGATATCATTGGAGAGATCAACCCCAATTCTTCCTTGTAGCACAAGTACATTTTGACGGCAACTGACTACTTCACTGGATGGGTCAAGGCCATTTCGTTACGCAAAGTAAATGAAGATGCAGTCATGGATTTCTTACAAGATCACATTATGACCAGGTTTGGGGTTCCAATTTCCCTGGTTTTTTATAATGATACTTACTTTTCTTCTATTAGATTAACTACATTTGCTAATGAAAGAGGAATTAAGTTGCATTATTCTGCAAACTATTTCCCACAAGGAAATGGTTTGGAAGAATCTACAAATAAGAATTTGATTAGAATTCTATAAAAAAACGTGATAGAAAATTAGAGAAGTTGGCACTTAGCATTACCTAATGCTCTTTGGGTTGATAGAGTCACACCCAAGAATTCCTTAGGTCTATCACCATACACTCTTGTTTACAAAAAAGAAGCTATTCTTCCTCCCAACATTCTGTTACCATCTTCCATAATAGCTCAGGAATCTAGAGGTACCGATAACGAAATCCTACAGATCAGAATCTATAATATTTTGAAGTCGGAAGAGTCTAGGTCCAAATCCAAAGAATGATTTAAGCATCAACATGAAATAGTGAAACGTTGGTTTGATAATCATAAAGTTGGAAACAAGGAATTCGAAGTGGGAGATCTGGTTCTTAAGTGGGATCATCCGCATGATGAAAAGGGGAAGCACACTAAGTTTCAATAGTTATGGGTAGGCCCTTTTCAAATTGCAGCCAAACTTGGCCCCTCAACTTACAAGTTGCAAGATTTATAGGGGTGGGAAGAGAACTTACCAGTTAATGGTTTAGTTCTCAAACCTTATTTTTCTTGATTTTTATTTCTTGGTTATCTTGTACATAAATAAATTGGTTTGTTTTATTTTTGATTTATTTTGTTTTGTTTGTTTTTAGTTAGATTTTGATTGATTTTAATAAATAAGCACAACTTTTGGTTGCATGGAGTTCATCAGAATTCTGTATTAACTAAAATCCTTGATTATAAGACTGTGTACTATTGATTTATTTGAAAGAACTTCTTCTAGTTTAGTAGTTTTCCTAAATGGCTATGAACACATTGAATTCCTACTTAATCCTTGTAAAATAACTCAGGATCAAAATGTTTGGAATACGATTTCAAGGTTCCATCAATATCACATTAAAAATTTCTTAGGGGGTGACAGCAAAAGACCCATGGAGAGGAAGCATGGTAAACAGTATATTATATTTAAATGATCCCATGCCAGGAATTGAAAGCCAAAAGGAAAATAAGAGTCAAAATCTCCTAAGAAATCAATATGTATCAAAACAAAGTACTGAACCATATGAGTACAATATTTCCAAAGTTATTCTCCATCCGTGAGCTGAAAATTAAATACATCTCTCACACAAAAGGACACTATGGATAGAGGATCTTGAATAAAATTTCAGAAAGAAGGCAAAAAAGGAGGACTCTAAAGAGGACAAAAGTCCAAAAGAAAAAAAGTGCAAAATGACATGGGAATGAGGAACAAATGAGTATTTCTATTTACCATATGTTACAATCGTGTGGTGTCTAAGCTGGTAGCTATCGAAGACAGAGGTAAAAAATGAAACACTTATCCCTGGCCTCAAAAGAGTTATCTGGACTTTGAAATCTTGGCTTCCATTTTCCTTGAATTGGACTATCATCAATGGGAAAAAGTACAAACATCTACCATTTGGAAATCCATATAGCTAGAAGAATTCAACATGTTGGTATTTATTGTCAAAATAGTCTGTTACTCAAAGAAGAAATTGTCCAGCGATTTGTGTTCACCAGGTAGTCACCAATTGTTGCGGCTGCAACCTTTTCCCAAAATTTTTAAAATTTTGGACCCTTCTTTTATTTTTATCTAGCTTGGGATTGTTTGATTTCCTGAAATATGTCATTCCTTTGCTATAAATTTTGATCTTTTGAAGTCAGAAGTAGGGTCAAATGCCTTTTCCTTCATTTCGATATTTGAATGATCTAAAACTGCAGTTTGTATAGTCAATGCAACAAATGACTGTGGAGTTTTGTTTTATTTCTCAGAGCTTAACGTTTTTTATTTTTCAATGTTTTTCATTTTTTTCGTTGTTGGGAATTTGTTGAAGATTGAGTCGGGGCATTAGTTCTCTGTGCCGCCGACGTTTCAGAAGGGAAACAACGAACAATTCTTTTTCTCGCTGATCTGTGGCCTTTATTATCTTGTGGTTCATTGTTTAAACTTTTTGACTAATCGATGACTTGGTTTTTCTTTATTTTATCGCTATCAAAATGATTTTTTACATTGATCAGAGGGCTTGTCCTTTGCATTTCCGACACTGCGGAAACATCGAGTTTTGGAGTTCCGACCTTTAACCTTAAGATCCTCCAATCACCAATGGGTTTTAATTTTGTCGTGGAACAATAGTAGTTTGTTTTCCACCATTTCCGTTGTCAACCAGACTATTTTCTCGACGTTTAGTGTTTTCAACTGCCAACGCATTAGTGGTTAGTGGTTTCGATCTCTGATGCATAACCATCGCGACGTTAGTGCTCAAAATCGTCGACACTATGGCATCGTTTAGCTTTGAAGCGTCGACACTACAGATATGTTGAGGTGTGAATCACTGACCCGTAGCGTGTAGAGCTTCCGATCGCCGATGGTTTTATGATTCACGGGACCCGTAGTTGGTTTGTCGCCTGTTGTTACGGCTGTCTAGTGAACTATCTTCCCGACGTTTAGTGCTTTTGACCATCGATAGGGTTTTTTCCCGACGATTCTTTTACCAAGGGTTTTATATAAGAGGTGGAGCATCATTTTATTATTATTCTTGTTGAGATTTCCGTTTTTGCTCCAGTCCTTATCGATTGAGCTTTTTAGTGTGCCCAACTATCCAAAGCCATGGGTTTGATGTCAAAAGTCGCGTGTACATGCGAGTATGGGATTAAAAGTCACGTACAATAATAAACGGGGGTTTTTAGGGATGAAATTGGGAAAATCAAAGTATAATATCCAATATTGGTGTCTAAGCTAGTAGCTATCCAATCTTTTGTCTTTTCTCTAAATTCTCCTCAAGCTTTATGTCTTCAGTACCTGCAATAGATATTGAAGTCTTTCCACAGAGATATTAGTTGTTATATAAGTGAAAATGAAATATTATGATTGCATATAAAGATACATAGAAATATACTTCATATTTCATATCAATAACAACATATGTGCACAAATTATGGAAGAAAATCACTCTTTATTCATAAGTAGGAGGGAACATTACAACCCTGTCTGAGACAAGCCTCTTTGCTAAACAGGAACTAAGTTCTCTTGCTCCTTTCTCCAATGTATTCCTCCAGCATAACCTTTCTCTTCTTACTTTCTTCCCATATCCTCTACCCGTCCCCTCTATTTATACTTAATGAAGAGGAGAAGTTACGAGGCCTAGGATAGTTAGGGAGGTTGGGAAAGTTATTATTTCAAACCAAACTGTCCCTGACTAATCATGTTTTTATTTTTTAACTTTTGTATTAAGGTAATCATTGGTGCATATATAGGAATCTCGTGAATAAATCGTGACTCTTGTGAAGGAAACCCATGAATGCAACATTTGATCATTCATTCATGGGTTTCATATGGTGCTACCCACAAATAACTAGTGACTTACAGTCAGAGGAGTCACGAATGCAAGACAAAATCCTTTAAAAATGTGGAAAATGATGAAGGAAGTAATGTCCATTAAGTCTTCTCTTCATCCATAGTTTTTAGGCTACTTCAATCCATAATGTCCTTTTGTGTAGCAATGTGCTCAATGTCAGTACTCGGATGGAGAAGTGTCATTTCATAGTGTAACGACGTTGCTGCACCCAAGCTTCTCCGGCTGATCCTGAGTTATTTTGGATTCCACGATCCCAACCACAAGTGTACTCACATCCATCACAACTCTCTGGACATTATCATGTGCCTATGCAACAATGTTTCTTTTGTTTTCATTTGCTGCAGTCTTCTCTTAGCCATCTTCTTAGCAACCTTACTTGTCCCTTTGAATAGAACACTTTCCTTTCCTCCGCAAGCATCTCTATGTTATAAGCCCCCCAAGACCGCCAATGTTTCCTTTCTTTCCAGCACTTGAAGAGTTCCCAAGGTTGTGCTAGCTTCCTTGACCTTTTCTTTGTTCACTTTCTTAAATGGTTGCTCACTTTCCAAGTGTGTTGTGACTGCCTCCACTTCCTCTGGAGTGCAACCAACTTACATCAACCTTTCTGGTGACAACTGCGATTTGGTATGCCTATGGAATCACACAAAATGCCACAATATATTTCTCATCACTAGGCAAGTTATCTTAATTGGTGTTTCCTTTCAAAATCTATTGTTCATCCGCCTTTTCAAGATTCTTCTTTACTGAAATGCCATCATATTGGTTGCTTGATGTCGTTTCCAGCGTGCTTCTCTTGGTGGCTTCCGTGGTAATTTCTGGTGTAAGAACCAACTTGTCTCCATGTTGCCGCAAATCATTCCCCATCTTGCACAATGACTCAAGATCCTGCCAAATTGAGTTCACTCATTTTTCCAATGATGTTAGCCTCCTTTCCAAAGGATTGCCAACTTCTCTAGTTGCACTTGGCTTATCCTTAATGAAATTTGGTTCTACCCCATTCTACATTGAAGTGAGTCTTGGGGCGTGTCTAGTTTTTCGATCATTTGAATTGAAGACACCCTTGGTCTATATCACAGCTTCCATTGTTGTTTCATAGGCATGCTCCATGATCTAGTATCACTCAAGAAAACTAACTGACTTTCATGTAGAACCAATACGGCCTTAGCCAACCAAATAAAGTCATGTCCAAGAATGAATAGATGATTGTCCAACATAAAAAATTTCAACTCCAAGTTTCCATGCCACCTTCCAACTTGAATAGGTGTTGTGCTATGATCCTTTCAGTCACCGACTTCACCTCCTTTCAGTCACCGACTTCACCTCCGAGTTCACTACCTTGAACTTTTCTTAGCTGAATCCTAGTGCATTATGTAAGGATGTCGCATTCTGACTGCTCACCAATATGTGAGTAGCGCCTGTGTTGACCAATGTGGAAACTTTTAACCCACTCATAATCGTTTCCATGAACTCTAGGCCTTGTTTCTTCTCTTGCATACCAATGTCCTGACTTCATGTCAATTCATTAAGGCAGGCTTCCACTACCTTCATCGCTTCAAAAATCTCATCCAAAGGTTGAGGTGCTTCCAACACTCTCATTGTTGATAACTGCGTTGTAGGACCCCTTATGGCTACCCTCACCAAACAGTTCTTTTCATAATGGTCTCCATCACATATGTAGCAGGACACCATCTTCTTTTCTAGCATCTATGGTTGCTTCTGGTTTTCCTTCTTGTGAGCATTCTTCTTTTCCCTTCCTCCAATCTCTTCTTGATTTGGAGTCACCTACAACCGATGTACCTCTCTTTTCTTTGATGGAGCAAAGTCTTGGAATAGCTTGTCCATCCCATCCTTGATTTTTCTCCAAAACGCCTTCGTTGCGTTCAACATTATTTCTGACATAGTTAGCTCCCCTAGCGAAGTTCCTTCCACGTCCGTCGAGGAAATATCCATCGCGGCTGCCCAATGATGTTTTAGCTTCTCTCATTTTACTTCAACCATGTCCCTCCTTGAGTTATCCATAGAACTGTTGCAGAGCGCTCCTTGGATAAGTGCACCTTCTATCATTCTACCGAAGTGCTCATGTCCTGGAAGCATCTCTTCGGTTTTTCTAAAGTGCACCTCCCTAGGAGTTCTTCTAGGGTGCTCTTTCTCCTAAGCGCACTACGAGCACTCCCTTGGATGCTCTTCTTTCACTAAGCGCACCTTGTTGGGCGTTCTGTGTTTTCCAACGCATGCTTCCCGTGGAGAATTCCAGTGGAGCACATTGCTGTCGAGCACACTCTTTGAGATCACTTCATCGAGTGCTCACAAACTATCGACGTGTGCAATCAGTGGAGCACGCTATTCTCGAACGCTCCTCTGCATATGCCCCTTTTCTGAGTGCAATGTTGTCATTTTTTGGGTGCATTCTACTGATGTGTTGTGAAGGAGCACTCTCCTAGAGCAAATCTTGAGCGCTCTATGTGGGTGCTCATTCCTGTTGTAGACACTCTCTCCTAAGCATGCCCTAAGTGCCCCTTACTGGGGGCTCCCAAAATTTCAACAAGAATTTCTATGGCGCACTACTATGGAGCATTCTTCCCATGAGCGTACTCAATCTCTCCTCCTTAGGAGAGTTCCTCTGGTGATTCTCCTTGATCACATTTCGTAGGTGTTATATTTGATTTAACCATGCATGGTTGATCACATATTTATGGTCTTCCCTATCCCTCTGCAGACTCTTTAGATCCCATGGACTGATATTATACTTTGATGTTTCCAAGTTCATTCCTAAAAACCCCTGTTTATTGTTGTATGCGACTTTTAATCCCATAATCGCGTGTACACGGGAATTTTGACCTCAAACCCACGTACATTGGGAGGTGTACGTAAATGCAAATACTTTTGGATTTTTCCTTCATGTGTGTCTGAACCACTTGACTCTTGACCTTCCATATGCCTAGCTAAATGCTCTGATTCGACCCTCTATTACCCTTTTGGAGTGCTATATAAGGAACCCCTTGGATACATTGAGGAGGAGGAATTGAAGAGCAATGAAACTATAGTCCATTGTTGTCCCAATTTTCATATTGAGTCTATGCTGCCTACCTTCAATCACCATTCACCTTTATGCTCTTGTTAGAAGGAAGTTGAAACCTAAGTTGGCCATTCCTCAGTTATCTTGACTTTGCATGTCGGTCATTCCTGATACTATTACTGGTTCATGCACATCTTGTTCAAGTTCTTCCACATTATACAGCGTTACTGAGTACCTCATGTTGGTTGCTAAGTACTTCGTGTCTAGTGGATTCAATTCCATCGACATCAGATCATTTATTCTGGAATAGGAGTCTAGAGTCATTTGAGTGCCTTGAGACTTATAGTCATTAGTGCTAGGTTCTCTCGCCATCGACAGTTTTGGGAATACATCAATGTCCCCTGATTGATGGATTTTTCCAAGTGTTCAACCTCAACACATCTATTCACACTTGTTATATTGCACTCCAGTACCTTGATTCCCATTTACATTATCAGTGGGTGATCTCGCATCTGTTAACAGTATACATCAATGATTGATAATCAGATGATGGAATACTATGTTTGACCTCAACACCTCTATTCACATAGTAGGACATGTACTCATAGTGGTTTGGGTAGAAAACCTTCCATCTTGGTGGCATTCCACATATGCTACCTCTTTGGTCATGCCAGTGTTCATGATATTTTAGCTCTTGTGATTTGATTCCGGTGTGTGTCATATATCTTCAGCCATTATGGAGATCTTTATCCATTGTATATCTTCAACTTTTATGGAGATCCTAATATATTTATATCTTCATCATGGAGATTTTGATCTATTATATATTGTACGTGGTGATGACCACACATGTCACATTTTACATATCATGCCTATTCATGGACATTGTACTCTTATGTATTTGGGACTGCTCTATGCATTTGCAGTCATATGCAGAGATTGATTATTGTACTATACTGATGGATGGCTAGTTCTTCCACCTGGTTCTTCATCACTCCACTTCTAGGATGGATTTTATAATGTATTTTGGCCATCATATTACCCCTCTAACCTCACACATTAGGGGGAGGGCATCTGTTATAGCTGATTTTACCATGCATGGTTGATCACATATTTATGGCCTTCCCTGTCCCTTTGCAGACTCTTTAGACCCCATGGACTGATATTATACTTTGATTTTTCCAAGTTCATCCATAAAAACCCATGTTTATTGTTGTATGCGACTTTTAATCCCATACTCGCATGTACACGTGGATTTTGAGCCATTATGTTTGTTTTATTCCAGTCCGAAAGATTGAGGGGTTGGTGCAGACAAGAATTACGCTGTCTGCACTACCCATTTTTGGGTTGTTCATGGCCATCTGGGGGGGGGGTTAAATTTTTCATATGCGTTTACCCTATTTTTGTGGGGCGGCAGAGGTTTTGATTTTTGTTTGAGTTGGGGTTTTTCGTGATGGGGATCAATATAGGGTCTAGCGATTTGAGGTTTAACAGTAGCAACAATGCGGTCCATGTTTTATTGAGGAGTTAGATTATTTTGAATACAGTTCGGAATAAATGATGAGTTTTTCTATCAGGGTTGTGTTTTTAGTTGCTTACGGTGGACTTAGAGGATTTAAGACACAACTTGCAGAAGTTTCTTTTTCCTTGTCATTTTCCTTTATGCATTAATACTCTGTATAGTTTATTTGTGAGAATGCATATGGAAGAGGTAAATAGGTTGATACATTTTTTATTCATTACTACAACACTTACTAAAATCTCAAATGGTCTAAGAACATACTATTTTTATGACAGGGTGACTGTTGCAAAGGGGATATGTCTAAAAGACAAAAGAAGAAGGCTCCAGTTGTGGAAGGAGAACCAGAGGTTGAAATCACCACCAAGGTTGAATACATATATGAAGATACCAAAGCTACCATCAGGGTAGAGTCAAATTATAAATGGGGTGAAATATACAGGATGATTGTAACTATGATGATCCTTGAAAATACTACTAAATAGGGATATGCTGCATACAACCCTGCTTATGTCTCCATGGCATATCATCTACCTCCTGCTCAGATTTACCTAACAAAAAGCTGGTTGAAAGAGACAGATTTGGACCTGGTTGAAACAGTTAAAAGAATTATGAAACCAGGGAAGAACTTTTGAACCAGGCCCTTAATAGAATATGATACATCCACTCTACGGAATCAAATTGGGATGGATACCAATAATTTTCTATGTGGCCACTCAAGGAACCATATTCAATTGGGCAAACATAGTGTCCAATAGCCTCTCAGCATGCATATCTTTAGCTTTGGGAGGGGTGTCACAGAAGAAGTCAGAGTTCTACATGAGCTCTATTTTAGTTGACTGTATACTGTGTAACCAGCCTTTTCCCACCTTGAGGTGTAATTGGGATAGGGATAGGACCCTTGTATACACTGTATATAAATTATTTTGGGAACACAAATACTATAGCTACTACAGAGAAATATGTGAACACTTCATCATGCCTTTGTACACTCTAATTTTCTTGACAGAATGCAACTGCATGTCCGAAGAAGCGTTCAAAGTCATTGAAGAATATGGAAGTTATTATTTGACTAAGGAAGGAATGTATATTAGAATGTATGGTGGCTCCAAGGCACCTTCTCTACTCCCTAAATATGCCACTGATTATGTGCTACATAAAGAAGCAGTAATGCAGGTATACATTGATGGTGTGGGAAGTTTATTGTTCGAACATAAGAAGGAAACATATCCTGCCATACCTTTATGGCTAGGGAGTTATAAGTTTTCAAAGGTAAAACAGACTGCAAAATTCATGCAGGAGCTGGAGCACTTCTGTTTTGGTGAGATGAACTTTCACAGGAATGACTCCCAAAATAAGGTTGTAGATCACTGCAAAGAGGCAAATATTCACTTTAAATACACCAATTTCTGGGACAAGGATGAGGAAATATTTAGAAATGCAAGGAACATGACTGCCTTAAAGAAGAGATTTAAATAGAAAATCACTACTGTAGGCGGAAAAGGAAAAACTACACAGAAGACTAAGAGAGCTGAAGAAGAAGAGGCCAGAAAGAGGGAAGAAGATGCTAGAAGGCTAGCACAAGAGGTGGAAATTTGGATGAATAAAGAAGAAGAAGAAAGAAAGAGAGCTGCAAAAGAAGCAACAAAGAAGGAAGAGGAGGAGAGAAATAGGAAGGAAGACGCAAATATAAAGAAAAGACAGGAATAAAGTGAAGGTCTGAGATTAACAGGATCTAAAAAAGACCAACATATCACTAAGCAGATGGATACATTGGGGCAACATGATCATACAGATCAAGGTCTTGGACAACACAATAGTGATCCCGAGGAGCCTGCTTCAACTTCTGGCAGCACTCAAGGGCAAGTTGTGTTTTTTGCAATGAATTTGATACCTTTCATGCAGAAAGAAGGATAAGAGGTCCTTGATTTCAGCACCATTTTCTATGACAAGGAAAAGAAAAGGGTTGTTAAAAGGATTGAGAAAAAGGTTGAAACAGGACGACAATAGGGAAAAATGATAACTAACAAGACTTTGGTGTACAGGACAGATGCAAATACAAGATTGACAGCAAGAGCTAGGGTGGCGTTAACCCAAGCTACTGAAGATAATATAAATAGGCTGATGACGGATCTTGAGCAGTCCAAAAGGAATGCAACTCAATTAAAATAAACACTGAAGAAAGAGAGAGATGAAGGTCATAAGTTAAAGAGGAAATTTGAGGACATGCAGAATGAAGTGAGGACTTCAAAGATAGAACTCCAGACTCTCCGAGCCAATAAGGAGGATTTAGAAGTTTCTGTAGAGAAAATAGAAAAGGATGCTCAGAACAGCTTAGCAGAATTATAGAGTCTACAGCTAGAGCATCAAGTGTTGAAAAGTGAGAAAACCGACCTTCAAGTATCCTGCAAAACTCTAAGTGCAGAGAAGGTCCAGTTGCAAAAAAAGGTCATTGAGTTAGAATCAGAGAAGGTTGCCACTGAAGAAAGAGAGAAACAATATCAAATGCAGGTAGCAGTTTTGGAGGGATAGAATGCTTCATTGACAGCATCACTGAAAGATGCTATGGAATAGAAGACAGATGTCCAGCCTTTGAAGGAACATATTCTATCCCAAAGAAGGAAGATCCACAAACTACAAATGCGCATTGAGGAAGAAAGGTGTAAGATTTTGCAAATCTTATTTTTTGGTAGATATCAAGAGATTCTAGATATTCTGACAGGAAGAATAGTGTCAATGGAAACGAATGAGGAACCTCCTACAGAGCTACCAGTTAAAGATTGACAGGGTTTAAAGTAGGATTATGATTTATTGGAGTTTGCAATCAATATTGCAGAAGAATTCAAGAAAATTGTAAAGAAAACAAAGGGATTATGTGCTGAATACTACAAAAGAGTGCTGGTCACATACAATAGATGCCAGGTTTCTATAGAAAAAAGGTTGGATGTTATACTAGAACATGATTTGTTCATAGAACATCTATAGAATAGGTATCAGGAAGATGAGCAGGAGATCCAACAAGTCAAGGATCTAGATGAACAGATTCCGAAGAATGCAGTGGCTCATGCAGTAGTAAGTATCCACTTACTAGAAGATCAGTTGCGCCTGAGTCTGGCAAGAATATAAGTAATTAATAATCAGGTTGCTAAGTATGATATAAATATCCGTTTACTTGAACCCTCCAATTTTGAAGGCATAGCAATAGAGGCCCAGGCATGGAAAAAGTTCATAAATGACCAAGCGGGCCTCTCTTCATAAAGTGTTCTATAAAATTTTGATTTAAAATGTAATATATTGTATAAATTATGAGCACTTACTACAAGACAAAATTTTGGGATTGAGAGGTTGGGGAAGCCTAAAAGTCATTGAGGGGCAGCCCAAAGGTTTTGCTTTTTTTGTATAAATATAGGAGAGTTTTGATGTAGAAAGTGTCTTCTTTCCCAAGCAATTTTTGAGAGTATATTGTAAGAAGAACTAATTTCTTTTGCAATAAAGAATTACAAGTTTTTGCTGGAGAAAGTTTGATGGAATGTTTCAAATGCTTTGCTATGGATCAATTGAATGTGAACTATTTCGTTTTCAACTTATGTCCATTAACTATGAGATTGTTCTAACTCATTGAATTTTTGTTCATGTTCTGAATTGTCTTATAGTTTATTCTGTGAAATTTCCACTGTGAGTAAAGAAGGTTATCATAAACAATAAGCTATCATGCTGTTCATATTTCTATTATGTTCATGTGTTCTGAAATAAGTAACAACTATATGTAATTTTTCTTAATACATGCACAGAAATACATTACTCATTGATAACTAATTATTTTTGCTCCCTGGGGATAGGTTAGTTAGTTGTAGTTATTTTTTGGTTGTTTGTGATTTAGATGCAAGAGAGGTAAGATGAGAGGTAAGAACCTGTGCATCACATTGTGACACTCCTCGTTATCTCTATCAATTTGCATTTTTAGATAGGCACTTGCACATCATAACTTAAACACAAAAAACAAAAAAATATATACGGTGGACCGGGCCGTAACCGATAAAACCTTTTAATTTGTTACTTGACCTATAGTATTTGGACCATAAACCGTACAGATTCTCCATACCAAACAGTAACGGGCTAGTTGGGGACGTTTATTGAGGAGAATCCCTAACTGTTGTTACCTGCGATTTTCCAGGCCTCAACATAACCATTCACTAACCATTAGGGTTTCATCCCAAGGATAAGGCTCTTATAAACAAATGATAGGTTGATAAATTAATATTGTTCTAGGGTTTATAAAAAAATGTTTGTTTATATTGTAATACATTATGAAGCTCTCTTTTGGCCTTTTTACTCGGCTCTGTAAATTATTCGTGGTCATGGTTATGTTAAGGCATTTGGATTTTTAAACATCTTAAATTAATAGTCTTGGTTAACATTTTAAGAGCTTAGATACTCTGTTTGTATACAATACGACTTTGTTTGTAAAAAATTATTTTTAAAAAGGCCGAGTTTGCAGACCTGTGTGTGAATATGGTTAATATTGTTTTGTTTAATGGGTTTTCTTAAGCATAGAGTAAAATATTTGTAACGAATTTTTATGCTCTATCTTTAACCTTGAAGTAGAAAATGCTACAGCCATGACTTAATAAAACCATTTAGTAATTAATTATTTTAATGGTTTTATCTATAAAAATAGTACCGTATATGATTAACCTAGGTTCTAGTTTTTATTAAGGAGTTTTGATATCTAGGTTAACATAGTTTGTTTAAAAGATAAAGGTAGGATCTATCTTGATCTCCAATAGCTTCTGGAATGAATAATAGAGTTCTCGGTTAACAACTTAAAGTTTTGAAAACCCAATCAGTTTATATCTTATAATAATAATAATATTGGTTTGGTTAATACTGCTCTATTTACCATTTACTTGCTTTAGATACTTATAACATTAGAATAAATACTAGTATTATTTTCTAGTGTAAATATTTTAACTATATTACATAAATAATTTATATTAATATTAGTTCTACTATACAACTCTC